>MU223845.1:5627959-5647284 GCA_018584345.1 Thuja plicata
CAAATCCAAAGAAGGAAACCTACATGGACAAGTATTGTCCTACCTACAAAATGAATGGACATACACATCAGGAGTGCTGGAAAAAGAACAAGAAAGCATGGACACCAAAAGAACCTGATAATGGCTACAAACTTACAAGAGTTGGTAACTCATATGTTTGCGACTATAACACATGGGTAAACTGCACAACATGTGGAAGGTATGGTCATATATCTGCCAACTGTATGAGAAAATGGACTAGAAGACCCAGAGGATGGTTCAATCCAGGTATGGCATGTTTACATTGTCATAAGGTTGGACATTTGATAAAAGATTGCAAAGACCGAATAACAGAAAAAAGCACTTACCCCAATGGAAACACCATTGATGAAATCAATAAGATGAGAAACAAGTTGTGGATAAAAGCCACAAACACTGAAGGTGCTAGAACAAGAATTACAAATGATGACACCCCATCCAATGGATCTAGTGGCATCACTATTCCCAAGTAAGTTGCACAAGGTACAAATAAGCATCGATGAACACACAGAAAAGTTGACACTACTTACCGAAATGTATCAGGCATTACACAAAAGACAAGTTGCTAAGTGTAACCGACAGACATTAGTGATCTTTGAACTGACAAAAGTTGTCATCACCATCTTACCAAAAATCATTGGTAAAGTCACCAAAGCTGCTAGCTACCCTGAAAATTTGCACCTACACCGACGATGTTATTTATACCTCAACCAACGAACTCATTCTTTGTACACCGATGAGTTGTTGGGCATTAATGAAAACTTAGGGCACAAAAGTTATAGAAGCATGATGGATGAACTCATTTTTCACCCACAATTTTAAAGCAATGAAGTAGAGCTAAGCAGAGCGATTGAAGATCAAATTGAAGTGTGACCTTAGCAAGATTCAAACACAACTCAAAAGATTCACGAGTGATCACAAAGATTCAGTAAGTATCTACAATCACCGGCCGCACTTTGTTTAATTATGAAAAGCCCTAAATTTCAAGATACAATGGCATCTACATCAAGGAAAGTAAAAATGAAAGAGACTAAGAAGAAAATGATCAATCTTATTAGCAATAGTACTTGTGTTGAACCTAAATACAAGTTACACCCTAAAATTGCATCGCAACCTGATGATTTTGGAGCATTCTCTAGAATCCCACCTAGGGTTTTGCTGGTAGAGGACGTAAGGTCCTATATTCATTGCAAGATCTCAGAGATAGGAGATATAGACCTAGATAACTCCTATAAGGAACTATGTGATGCCATTGGAAACCTGAAAGAAGAGCACAAGTATCTAGACGTAAAAGGTTTGACAAATGTATTACACTTTCCTAGGGTTTTTAAGACCAAATGGATAAGGATAGTTCTCAGCAGAATGCATAACCAGACATTATGGCTTGATGAGCCAAAATGAATAACAAAAGATGTTGTTCATGCGGTTAGTGGATACCCCACAAGTGACAAGCCAAAACCTCACAAGCACCCATCCTTGAAGGAAGAAGAAAATTTAACTGGTGCAAAATCAGACAAGAGAGGTCTCAAGGTGAGCACCATCACCGGTGAGGAACTTAAGTTTGGTGCATGTGTGATAGAGTATAAAATATTTCAGGCTAGCAGAATGAACATCATAGCAAGAACTGCTATGAGCACAACCTACAAGATCATCAAAGAAGGAAAGAAGATGGATCTTTTAGAGATATTGTTACATCAACTTGCAGAGAACATGCACACTATAAGGGCATCAAGGACAAACACTTATAAGTTTGGTTCTCTCATTATGTTTATATTCTTTTACTTTGAAGAATACTTTCCCTCCATAGGCAAAGTAGTATCAGACATAAGTAAACCAATCACCATACATATATGTGAGCAAAAAGAGTCATTAGGTACAGATTTTGATGACCTTATGAGTGAATATTTCAAAGGATATAAAGAAAAGATGCAAGAAAGAACTAGGATACTTGAGAGCTTGATAGAAGAATAAAATATGATATATGTTTTATGGTGGTACTGATTATATGTATATCAAACTAGTAGTACCTAAGAAATCATGGCTATCACCACTGGATTATGAAATCCAAACAGAATAAGCCACAAATTGCATTAAGGCACTATTGAATGAACCCTTGGACAAAAAGAAAACAAGATTTGGCACTTATGAAGAAGCCAAACTGAAAATAAAATCAGATCTTGTTGTCAAGAAAGTGGTAAATAAGAAAAACAAAATGGTAAAGGTTTTAACAAAGAAATTAGCAATTTTTGAAGAAGGTGAAGAGGAAATAGAAGGAAAGGAGGAAGAAACCAAGGACCAGTCACCCATCGGTGAAGATATAGAAAAGAGTGATTCAGAGGGTACAAAGTCAGATTCACCACCTCCTCCTCCACCTAAGAAAATAAAAACAACAACTGCTTCAAGAACAAGAAACCAAACAATAAAAGTAATAAATCCTTCACCATTGAAGAAAGGGAGAGTGAGGACATACAAGAGAAAACCAGCCTCACCAAAGGGGAAACCAACCAAAAGGAGGAAATGGGTTAGAACTAAAGAGGATCTAGATGAATCAGCTATGGATGAAGCTGACGTACAAGTACAAAAGGAAAAATAACCCTTGGTCCCCAAAACCATTGATGAAATATGTAAGAACATTTCAGAATCACAATCTATTTCAGATCCTAACATTATGAAATGGTTGAAATTTGATCCAGAGGATCAAAACAAAATTAAAGAATCTATAATAGCTAAAATGTGCAAACACAATTATGTTCCACTTCAATTCACAGAATTTGATGTACCCAAGGAATTGACAGAAAGATTTTTTGCAAGATGGACATTTGCACTTCACCAAGAAAAAGAGATTAGAGAAAGAGTACTTGTTACTCTTATGCCTTCTGATTCAAAGAAGGAAGAGATCGATGAAATGATGAAGAAATATGAGAAATAATTCTCACCTAAAATGAGAGAATACAAATTTCTCAAAGGGAAGCTAATTGAGCTAGATGAAGATAGCATTAAAAAGTGGTGCCATATACTCAAAAATCCCACTAAGGAAGCTATCTTGGAGAAGGAACACATCATCATTAAGGATGCACAGGATTATTCATCAGTTGAATTGGATAAAGAAGAGAGTGACACACCAGGCAACAAGAACACCAAATTTGGAGATGAGGTATGGCCTGACACTACTCTTGACAAAACTTAAAGTGAGAAAAGCCTAATTCCACCAAGCCCAATTCATATTGACTTGATTAATGAAGAAGAGGTTACCAAAGAAGAATTGAAAATAAAAGGTAACATAAATGAGGATGTCAATGATGAAGCATGGTTGGATAACATCATCAATGATAGTACAGGAAAAGACCCTGTAGAAGAGGTGTCAAAAGATGAAAATGTCACTGTTGCACAAGGTAATACCAATGGTTAGGAAACACTTACTGACACTACAGAGGTAAACACACCGACCAACATGAAAATAGTAATTGAAGCTATTGATATTGAATCAAGTAAGGAGAAATCATCTAAGATAGATGATGATATACACAAGGACACGGGTAATGATGAAAATAAAGATGCATCAGACACACAAAAAGATACAGATACAAAGATGAAGGATGCAACCGATAATCAACAAGAGTTGTCTACTGAAAAAGACAAAGGGGGAGATACTAATAAGGATGAAACATTGAGTAAGTATGGAAGAAAATAAAAGAGTGAAGAAGTTAAACCAGATGATAGCATGAAAGAAAAAGAAGAAAAATCTGCTGTTACACCCAAGGCCACTAAAGAGACATCTTCACACAACCAACAGGTGGAGTCTGAATAGAAGCAATAAGATACTTCATCTTCTCGACCTTCACCTACCAAATCCATCTAATCTCATGATCTACAGATGGTAGTTCACCAATCTATCTCCCAACAGAAGAAGAAGAAGAAGAAGAAGAAGAAGAAGAAAGTGATAAAGAAAGACATCTTGGCTGTAACACTTGATGAGGTAATTGAAATACCCAAGTGGGATGTATCTACTTTAGATACTGAAACACTTCAAAAGTTTGGAGTGATGTGTAAGAGAAAATCCATACAAGAGAAAATGAGAAAGGAACATAGGGAAGCCCAAGCACTTGACAAGGCTAGGGATATACTAAATCAACTTGTTCCTAAGGTCAAAATTGAAAATAACATATTAGTCATGGAACAAATTGTAGTTCTTACTGACGCCATTACAACTCAAAATGTAGATGCAGAGAAAACAATGGAAGAACAGGTAGAGATGAAGTATCAGCACAAACTAGTTGAAAAGCTCAGCCAAGAATTGGTATAAAACAAGGTAAAAATCTCTAAATTAGCAAGTCAATTAGATCCAATGATTGCAGAAGCTATTACCTTAGTTCAAAAATTGTGCACACTCAAAAATTTCACAAAAGAAAATAGTGAAAAGCTGTCCAAATTAGATTCAGATCTGACAACTAGTGCACAAAGTTTAACCTCTGATGCTAATACAATAAAATTGCATCATGACAAGATCATAGAGGTAAACAAATTAAGACAAGAGATATTACCGAGCTACAGGCTCACATATTGCCAAACCTCACTACTCTACAACAACACATTACAGATGCAAGGAATCTGATCTCAACCCCGGAGATGTCTATGGTAGAAAACATCTATGATATGCATGTGAGGATATCACTTGAGTACATGGCTCTAGAGAATTTTAAAGAGAAATGGGAAAAGATGATGGAGGAAATCAAAGCCTCACATTCACACATTTTTTAAAAGTTTTAAGTACCTTTGCCTTTATTATCAAAAAAGGAGGAATGAATAGTACATATGTACAATATACTGCATTAGCAGAAAGATAAAAAGGACATGTATATTATATGTACAATATATGAAATATCAGAAAAAGGAAACAAAAAGGAGAAGGCAATTATATGTACATAAACTTATACTTACCGACATATGCAAAGGGGGAGTCATTTAATGACTAAGGATGAAGTATACATAGGTGTACATAATAAATACATTAAGTATGTTGCACATATCAGTTTTTGATACTAATGTCAAAGGGGAAAATTGATGACATTAAGTTTTTCCATTGGTATACTTAAGTAGAAAACATGATAAAGGTCATCGATATAGGCATAACCGATGAATAGCACACTACATACCCAACAAGATGACAATAATTGACATAAAAATGCTAAGTATAGAATTGCCTGACGAACACTGACAAGTGTTGAACCAATGAAACAAAACATCGTTGAAAGATCCAAAGATCACTAAACTGTTGACAAGCATAAAGGACATTACCGACAGTACAGTTTTGTGAACATAACTGACAAAACAGAAAAGGAAAGGAACCTGTTGAACAGTTCAAAAAGGGACACCAACAGAGAAGAAGCCCAATAGAGAAAAGAATGAAAGAAAATCGACAGACTGACAGAGCAGCCCCACCATCAGAACTGACAGTTAGTTACAAAACCCACAAATAGTGGATCTGACTTTCCACGTCAGCTAAAACATTGTAATTCTATTTATAGAGTTTTAATTTTTTTAAATCATTACTTGAGGGTCAAGCAAGTATATTTTAAATTTTTTAAAGCATCCTAATGGATCTAAAACATAACTAACTAAAGATCAAGGTCAAGTTGTAAACCTTGGATCTAGAGTTAAGTTGTAAAGCGTGAATCAATAATGAACCTAGAAACTAGTATAAATAGATGTTCAATCATTTGTAATAGTAATCTTTGGAAAATGATTGTAGCCATGAAGAGCATCTAAGCAGTAGAAGTGAATTCATGCAAAGTTCAGAAAAGATCATATTAGTTCTCAAGAACACAGACCAGGCTACCGACGACTAGAGACAAGGTATCATTCAATCACTCAAGGTGATTACATATACATTGTAATCTTTATAGGATCTGTTATTAGAAATTAGATATTTCATATACTATCAGATCAACATTTATAATGTAGATTACATTCTAACAAGTGCATCACATCAGAAATCTTTTAGTAGAAGGTGGACTTAACAGTTCTTGATAAATCTCTTAATAGAGTACACACTTAACAATGTTGCTAAAGCTTCAAACAAAGTAGATCCTAGCAGGTCTCCACTCTAATACTCCTAACAGGGTAGATCATCAGAAGTGATCAAATTTTAAGCCTTAACCGACTCCCTTCTTATCTGCAGATAGTGAATTTTTTTGGGTGACATCCCCACCAAATTTTTTACTTCCTAACATGATTTTTCTGTGATATCATATCGTGTGTTATGTGTTATTTATTTTCATGTATGTTTCTTGAATGTTTACACATGTAAAGAACTTATGTTATGATTTCACATACATAAAGAAAGATGAACAGATAGATAGGTGAATATAAATGTCTGATGACACAAAGGTTAATGGGCCAATCACATAAAAAAATTTAGAGGTACTGGTTCACCCCTCCCCTCTCAGTGCATCATTCCAGTAATTCCAATAAATGTCACCAGATCCATTGGATGGAGTGTCACCATTTGCATTGCTTGGTCCAGCTTCATCATTGTTTGAATCTCTTCTCCACATTTTGTCTCTTGCCCTCTAGATGTCTTCAATGGTATTTCCATTGGGATATGTTCTTGTCTCTATCATTCTGTCTCTACAGTCTTTCTTGAGATGACCAACTTTATGACAGTGTAAGCATGCCATTTCGGGGCTAGTCCATCCTCTAGACTTTCTAGTCCACTGTCTCATACAATTTTCACCAATGTGACCATATCTTCCACATGTTTTACAATTTTTCCAAATGTTATAATCCCATACATACTGATTACCAACTCTCTTTAGTTGATAGGGAGTTTCTTGACCTTTTGGCTTCCATGCTTTCCTTTTCTTTTTCCAGCATTCAAGAGTTGTGTACCCATTCATTTTGCATGTAGGATAGTATTTGTCCATGTAGGTTTCCTTCTTTGGTTGTTTCATCTTAGACTTACATTCATATGCTTTATGTCCTTTCTTGTTACATTTATAATAGAATTAGGTATGAATGAAGATGTATATTTAGGAATACCTTTCATTTTGCCTCTGCATACATTTGATGTATGTCATTTCTTTCCACAGTGATTGCATGTAAGCTTCTTTGGTCTTGAATTTTAATAGACATTCTTTGGATTAGTTTGATTTGATGATTCTCCATTCTCGGTAAAACCTAGACCGATATTGTTGTGGACTCTTTGTTGTCCTTCAAAAAAATAATCCATTCTTTTATTGCGTTCTTCAGCTTTCTTGATAATTTCATTATGTTGTTGCTGAATTCTTATTTCATGTTTTAATTTTTCATTTTCATCCCTCAGTTCACCGATAGCTTCTATTCTTTCAATAAGGTCAACATTTATTCTTTTTTCTTCTTGACTCATAAGAATAATCTGATTTGTAATCTCATGGTGATGCTCTGTAGGTCTTTGTATTTCAGACTCTTTTTCTTGTAGCTTTTCTATGATATTTCTTCTATCATCAATAGCTAGTGTTCTTTCTTGCTTAGCTTGTCTATCATTGTTCATGAAATCAATCATCCTTACCATCTGTGTCTCTTGACCAATTTGTAGAGATTTAACTTGTCCAGCCAGATGTAGATTGATTTCAGTTAGGCTTGTGATGATTTCTTCTGATGTATCTGATGCTTTTCTTGTAGTTGATCTTGAAGATTCAAAGAAACCTATTATCTCTTCCTCATGATAATCTATCTCATTATAGGGAGCTGCCATATTATTTCCTTCATCTAGCAGTTGTCTCATATTGATTCTAGCTTCTTTATACTGTTCATAGAACATCTAAATTTCAAGCTTTTTATTCTCAATATTTTTATCAAGTCTATACTTCTCCATTGTATGATCTTTTCTCTTAAGCCTTTAATCTTTCCAAGAAGAGACTTATTGTTGGAATTATATTAGAATGATGTACTTAGAGGGGAGGGGTGAATCAGTACCTCTAAAAGTTTTCTTGGTTAGGCCATTAACCCTTTGTCATCAGTTTGTAAATTATCTTATCTAACTGTTCATCTTTCTTTATGTATATGCAATCATAATATATGTTCTTTAATATGTAACCATACAAGAAACATTTATGAAAATAGATAATAGATGACATAAGAGATGATATCGCAGAAAACTCCTGTTATGAAGTAAAAATTGTAGTGGGGATTGTTACCCATAAGACTTCACTATCTACAGATAAGGAGGGGCTAGTTAAGGCTTACAATTGGTCACTTCTGATGACCTACCCTGTTAGGAGTATTACAGTGGAGACCTATTAAGATCTACTTCATTTGAAGCTTTAGCAACATTGTTAAGTGTGCACTCTGTTAAGAGATTTGTAAAGAATGGTTAAGTCCACCTTCTACAAAAGGATTTTAGATGTGATGCACTTGTTAGAATGCAACTACATAAGTCTTTGATAAGATGATGTATGTAATCTCTAATTTCTGATAAAATATCCAATAAATCTTCCTATGTATGAGTAATCATCTTTTCATGATTGAATAATACCTTTGTCTGCACGTTGGTAGCCTCTGTGTGTTCTTGATAACTGGTGTGATCTATTTCTGAACTTTGCATGAATTTAGCCTTCTTCTCCTTAGATGCTATTCGTGGCTATAAAAAACAATGAATTCATAATTCACAATTGATTGAACATTTATTTATACTAGATTTTAGCTCTATTCTTGATTCACGCTTTTGTAAGATAACTCTAGATCCAAGGTTTACAACTTGACCTTGATCTTTAGTTAGATATGTTTTAGATCTATTAGGATGCTTTAAAACATTTACATTATTCTTGATTTACCCTCAAGTAATGATTTAAAACAAATTAAAACTCTATAAATAGAATTACAATGTTTTATCTGACATGTAAAACTTAGATCCACTATTTGCGGGTTCGCTAACTGACTGCCAATTTTCTTTGTTGTTTGTGTTCCTTTCTTGAACTGTTTGTCAAGTATGCATTTTTTTCTTTGTTGGTCTTGTTCTCAAAACTATATCATCGATGATGATCTTCATGTTATGTTATTGACCCATCGGTGATGTCTTGTTTACTTCGTCGGTGCAACACTTGTCAGTGTTCATCGATCAATTCCATACTTAGCATTTTCTCATGGCCTTTTTGTTCTATCAGGTATGCTCATTGTCTACCAATTATGCTTGTAGTCTACTGGTTATGCTTGTACTAATGATCTTTGTCAATGTTTTTTACTAAGTGTACTAATGGAAAAACTTATTGTCATCAATCTCCCCCTTTGACATTAGTATCAAAACATGATATGTGCAACATACTAAATGTATTAGTATGTACACCTATGTATACTCCTTCCTTAGTCATGAAATGACTCCCCCTATGTATATGCTGGTAAGTGTAAGTATTTATACATTTCCCCTTTTTTTTGATATATTGTACATAACTATCTTTACATATCTATTCCTTTTGAATATTTGTTTCTTTTGTACATACAATATACATTTCTATTCCTCCTTTTTTGATAATAAAGGAAAAGGTACTTACATCTTTTCAAAAAGGTGGGAATGTGAGGATTTGATCTCCTCCATCATCTTTTCTCATTTATCCTTCAACATTTCTAGAGCTATGTGCTCAAGTGATATCCTTACATGTATATCATAGATTTTGTCTACTACAGACATCTGTGGGGTTGCAATTAAGTTTCTTGCTTCAGAAATATTCTGCTATAGAATAGTAATATTAGGTAAGATGTGTGCCTGTAGTTTGGTAATCTCACCTCTTAATTTTGTTTTAGTATCCCATATTTCTTTCCTTAGCCTATTAGCCTCAATGACCTTGTCATGATGCACCTTGATGCTGTCTACATTTGAGGTTAGGCTTTGTGCACTCGTTGTGACATTAGAATCTATTTCTGCTAACTTGTCACTATTTTCTTTGGTAAACTCTTCAAGTGTGCACATATTTTGAACTAAGGTAATTGCCTAAGCAATCATTGGCTCTAATTGATCAGTTAGTTTAGAGAGCTTTACCTTGTTCACTGCCACTTCTTGTCTGATCTTATCAATTAACTTGTATTGATACTTTTTCTCTGCTTGTTCTTCTATTGCTTATTCTACATCTACATTTTGGTTTGTGATGGCATCGGTAAGAACAACTATATGCTCTTTAACTGTAGCATTTTGATCAAGTATCACCTTAGGAACAAGTTGTTGTAGAATGTCTCTTGCCTTGTCAAGTGCCATTGTTTCCCTATGTTCCTATATCATTTCCTTCTGAATGGATTTTCTTTGGCATATCACTCCAAACTCTTGAATTTTATCTGTATCCAAAGTAGTAATATCCCAGTTTGGGACTTCTATTACTTCATCCATTGTAACAGCCAAAATATCTTTCTTCACTACTTTCCTCTTCTTCTTCTTTGGCTGGGTGGTAGATTGATGTACTACCATGTGTAAACCTTGAGATTGGGTTGACTTGGTAGGTGAGGGTCGAGAAGATGAAGTGTCTTGTTGTTTATGTTTTGAGTCCATCGGCTGGTTTTGTGAAGATGTCTCCTTATTTGCCTTAGGTGTATCAACAGATATATTTTATTTTTGTTTTGTGCCTTCATCTTGCTTGACTTCTTCACTTTTATCTTTTTCTTCACCCTTTCTCAATGTATCCGCAGTTTTTCTATCTGCTTCTTTGTTCTGTTCATTAGACACTTCTTGTTGAGTGTCGGTTGCATCTTTCATTTATGTATCTGTATCCTTTTGAGTATTGTATACATCTTTGTTTTCATTATTACCCATTTCAACCATTTCTTAATCTTAGGATGTGCAATAGATGAGGCTTCTAAAATGTACTTACATATTTCATCAATGTTTTTAGGAGTTGATGTTACCTTTGTTGTTTTCTTTGATTGTTCAATTGTAGTGTCAGGCTCATCCATAGATGAGTCCTCTATATCCTCATTTTTCTGAACAAATTTCCTCCTTTTGGTAGGTTTCCCAACTAGTTGTTTTCCCTTTGTTATGTCAGTTTTCCTTTTATACACCTTTCCTTTTACCATGGGAGAAGGAGTTGCATCCTTTTCTATCTGACTCCTCATTCTTGACTTCTTAGGTGGAGGAGGAGGTGGTGAATCAGACTGTTCTTCCTTTGTTTCATTTTCCTCTACTGTATCACCAATGCGTAGCTGGTCCTCAGTGATTTCCTCCTTACCCTCTTGTTCCTCTTCACCTTTAGAAGATATATTCAATTTCTTTTCCAATTTCTTCACCATTCTGCTTGACTATTTTATAGATTTCTTGATAACAAGATTTGTTTTAATCTTTTGTTTGGCCTCTTCATAGGTGCCAAATCTTAGTTTCTTATTGTCCACTGGTTCATTCAGTAGTGCCTCAACGCACTCATTGGCTTGTCCTATTTTGATTTCATATTCTAACCGTGAAAGCCATGACTTCCTAGGTACTACTACTTGGATATATGTGAAATCAGTATCTACCATGAAACATATATTCTCTTTATGTTCCTCTATCAGGTTTTCAAGAATCCTTGTTCTAGTTTGCAACATTTCCTTAATGGTTTTGAAATACTCATGCATTACATTATCAAAATCTGTTCCTAGTGATTCTATGAATTCATCTATCTAAATGGTTATAGGTCTGCATGCATCCCATACAACTTTTCCTATTGAAGGAAAGTATTCTTCAAAGTAAAAGAATATGCACATTATGAGGGAACCAAACTTTCAAGTGTTTGTGCTTGAAGATCTTATAGTGCACATGTTCTCCTCTAGTTGATGTAACAGGATCTCTGCAAGATCCATCTTGTTTCCTTGTTTGATGATTTTATATGTTGTGCTCATAGAAGTGCTTGATATGCTATTCATTCTACTCGCCTGGAAGATTTTATATCATAACACACATGCACCAAACTTCAGCTCTATGTCGGTGATAGTGTTGACCTTGAGTGCTCTTTTGTCTAATTTAGCACCAGTCAATTTTTCCAATTCTGTGAGGGATGGGTGCTTGTGAGCTTGTGGTTTATCGGTCGTAGGATAACCAGTAACTACATGAATAACATCCTTTCATATTGGCTTTATATTATTAATCCATAGAGTCTTGTTGTGCATTCTACTGAGAACAATCTTTATCCATTCTATTTTGAAAACTTTGGAAAAAAGTAGTGCATTCGTGAGTCCTTTCACTTCCAAATGCTTGTGCTCATCTTTGAGTTTTCTAGCTTCATCACATAATTCCTTGTAGGCATTATCTAGGTCTAGATCTCCTATCTCCAAGATCTTGTAGTGTATATAGGACCTTATGTCCTCTACCACCAAAACCCTAGGTGGGATTATGGAGAATGCTTCGGAATCATCAAGTTGTGATGCTATTTCTAGGTGTAGCTTGTATTTGGGTTCAGCACAAGAGGCTCTACTAACAAGATTGAACATTTTCTTCTTGTCTTCCTTAATCTTTTCAACTCTAGAAGTTGATGCCATCGTGTTGCAAAATTTTAGGGCTTTTTGCAAATAAAATAGTGCGGTCGATGAATGTGGTTACTTACTGAATCTCTGTGATTTATTGTGAATGTGAATTCTTTGTGTCAAATTGATTCCTACTGGGTCACTCTCCAAATTGCTTTGAAATCACTCTGCTCTACTTTGCTCTGCTCAAAAATCACGGGTGCGAAAATGAGTTCACCCGTTGGGATTTTATAACTTTTGTGCCCTAAGTTGTCATTAATGCTCACCAACTCATCGGTATACAAAGACTGAGTTCATCGGTAGAGGCATTCATAACATCTTTGGTGTCTATGCAAAGTATCAGGGTTGCTTGCAGCTTTGGTGACTTCATCGATGATGGTCGGTAAAGTGGCGAAGACAGTTTTTGTTGCCTCAAGGTTCACCGATGTTCATCGGTTTACACTTAGCAATTTGACGTTTGTGTAATGACCGATACATTCCGGTAAGTAGTGCTAACTTTTCTGTGTGTATTCACCGATGCAAATTTGTACCCAATAACTGATGGTTTCTTTTCAACAGTTTAACAAATAACAATATATTGCATCTTTATTCATGCTAATATTACAATATGAACTATGTGTAATGGAACCAATGCATAATATAACTTGTCATAATGCAGTTCCATAATTACTTGTGCAATTTAGTTGGATGTAGTGATGTCACTGGATCCATTGGATGGGGTGTCACCATTTGAATTGCTTGTTCCAGCACCTTCAGTGTTTGTGGCTTTTACCCACATCTTGTTTCTCATTCTCTTGATGTCATCAATGGTATTTCTATTGGGATGAGTACTTGTATCTATCAGTCAGTTTTTGCAATCTTTTATCACATGTCCAACCTTATGACAATGCACACATGTCATACCTAGATTGGTCCAACCTCTTGACTTTTTGGTCCACTTTCTCATACAGTTGGCAGAAATATGACCATACCTTCCACATGCTGTGTAGTTTACCCATGTGTTATAGTCCCAAACATATGAGATACCTACTCTTGTTGGTTTGTAGCTATTATTAGTTTCTTTTGGTGTCTAGGCCTTGTTGTTCTTTTTCTAGCACTCCTCATGTATATGCCCATTCATCTTGCAGGTAGGACAGTACTTGTCCATGTAGGTCTTCCTTTTTGGATTTGTCGCTTTGGATCTGCACTCATGTGCCTTGTGTCCTTTCTTCTGACATCTATAACAATTACCAATGAAAGTAGATTGTGCTTGAGGAATACCTTTCATTTTTCTTCTGCAAATATTTGAGGTGTGGCCAGGTTTTCCACAGTGATTGCATGATAGCTTCTTGGATCTTGGGGTTGTGAAAGCATTCCTTTGATCTGGTTGATTAGAAGATTCACCATTCTTGTTGTACCCTAATCTTGTGTAGTTGTTGACTCTTCTCTGTCCATCAAGAAAATCATCCATCCTTTTGTTGATATCTTCATATTTCTTGATCAATTCATTGTGTTGATTCTAGACTTTGATTTCATGCTTCAATTTTTCATTCTCTTCTCTTAGCTCACCAATGATCTATATTCTTTCAATGAGTTCAATATTTAATCTATTTGCCTCTTGATATTTAATATGTTTGCCTCTTGACACATAAGAATAATCTGATTGGTAATCTCATGGTGATGCTCAATAAGTCTTTGAATCTCTGATTCTTTTTCTTGCATCTTCTCTGGTATTTTCCTCCTATCATCAATGGCTAGTGTTCTTTCATTTTTAGTTTTTCTTGCATCATTCATGACATCAATAATTTTTACCATTTGAGTTTCTTGACCGATTTGCAACATTCTTAATTGCTCGGTCAGGTGTTGATTGGCCTCTTGTAGACTTGTGATCTTTTCATCTGATTGGTCTGATGCTTTGCTTGATGTTGATTCTACTGCATCAAATTAATCTTGTATTTCTGATTCTTTGTAGTCCTCATTAAGCCTAGTTTCCATAATCTTTCTTTCATCAAGAAGTTTTCTCAAGTTGATTCTTTCCTCTTTATACTGCTCATAGTTTATCTGCATCTGTAATTTCTCATTCTCTATAGTCATGTCCAGTCTGTACTTTTCCATTGCTCTAATCTTTTCTCTTAAGTCTTTAATATTTTCAAGAAAGAGACTTAGCTCTGATACCAATTGTTGGAATTATATTGGAATGATGTACTGAGAGGGGAGGGGTGAATCAGTACCTCTAAAAATTTTCTTGGTTAGCCCATTAACCCTTTGTCATCAATTTGTAAATTATCTTATCTAACTATTCATCTTTCTTTATGTATATGCAATCATAATATATGTTCTTTAATATGTAACCATACAAGAAACATTTATGAAAATAGATAACACATGACACAAAATATGATATCGCAAAAAACTCCTATTAGGAAGTAAAAACTATGGTGGGGATTGTTACCCACAAGAATTCACTATCTATAGATAAGAAGGGGTTGGTTAAGTCTTACAATTGGTCACTTCTGATGACCTACCCTGTTAGGAGTATTACAGTGGAGACCTGTTAAGATCTACTTTGTTTGAAGATTTATTAACACTGTTAAGTGTGCACTCTGTTAAGATATTTGTAAAGAATGGTTAAGTCCACCTTCTACAAAAGGATTTTATATGTGATGCACTTGTTAGAATGAAACTACATAATTCTTTGATCTGATGATGTATGCAATCTCTAATTGCACTGATAACAGATCCAATGAATCTTCCTATGTATGAGTAATCATCTTTTCATGATTGAATAATACCTTTGTCTACACGTTGGTAGCCTCTGTGTGTTCTTGATAATTGGTGTGATTTATTTCTGAACTTTGCATGAATTCAACCTTCTACTCCTTAGATTATCTTCATGGATATCAACAATAATGAATTCATAATTCACAATTGATTGAACATCTATTTATACTAGATTTTAGCTCTATTCTTGATTCACGCTTTTGCAAGTTAACTCTAGATCTAAGGTTTACAACTTGACCTTGATCTTTAGTTAGATATGTTTTAGATCCATTAGGATGCTTTAAAACATTTACATTATGCTTGCTTTACCCTCAAGTAATGATTTAAAACAAATTAAAACTCTATAAATAGAATTACAATGTTTTATCTGACGTGTAAAACTCAGATCCACTATTTGCGGGTTTGCTAACTAACTGTCGGTTCTGATGGTCGGTCTGCTCTATTAGTCTGTCAGTTTTCTTTATCGTCGATGTTCCTTTCTTGAACTATTCCTTGGGTATGCATTTTATACTTCGTCGGTTTTGTTCTCAAAATTGTATCGTCGGTGATGATCTTCATGTTATGTTATTGACCTATCGGTGATGTCCTGTTTACTTCATCGGTGCAACACTTGTCAGTGTTCGTCGGTCAATTCCATACTTAGCATTTTCTCGTGACCTTTTTTTCTGTCGGGTATGCTCGTTGTCTACTATTTATGCTTGTAGTCCATCGGTTATTCTTGTACAAATGATCTCTGTCAATTTTTTTCACTAAGTGTACTAATGGAAAAACTTAATGTCATCACTTATCTCTGATACCAATTGTTGGGATTAATGGGAAGTATGTATTGAGAGGGGAGGGGTGAATCAATACCTCTAAAGCTTTTTGTATCGTTTAATCAATTAACCTTTGTGATCAATTGTATATCCATTCAATCTGATCTATACTATCTTGATGTGATTTATATTAATTTCGAACATTAACATACATGTGAACATTCATAGAAACAATCATGAAAGTAATTTGACACATAACACAAGATATGATATCATAGAAAACTCCTGTTAGGAAGTAAAAACTGCGGTGGGGATGACACCCACAAAATCTTCACTATCTATAGATTGGAAGGGGACGGTTAAGGCTTACAATTTGATCACTTCTGATGATCTATCTTGTTAAGAGTATCAGTGGAGACCTATTAAATTCTACTCTATTAAGAGCTTTAGCAACACTGTTGAGTGTGCACTGGGTTAAGAGATTTGTTGTTGGATGGTTAAATCCACCTTCCTTGAAAGGATTTTTACAATTTGCTCCACTTGTTAGAATGATAGAAAATTACAAATTGGCCTAGTAAATGCAATCTCCTATTTCTGATATAGATCCAATTTACTTTACATAAAAAATATTATCACCTAATTGTGATTGAATAATACCTCTGATTCTCGATATCCTCTATTTTTGGTTCTGATAACCAAATTCACCTTTTGTTGTTCTTGTTCTTGAAACTCTCAATCTGATCCATAGATGTGCATGTTGGCTTCATTCATGTTCTCCTCTCTCTTCACATCCTTTTTCATCCATCTGTAATGAATGATTGCATCATCTATATATACATGGATTGACTTCATAAGTTTCAAGAAAAACAATGTTAACTCTAAGATCAGGTTTACAACTTGTACCTAGATCTCCTAGTCTATGTGTTTTAAATCAGTTAGATTGATTAAAGCACTTGCGTTCATGTTCCTTGTCCCTAAAGAAATGGAATTAATACCAATAAATATCCAATAAATAGAATAAGATTTTCTTTATCTGACGTGGAAGTCAGATCCACTTTTTGCGGGCTACAACTGACTTTCGGTTCTATCTATCATTTATGCTTTGACTGTCCTTTGGTTTTGTTCTATCAATTGCACTTTAACTGTCTCGTTGGTCTGCACTGTATCCTACACATTGGGTTCATCTGTCAGGTTCCTCTTTATCTTTCTTTCTTTGCAATTTTGGTTTACACACTAAGTTGTGTCATTGGTTCTCTTTGTACTTAGTCATCTTTGATGATCTCTTTCTATCTGATCTTTGGTTAAATTCTCTTGTCCTGTCTTTCGGTGTATTCTTACTGAAAGTTTTGTTTGCATACTAGTGGAAAATTAATGTCATCACTTTATATCATGGTGTGTTGTGGATGGTCAGAACTGGGGCAAAATCTTGATCTTTCACTTTTTGAGTCAGTTAGATATGACCCTTGCATTTCAAATGTGTGATCCTCTTAGTCACATGGTGTACTTGAAAAATATTTCTTGTTTGTGGATCCTCCTTGGATTGTATCAACCCTATTCCTTTTTGGCTCAGGCATGATGTTTGGATTATCCTTACTTGTTTGTTAAGTTAGTCCCACACAATATATTTGATAAGGCATTGGTTCTTCATATCTATTGTAGTTCATTGACATTGCTAAATCAAAATAAGTGCTCACTACATGGTGGTACTCTTTTAGTACCGCAGCTCAAACTTCAAGAAAAATCCCCCATCACTAATTACATTTATTTCATCTCCCATCTTTCCATATAGCCCTAATCCTCTTGATTAGGATTGTGCAAATGATTTTATTTCACCCCCCTACCCTTGGTCAACATCTTGTGTAAGTGAATCCTTGAGCATTCATGTATCCATGTGCATATTAATTGATATCACTTTGCATTTATCATTTTTCACATGTTTCATGAATCAAAATAGTTCATTCATCCGTTCATTTAATTTTTAAATTAGTCACATGTCTCTTAGTTTACATCATTAATTGCATCTTCATTACCATTTAAATTGCATCTAGTCTCACTCTCATTTAATTTGCATTATCATTAATCATTATTATTATATTTACCCCATACCATTTAGGTTATATAGGTCATATCAGCTAAATTGCATTTTCATTTAGTGACATTATCATACATTTTTGCATAGTCCTATCCTTTCAATCATATTGTATTAATCATTGCATCATGTTATTTAGATTGTATTAATCATTTTCCTTTAAGAATATCAATTAATTTTCACATTATCTTCATTAAATCTCATGTAGATTATCATATTAATTGCATATCATATTAATTTTATTAAATTACATCTCATTTAGTTTGCATCATTTAAATTGCATAGTCCTTTACGTTGCATTATCACTTAATTTTGTATAATATCTATTATATATCATATTCATCATATTGCATTAATAGTATCATTTAATTTGTATATTAAGATGCATATTATTTGCATACCATTTCATTATTGCATTATCTTGTCTATTTAGTTGCATTATAATATTAGTCACACACTCATATTTTGGATATCATATAGTTACTTCTTAAATCATTTATAGAGTCATAGTAATGACATAATCATTTACTATAATAACTATTTCATTTCATTTACATTTATTACATTATCATTTCATCCATGGTATCATCATATAGAACAAATAAATCATTTTTCACATTGTATACCATCACATAAGCATTATAGACGAGCCTCATAAAATCATAATTATTGTATTTTCCTCCCAATAAAGTGCACATTCACGTCATATAAAGGCATATAGGATCACATATACACCACATCATCAACAATAAAATCCATCACATCCTACAAAACTATCATGTTAGTATTGTAGACGTCCAAAACCGTCCTTATATTAATTTAATTAATATTCCTATAGCACTATAATTAATTTTAATTAATTATATCTGTTATATTCTTCTATCTATTTAATTAAATTTATTTAGTTAAATATGATTCACTTCCTTTAGTATTTAAATTTAATTTAAATATTACTCTTGCTAATGTATTAATTTTATTAATACATTACCCTCCATAAATTCCCTTTTTAAATAAATTTTAATTTATTTATTCCCTCACAATCTTAATATTCTTCTAAACCCAATTAATTCAAATTTAATTTGGATTACATTAATAAAAGCTATTAAACATATCTAGCAACCTACCATATTCCTACTCTACACTACCTATTCCTCATAAATAAACCTACTTTCCCACCTAAAGCACACACTAATCACACTTAAAGTGTGATTCCTACACTTTTTAGCACTAATGGAGTGCTCACACATGTGTGA
>MU223845.1:5663957-5676609 GCA_018584345.1 Thuja plicata
GAATGAATCTAGTTCTATCATCTTAGTTAGATCTTGCATTATCATTTTGGTTTAAAACTTGCATTCTCATCCATGGTGAAAGCTTGAGACAAGTTCCTCATACTTGTTCTTGAGCTCTTCATTGCTCTATTTAGCTTGCATTTTTAATCAAATAGTGGGATTTAGTATTGTGTTGGGAGAGCACACCCACATTTATCTCTAAGAGCACATCAACAAGGCATTGGGTGCCCTTGTTCAAGCTCATCAGAAGTTGTGGTTTAAACTCTTGCTTTTGGGATTTCATCTTTAACATGCTAACTCTCTTTGAATCTTGTTGTTTTATTGGCTAATCCTAATATTTGCATGTTTTAGTGTTGTCTCTTGCAGGTAGGTTTTCATCACATACAAGTATTTCATAACATCCTCCATCATATGTTATTCGCATATAACAATCATACACCATTTGCATATTCATAAGCACATAACAACATCACATGAGCACATCACATCCTGCATCACACACGCATTAGTATATAATCATTTAAACATGCATACATACATCATATAACTATAAAAATATACAATGTATACATGATCCCCACAAAATCTTCATCTATACCCATATATATCAAAATGTGTCAAAAAATAATATCCATCCATCAAAAGTCCATATTCCATCAATAATGTGCATGTCATGAATAAATAGGTGATATGTACATCCAATGAATCAAAGAATCATGTGCAATACATCATGTATCAATAAATAGTCATATACAATGCATGCTCATTGAATCATGATGGAGATGGCTGACTAGGGGATCCCTGAGGTGTGTTGTTCTATCTAGCTGGGCCCATAGGTATAGTGAAATGGAAGACCCAGCTAAATAGGCTCCCTATACCCCCTATGTTGTAACATCTATCTTCCCTACCCCCTGTGTGGAAGCCCATGTATCTTATCCTCCTCCTTGTGCCTAATAGGTACATGTGTCCTCCCCTCCCTGTCCTCCTACCACTTGTATAGAACCCACTAACTGTGTGGCCTTGTGGCTCTGCACTCTCTTGTGAGTGTTCCTAATGGATCTCACTGATCTCCTGCTAGATCCACCACTGGAAATTATCACTCTTTGAGGAAGAAAATATACCTCCCTCCTCTCTGGCGGCACTACATCTCAGTACACTTCCCTATAGAACCCCACTTGATCTAAAAGATCTCAGATGTTTTATACAATCATCATCATCACATCTCCTAAAATGCCCTCAAAGCCTCATGTAACTCCCTCCTCAATCTCTCTACCCTTCCCTCACTCCTCACTTGAGCATGCTCTAGGGCATCCCAAGCCTCCCTCAAATCATCTACCTCTATGCAGGCTCTATCCATCTCTTCACTTTGTGCAACCCCCTCCTATCTTAGCCTCCCCACCTCCTCTATCAAGTCATCCCATTCTCATCACAGGTCATCCCTCTCCCTCACCAGCTCAAACCCATCCCTTAGAAACCTAGCACCCTAGGTCTACATCTAATCCCTCTTTATCTATAAAGAGTCTCTTTGTTTCCTCATGTCATCTCTCTCAATAGTAACCAAGTATCACTCATGGGTCATAATATCATGCACCACTCATATAGCATCTTTCTACTACTGTAGCTCATCACTCTTTGACGTATTCTCTCTGACCATCTAACCTTATCGAGCTAAGGACACCTCTAACACTATTATCATGGCCTCCTAAGCTCCCCTCACATGGTAGGAAGACTCACCTTTTGTACATGTGACCAGTGTACCTTTCTATATAGATGGTGGTAAATGCACCCCTACTATATTTTCCCATGTGTCTGGAACCCCTCTATTCTATCCCCCTTAATCTCCTCTTCCCCTATCTCTGTCATCAAAATCCATAGCCTCAACCTATTGAGGCACTGCAGCAAGTGTGGCTTCCCTCCTCCTCTTAGGCCTCAGTGGTGTTCCTCCCTGAAGACCTCTCCCAACCCCTCCACCTCTTCCTCTCACTATGGTTTTTGGTACCCATCTTTCTCTCACCCCCACCACATCTCTATCCCTATCCACTATTGTTGCTAATATCCCTCTCCTACCTCCTAGTGATTATGCACCTACTCACCTCCCACCTACAACATGCTCCCTCTGTCTAATACTAAGTGGTTCCCACCCTAATATGATCATTTCCAGTGGTTCCCTGAACCATGTGTGATATGTTGTTATCACACCTGGATCAATTGGCCCACCCGTAGGATCCCAGTGAATTAGTGGTAGTTGTTTTTACTAGGCTAAAATATTTATCTTATCTAATGTTGGCACAAACTCCATAGTCCTCTCTCAAGTAGTCCATTGGAACCTATGTACTTGCCCAAGCACATCCTAAATGAATCCAAACTATTGCATAAATTTGTCTTCCCAATACCTCTCCATGACATAGTCCTAATAACCTATAATATATATCGGTGTGATAATAAAAGGAATGTGTTTATCATCCTCACACCACCCTATCATTCCCATATATGACTTCCATATAAGACCATCCCATAGACTTTCCAATGCCACTCACCAGTGACCCACATCATTCATGTGCTCATAATGGATTGGCCCTCTCCATCTATACACCACTAGCTCCTTGTCTCTCCTATCCTAACTACCCACGAGCCGCATGAAAATAATATGCTCTCATGCCCACACCTATAGTAGTGTGTTTAACCCTACACTCTACCCTTCATGTGGACTATCAAGATAAAAAATAATGTGTAGATCTCTATAAATCTCTTTAAGCATGAGTTTCCCTCATGCCATAGGTCTCCCAATGTCCACTAACTCTACCACAACTAGGATCAGTCCCAGAGTTAATCTCATACCACCTCCACCAGGAAAAATATAGCCTTGATAAATCACCACACATGGAAGTGAACTTGTCATGTTCTCGATGTCTGATCCAAGAAGGTATCCAAGGCTAATTTTCCATGGTATTATTCCTAGCAGTCAGGGGCAACTTTTTTTCTTTCATTTTCTTAGCATCATCAAAACTTTAAAATTATTTGAAATAACATTATTCTAATGTCATTTCAAAGAGCGGAAAAATGTAGACACCTAAATTTTATTAACAATTTTAATTAAATTTAGTTATCTTCTTTGCATTATTAATTAAATAATCACACATTATTTAATTGGTTACTGTTAGCTTTCTAGCCAAATTAATTTAATTAATTAGCTATAGTCCAATTAATTTAATAGAAACCCATAACCATTTAATTAATTAAATCCATCTTTCTCCATTAATTTAAATAGATATCTTGCATATTAATAGCTTTATGGAACTTTATTACTAAATTATATATTTATGGTCACTTATGGATAAATATAGTTCTTGAACTTTGTTGGTATTTATCCATTTCATTTTAAGGTTATGAAATTCAACAATATTGGTGATTATCTACATTACATCTATGTTTCCTAGGAAACTTTTGGTGTACTCTAAGACAATAGAATAATTCTCTTTCAAATTTCTATTGGTTAACACTTCTTATAAGGTTTTTTTGGATTTTGACTTTGTATGGTGATTATGCTAATGATGAACCAAGGTGTTTGGGCTATTAACATATTAGTCTTAGCATAAATCTATTAAGTAGATATAGTTTCTCTACACCTGATTTCCTTTGTCTTTATTGTAGGATTTGAGAAATACAAATCCACAGAACACCAAGAATACCTACATGCAAATAACCTGTTATAGGAGAGAAGCAGAAAGAGGAAAAAAGAAGAACTCAGAATTTGCTCAAAATGTGAGAGTGAAATTATAATCTGAATTAATGAAAAAAGAATTACAAGGTTCAACCTATAAAGGTGAACAAAACCCTAAAGCCTAAAAAAGCTAGGTTGCACATTAATAATTAATAAAAGAATTAATTATTAATGCACTTAAGAGAAAGATTAAGCACTAAATAGTAATAACTTAATTAATTAAATCAACATGATTTAATTAATAAGAAAACTAAATATTACTCTAACACCCCCCCTTAAGCTAAGTGCAGGGGTTAAGCTAACCTAGCACAGCTATGAAAGCAGGAAATGGGTCTCGACAACAAGGCCTGATCAGGTATCCAATACAAGGAAATCTCTATAAACCGGAGACAAAGAAGAAAACCCAGTGGGAAAAATCCCTCTCCAAAAAGAGATAGAAAAATGCAGAAAAGAAATGGCTCAAGAGACTCTCTCAAGACCATATGTATAATCAGCCCCCCCATGAGAGAGGGATGAGACACCAAAGTCCCCCCAGAATGAAGAAACTCCTGTCACAATGGTAGATGCCTGATGTAGAATCCAAAAGGAGATCCTAAAGTGGAAAATGATATTCCTCCCCTTGGGAAGAAACAAATCCAAAGAATGTTGTCGAAGAAACTCTGTGAAGAGTGATGAACCGATCTATCTTAGGATGTGTGCCATGATCGGATACTGAAGAATCTCTTTGTCTGAACTGAAACAAATGATGCAAAATCCAAACTGATGTGGAGAATCCTAAAATGCAACCGCAAAATGCATAGATAATGGTGGGCAAACAATGATAACTTGACTCTCAAGGTAGAGGAGATGAATGTCCTCAAAATAATCCTCCAAATCTACAGTATAAGACTCAAAAAACAAGAAAGACATGTCTGCAACATAAGAGTCCAAAGTATCTATGTCTGGAAGATGTATGATTTTCTGCTGCACAAAATTAGGAGCAACAAGAGATGCTGATAAAGTCTCAGTCTGAAGAGTGGGAACTGTGAGACAATCCTCTGATCTATCAGAACATGTAAGGGTGTCTAAATACTCAAGCTCCTCTAAAGTATCATGATCAAAGGGTGTATTCTATCTCCAAGCAATGGGTATGAGACAATCTGAAGCAAGATCCTCTGGGAATGGAGAGAGATTAGGGTCTCCATGTATCTCCCAAAGACATGTCCAAAGTGGGTGAGGACAATCAATGTCCGATATAGACAACACAGTGTCATGATCAACACTAGACACTATAATTCCTACTATGTGATCTCTAATAATATCCCATGCTAATTTTCCCTCTGAAGTGGTTAGTTTAGGTATGAGATCATACAAATAAGGAAAAATATTAAGCCATCTACAATGTGTAAGTATACCATTTTCCCATGACTCATAATTACCCCATTCTAGAATAACAATAGAAGGGTGAGAAGAAAAACCCATGATAACTCTTCACATGAAACAAACTGAGTGCTGAAAAACATAAGTTCTGACTTTGACTAGAAAAATAGATATAAAAATTCAAAATCATAAAATCAAACCTATATAATAAGATAGATCTTGGAAAGAGCTTTCCAACGATATAAGGAAGTCAAAAATCTGATACCGTATGCTCAAGATATGGCCAAAATACCAAAAGTGCTCAAAACTGCCCCAAAGAAGGTTTAAGAGTAAACCCTGGTGGTTAGGTTAACCGCTAGAGGTTAACCACTAGTGGTTAACTGATGGCGGCACCAATTTTCAAAGCAGCATTGATTTTTAAAACTGCATGCATTATTTTTTAACGCAAAAATCAATTAAAAATTGATTTTTTAAATTTTTTTAATTTTTCATCTCAAAATTTGAGCCGGAGAGAGAAAATTTTTTCCAGAGGCTACTGTGGCCAAAAATGACAAAATTTATATGAAAATTGACTCTCCCAGGCCTTTTGAGCACAACGGTGGTGTCTTTTTTTCTTAATGTGCTCCAAAAAAATGTGTCTCTTCTAGATTGAAGAAGAAACCCCAAAAAAGCTGTGGTTTTTGCCCTCGAAACACTGCTTCACAAACACCAGACCAGACAGTAGCAGTGTGGCTCTGATACCATGTAGGATTTGAGAAATACAAATCTACATAATGCCAAGAATACCTGCATGCAAATAACCTGTTATAGGAGAGAAGCAGAAAGAGGAAAAAATAAGAACTCAGAAGTTGCTCAAAATGTGAGAGCAAAATTATAATCTAAATTAATGAAAAAAGAATTACAAGGTTCAACCTATAAAGGTGAACAAAACCCTAAAGCCTAAAAAATCTAGGTTGCACATTAATAATTAATAAAATAATTAATTATTAATGCACCTAAGAGAAAACTTAAGCACTAAATAGTAATAAATTATTTAATTAAATCAACATGATTTAATTAATAAGCAAACTAAAGATTACTCTAACATTTACTTTTATATATGCTTTATAATTCATAATTTGAGCCTCAAGTAATTAATGGTATTCACTAGACACAGGGTAGTGAATGGAAATGGTTACAACCTGAAGATGGTAACATAGTCTCCTTTGAGAATGTAGTTTTATCTGTGTTCTTAGAATGTTACTTTTAGTAGAGTATTGATTCATGTTTGATAAAACTTATGGGTCCTTGTGGTTACAGAAGGTTTTTTATGATTATCTGGATGCGATGATACAACATATATTGGGAAAAATATAGTCTAAGTAGGATGAAATAAGGAAAGGCTCAATTATGCTTAAAGTAGGTGTTCATTGCTACAATGTAAAACACTACTTATTTAATTACTATCTTCCTAATAATTTAATCATTTAGGATTCAAATGAGATATGTTTAGCTATATATTATGACAAGGTTGGGAAGGAGTGATTTGTGTCTGATGTAGAACCAATAATACTAGTTAAGATATTTCATGTAAAGTCAGAAAGGATTACTGGTACAAAGAGGATGGTTTAACAACATACTCACACCTAGAAGAGATCATTTGGAAACATTGAATTATATCATTTGCAATCATTTCTCCTCAAAATTATAAAGGAGAAGTACATCTTAGTAACTGTTGCATTGTAGAAATATTTGTAAAATACCAATGACATCGATATGTAATGAGGTCATAAGAAACCTCCTCTATATCCTACGTCTATAAATGGGAGGACTGTAATATTAGACTTATAGTTTTTATTTTATTATATGGGGCTAGACCAGAGGTTTTCTTTACACAGTTCTTTCCCACTGATTCCCCCACTGAACTGGGTTGTAAATATATATTAAAAATTAATAGAAAATTTGGCTATGGCCTTTTATCGATAAAAAAAACATATTAAATAGATATCTTTATCTATTTAAATTAATTCATTTTATCCCCTTTCCTCCACTTGGAATTGAATAATCCTATTAATTCTATTTAAGCACATGGATCATAACTTTAACCCTCACCTAACCATTCTCTAGCCACCTAACCCATGGTTCCAACTCAACCCAACCCACTTGCACAAACTAATCCTCACTTAATTAAGTAAATACACTTATTTCCCTAATTAATCCATCCGCTCATTCTCTCTCCTCCCATTACATCTCCTTAATAATCCCACATTCCCACTAATCCAAGTCTAACCCTCCCTTAATCATTTGTACAAACCCAATCAAAAGGATTAGGAATCTAAATTCAACTTTTGTCCCATCACACTCCAATCCCAACCACGTGTCATAAAGTCTTCTTTAAATTCTCTTACACACTCTTACACATTTTTCCACTCCAAGGAATATTTTATTCCTTCTTCCCAGTTATCCAAATCCATTCACATTCTCCAACATTCTTTTCACACTCTCCAAAATGATCACATTCCCCAATATTAGCCTTTGGGAAGTGAGACAAGATATGTCCTTATGGTAAATCTACCCCAACCTCCTATGTCTTCCCCTCCTCTCTCATTGTGACACTTGTTACAATGTTATGCATTTGAGAAAGCACAATCCATGTTCTCTCTCTTAGATGCATCCTAGCCCTTCCTCATTCTTCGGTCTTGACCATCCATTAGTCTTGCCTCATGCCTATAAATTGAGGGTCCCATTCCCTCACAAATCATCTACTTTTCAAGTATTTTTATAATGTTATTTTGAGTCCCAAAATCATCATCCATAACAAAATAATGTGAAAAATCTTACCCAACTTGAATCTTGAAGCAACTTTGTGAGAAAACATTCATCCCTCTTGTACAAATTCTCTCAACAAAGGATCTTGTAAGATTTGTTTCTAAGTTGTAAAATTTCTTGTAGGTTTTATGCTCCTTTCTCATTATCTTATCTTATATGTGTGTGTGTTGAATTAGGTGTTTGATTGATTAACTAGTCTAGTTCCATTCCTTTTAACTAACTATTTCTATTGCATATAGTATATACCTTCATAAACCCCCTACAAATGCTACCCATGGCTAGGATGTGAATATCACACTTTATGTTCTTGTCACTTCATGTTTTTTATTCTCATTCCCAACAATGAAGGGTTTGTGGTGCATCGTTTCTGCCTCTAAGAAGGTAATATCTCCCTAGCTTGAAAGGTTTTTAAAATTTTATAAAATCTTTCTTGGAAGGTTTGAAAGTATTGCAAAATTTTTGCATTGGTACATCTCCCCCTTAGTCTATCTTCCACTTTGGAGAAACCCTTCAACCCCTTTTCTAGATCCATCAAAACAAAGAGCTAGCTTCTTAAATCTTAGAGGTTGTTTTGTAGGGTGCAATGGGTCCCGTACCAATGAAACTTCTCAATTTCCCTTATTTAGGCATGAGAGTATTATTGATCAACAAAATATACAAGAAAATTGGTAAACCTTAAGATCTGTAAAAAAAAATTATGATGTTGAAAGGATACTTATGGCCATCTTCTTCCATCAAACAATAAAAATATTGGTCTTTCAAGGAAAACCTTAGTCACCTAAAAAAATCATTTTCTCAAAGAATTGATGTCTCACCTTCAAACCTTTATAAGATTTTCTAGGCATGGTTCTGTTGCCTCCACTTTTAAACATGTATCCATTTTAGAAAAGTGGAAGTTTTGCATCTTAGTGAAGTTTAATTGCGCTTGAGTCTAGGTCTAGGTATTCCTTAGGTAGGAAGTTCTTACCGGGTTTCCCTGCCACTGCCTTTCCTTCTTTAAGCCGGATGGGTTATCTGAAAGTCTTTTCATTTTGGGTAGGTTATAGATCCCAACCTGGCAAAGATTTGTGCTCCAATCGATGTTCTTCCTCAGGCAGAGATCAAAGACTAGTATGGATCGATTCTACAGGTCTCAATGATCCTAATGCAAAAAATGGCGAGCAATTTGGTTAAGAAATGGCAGAGAATGAGCTCAGCGGGATTTCAAAAATCATCTTCCCCATGGCAGAATTCTACCTAAGAAAGTAATTTTTTGCAAAGGCAAAAAAAGAAGGTTTTTCACATGTTGCAGGTTTCGCACCTCTTAGGTGATTTTCTTCAAAGAGGAATTTTTCCTTGTGTGGGTTTCGCACCTCTCAAGAGATTTTCCGCAAAGGCAGAAAAGAAAGAGCGCTGTGGTGGACCCCACAACGGGTTTTCAAAGCACTTTTTTGATTCTCCGGTAAGAAAGACTCAAAGCAGAGAATTAGATTTCAGCTTCTCTGTGGTGGAATTCTACCTCAGAAGGTAATTTTCCACAAAGCAGAAAAGAATAATTTTGCGCTGTGCGGGTTTCGCACTTAGCTGGTGATTTTTCGCAAAGAAGGAATTTTCTCGGTGCAGGTTTCGCACTCATCAAGTAGATTTCCACAAAGCTAAATGATATTTTAAAAGGCTTAAAAAGCATGTGCTAAAAGCACCGTGTGTTAAATTTGACAGGCAGAAATACGTCCAGAGCCTTCTCCAAAGGTGGATTTTGCACCCCCTCATACATTTTCCGCGAAGAGAAGCCAAGTTCCAATTTCCCACAATGGAGAAACAGATTTAGTATTTTCCGCCGGAGGCATTCAGTTTGGGATTTTCCACCATAAGCAGTTGTTTCAACTCCATGACCATGGAAGAGCTGCCAAAGCTTATCTGACAAAGATGGAAAGAGGAAAGGAGGCCAAATGATTTAACTTCCCCTCTTCTTTTCCGTTTCCTTTCCCTTGTAATTAGTTGGCGACAGAGGTGGTTTCTTGCCATCTGTCATTTAGAGGGAGATGAACCGATTAAAATTCCTTTGTAACGGTCATCCCCTGGCTCTATATGTATGAAGTTGAAAGATTAATGAAAGGTCGTCAAATTTTTGGTGTGGAATACTTGATGTTGCAGAGACAATTGAAGGTGTTTCATGTCAATTATTTTTTGTTCCAGTTAATTAGGTGGTTCTTTCTCTCAGTCTAAGTTACATTAAGAAAGAAAGGATGTTTCATTCTTTTGTTGCGAGGATGTGAATAAACCTCAGTAGGATGTGCTGTGGGATATTCGGAGAAGGATTCATTAGAAGTTGTCATCATTTCATTTATATTTCTATTAGTAGTTGTTGTGGATTAGTTAGTACTGAGTGTACGAATTCATAGGATGTGTGAGTTCTACAACTTGGTTTATAGATTAGAAAGCTCTCCTTGCCTGGATTAAGTTCTGTTTAGGCTTAATTTGGTTTGCCTCTTCTGCTCTCGGGTTAAGAGCATACCCTGTGTTAGTTTTAGGATCAAGACATAATTCATTGCATATCATTCCAAAAGGGAGCTGTACCTATCAATTCAGAGAAAAGCCAGTAATCAGAGAACGGCTTTTCAACTGTTGTAATCATATATTGTTCATAATTGGGGCACTAAGAGTCATATTCCTAAGAAGTAAGAAAGGACAAATCTATTTACCAATAGATTTTTGGCGACTCTGCTGGGGAGACGGAAAAGAAGATCAGTACTAGAGGTTGTTTTCTTAGTTTTATTATTATTATCTCTGCTAGAGATTGGCGACTCTATGTTTTAAATAACTCTATTACATATCAGAGTTTAAAGAATTTAAAAAGTTCTTATCATTCAGTTACCCAGCTTGTATTTCCAACAAACTTTGGCAACTAAGAGGAAGAACACATTGATTTTTTCAAGCTTCATTATTTATTTGCATTGCTTCCTGAGCAATTGGCGACTCCGTTCTCAAAGAACCCCATTTACAAGTCAAGAAACTAAATAGTCGCTAGATTAGTACATCGCATCATGAGGAAAAATGGTACTCCCAAATGAGAATATCTTTCCAGTGCTCCAACCAAACCTTGGTTTTCAAGACGATCAAGAAGACATAAGCTCATCTCTCAATACATTTTTTTGGAGGTATAGGAGGAATGCTGAGCATTATAGGAATGCGAGCCAGGTATTAGAGGAAGAAGAAAGAAGGGTGGAAGCTTTAGAAAGAGATGTTCAAAGGAGGAATATCTGGAGAGTAGAAAGACAAGCACAAAGAGAAGCCTAGCAGTAAACTCTTCTCAGCACCCTGGAACACGCAAAGTTCCTTAGGAGTACCAAAAAATAGGGTGGGCGAGATCCTACGTTTGACAAGCTAGAAGAGCTTGGTTTTTCCATCCTAGAGGTTCCTAAAAGAAGAGGAGAAAAGAAGAGTCAGAGTAGACCGGATTCCCCTGTTAGGAATCAAATTACTTCACAAAGCACTTTCCAAGTATTGACTCTTCATGGTATCAATGCTCCCTCGGTTGTTAATTTTCCACCATATAGTGCAAGGGCTGTCATGGCTGCTCCATGGGCTGCAGTAGTTGGACCTTTAGTATTAGCGGCTTACCATCCGCGTCCTACGGGGTTGAGAAAGAATTTTCCTAAGTTTTCTGGTGACGAAAAGGTCACTCTAGATGAACATATTAAGGCATTCTTTGTAGCCACCAACGTCCTGGGGGTGGCACATGAAGACGTTGCTATAAGATTATTCATTGAGACTTTGACAGAGAGTGCTGCGGATTGGTTCTACCATCTGGATGATGGCTCTATCACTAGCTGGAACATGATGAGAATGGCATTCAAAGCCCAATTTAAGACTGCAGAAGATGAGCATGCTCTGCTAACGCAACAGGTGTCCATCAAGAAGCAACCTCACATGAGTATGAGGGATTTTGTAGCCAGTTTCAACAAAATTACTAGTAGAATCCCTGGTGCTACTAGGCCTACTGCTGGTAATCTCAAAACATTCTTCATAAGCGCGATGCCTCCGGATGTAAATTATGACTTAAGACAGGCGTGCCCTGCTGATCTAGCAGATGCATAAAGAAGAGCCATTGAGTGTGAGGATGACTTAATCTCTGCGGGAAAGTGGAAAAGGGATATTCAAACCAAGGAAAGCTCCAGCAATACTACATCATCTGATGAGATGCTTCAGAGGTTGTCAAATGAGTTGGTCATAATGAAGAAGCAATTACCGGGTTTCCACAACTCTTATCAGCGGAATTTTTAGAACGTTCCAGGAAGAGGTATAGACAATAAGTTCCTGCAACTTACAGGCGCCCAGCCGAGATTGCAAATCGAGGTGGCACCCAAGAAAGGGAACATGTGCGTGTTTCATTTTACTACAGATCATGATGGTGAGAACTACCCAGAGACCGTCCATATGATGCAGTTGTTAGCCACCAATGAGCTGACTGTAGCGGCTCCTTATACAAATTTGGATACATACTCCAATGGCGACTCTGGAAATTTATTTGTGGAGTATAAATCTGACTCTGAAATCAAAGGTGAATGCTATGCTACCATTGATGGGACTTCGTATCAAGTACTCACCCAAGGACAGAAGTTGAAGAACCAGTCTTCAAGCCAACCTCTCAAAGGTGGCTCTGTTCCTTCCACGAGCAATGCCCATGCTGATCAAGGAGCCTCAAATTCTCAAACGGGTAAGGATAAAGCACCTTTTGATTTTATCCAGTTTTGTGAAGAAGCAAAAATTTAGATTTCCCCTATA
>MU223845.1:5677212-5695598 GCA_018584345.1 Thuja plicata
CAAAGCCCAGATACTCTACCAAGAGTTGGAATTTGGCAATTACATGTTGTTCACTGAAGAATCCCTGAGTGAAGAAAGAAGTGAAAGTCCAGATGAAAGAGCTTCATGTGAAGGGAGTAACCTTACTGGTGTATGGACCCTGGAATTTGATGGAAGCTGTTCTTCATCAGGATCCAGTGCAGGCGTCGTGTTAATCCCTCCTTAGGGTGAATCTGAACCAATGGCCTTTAAATTGGAATTCGGAAACACCAACAACACTGCCAAATATGAGGATTTGTTACTTGGAATTGTAGCAGCAAAAGAAAAAGGAGTAAAATTGCTGAAGGCTAGAGGCGACGCAGAGCTCATTGTGAAACAGGTTAGAAAACAATATTCTGTCAAGAACCACAGATTGAAGAATTACAGAGATAGAGTCTGGGATGAAATTGAAGGTTTGGATGCCTTCTCCATTGAAGCGGTACTGAGAGAGTTGAACACCAAGGCCGACTCCCTGGCATTTTTGGCTTCTTTATTGTTGCCTCATCCAGAGTTTAAAGACAAGAAGTATCAAATCGAGATTGTTTACAGAGCTTCTGTTCCAAACAATATGGATTCGTGGCAGATCTTTGAAGATGACAAGAGCCTGTAGTTGTTCTTGGAAAGCAACAAGTCTACTTCTAAACACCATGTGAATGAAGGAGATAAAGAAGATTCCAGTCATGAATCACCAGAAAAGCAAGGTGAAGCGATTCAGCTACAAGGTAATATTATCCCGCCTTATTTTGTGTCTTTGGAAAAGCTATTTAATAGACATGATGCTTATATAAAGCAGAAGAGGATGAAAAAAGGACTCACTACTAGTGAGTATGAAGGGGTGAACATCAGTGATCCAGACGACCCCAAGATGATCAACATCGGCAAATGTTGTTCATCTGAAGAGAAGGAAGCCACCAAGCAACTCTTTCTAGAGTACAAAGATGTTTTCGCCTGGAGCTACAAAGACTTGAAAAGTTATAGAGGCAAAAAAGTGAAACATCAAATTCCTCTGAAGCCAGATGTCATCCCTGTTCACCAGAAATAGAGGAATTACAATCCCAAGATAGCAGATGCCATTTTCCGAGAAGTGGATAAAATGTTAAAGGCTCGGATTATCTACCCAATTCATCACTCTACTTGGGTGGCCAATATAGTGCCTGTTCGGAAAAAGAACAGAGAAATCAAGATTTGTGTTGATTTTCGTAATCTGAATCAGGCATCCCTTAAAGATAATTTTTCCCTTCCCAATATGGATTATTTACTGCAAACGGTGGTTAGGTCTGAGATGATGTCTATGCTTGATGGATTCTCGGGCTATAACCAAATTGAAGTAGAGGAGAAAGATCAGCACAAGATGGTGTTCACAACCCCCTGGGGTACGTTCACATACCACAGGATGTCTTTCAGTCTGATAAATGCAGGTGCTACTTTTCAAAGATGCATGAGCAAAACATTTTCTGATCTGAAGGATCGAAGCATGGGGATATATCTGGATAATCTCACCATGTTTTCAAAGAAAATAAAAGACCACATAGGAGATTTGAGGAAGGTCTTGCAAAGATGTCGGGAGGATGGAATCTCCCTTAACCTGAAGAAATCAGTGTTCTGTGTAATGGAAGGAAAGCTCCTCGGTCACATAGTCTCCCAAGAAGGAATCAGGATCGACCCAGAGCGAGTTGAGCCTATTCGAAGGTTGAGTTTTCTAGTGAACAGAACAGGAGTGAAGTCATTTTTTGGGCAAGTCAACTTCCTCAGAAGGTTCATACCAGACTTTGCGGAGATAACCCAATGCATTGTAGATATTATGAAGGGAAATGCAAACTTTAAATGGAGCAAACCAGGGACGCAAGCTTTCCAGAACATCAAAGATGCCATTACTAATGCTCCGGTTTTGAGCCATCCAAACTATGGGCGGGATTTCATCATCTACTGTTACACTTCTGAACACACTCTATCAGCTATACTTATGCAAAGTAATGATGAAGCAGTTCAGGCTCCTATAGCTTTCATGAGCATTCCTTTAAAGAACCATGAATTAAGATACTCTCAGATCGAGAAACATGCTTTTGCAGTGGTTAAGGCATTGAAAAACTTCTGATTCTACATCTTGCATTCGCATTCTGTGGTCTATGTCCCAGATGTAGCAGTGAAGAGTGTGTTAACACAGCAAGAAGTGGGTTGCAATGTTCGAGGAGCTTGGGTAGCAAAAACGCAGGAATACGACATTTAAATTAAGCCCACTAAACTGGTAAGGGGAAATGCTTTATGTAGAGCAATCGCGGAAAACAAGATCATGGAAGAGATAGAGGAATCTGAAGAAAAGCAGTTGGTCTTGGCAGTGGGACTCCAAGATACATGGTTCGAAGATATTGTTCACCTCCTCACATATGGAGAATGCCCAGACGGCCTGACGGCGAGACAAAGAAGAGAGCTAAAATTAAAGGCCGCTAAATTTGTAATTTAGGATGATAAATTGTTTAAGAAGGTGATTGATGGTACTTTCCTCAGATGTGTAGATAGACAACAACAAGAGAAGTTGCTGAAGAATTTTCACGACGAAGCCTGTGGAAGACATTTCTCATCTTCTATTACCGCTTTCAAAATTTTGAGACAATGCTACTACTGGCCTGGGATGTTCAAGGATGCCTATTCTTGGGTAGTGAAATGTGAGAAATGCAAGATGTTTTCAGGATGTCCTCAGTTAGCTTCTCTCCCGCTGAAACCTATTGTGATAGAGGAGCCCTTCCAACAATGGGGTCTCGACTTCATCAACCCAATTAATCTAGCTTCCAGTGTTGGCCACCAGTACATATTAACTGTCACCGATTATTTCACTAAGTGGGTGGAGGCTAAAGCAACAAAGAAGATAACTTCAGAAGTGGTATGTGAGTTTCTTAGAGAAAATATACTGGTCAGGTTTGGTGTCCTGAATAATTTGGTGATGGACAATGCAGCTTACTTTTCATCAGTTGAGATTACCAGTTTTTTCTTCGAATATGGCATCACTTTTAGCCATTCTTCGGACTACTTCCCACAGGGAAACGGTCAGGCTGAATCTAGCAATAAGAATTTGGTGAATATTATTAAGAAGCTGGTGGAAGATAATCAAAGAAACTGGCATTAAAAGCTGTATGAAGCATTATGGGAAGATAGGGTGATGCCAAAGAGGGCAATTGGTGTATCACCTTTTGAGCTGGTTTATGGCACTGAAGCGAGCCTTCCATTACCTCTAGAATTGGCTACCAGCAAGTTTAGAAAGGCAATTGAAGATGGTACGTTCAGAGATGGATTAGAGAAGAGGATCTTGTATCTCACAAAACTAGAAGAGGAGAGAGTGGAGATAGTAGATCACATCACTTAGCATCAACTGCGAGTGAAGAAGCTATTTGACAGAAAGGCAAGACCATGAAAGTTCATGGTGGGTGATAGTGTATTACTGTGGGATAAGCGAAGCGCTCCCAAAGGGATGCATAAGAAGTTTGATTCCCTGTGGAAAGGCCCATTCATAATCCACCAGGCATTTGATAACAATTCTTTCCAACTAGCGTATCGGGATGGTGAAGTATTACCACTAACCTTCAATGGTCAAGATTTGAAGCTTTATCAAATTGTAGATTGAAAACAGGTAACCCCTGTAATGTACCATAGTTTGGTTCTGTTGCTTTGCATTCCTTAGGTTAGTTTCCCTTCCCTTGCTTTTGTTTCTTTCCCATTTTTCTTTCTTTTTTTGGTGTTCCTGTGTTGCCACCTTTTGTTATTCCTTGCGAAACCAGAGATACTGAGTCCCTCGCTTGGGTATAATCTACCCAAGTCCCCAGTCAGAGCCAGCTGTTGCCTCCACTTTTAAACTTGTAGCCATTTCATAAAAGTGGAAGTTTTGTGTCTTAGTGAAGTTTAATTGCGTTTGAGTCTAGGTCTAGGTCTCCCTTGGGTAGGAAGTTCTTGCCGGGTTTCCCTGCCACTACCTTTCCTTCTTTAAGCCGGATGGGTTATCTGAAAGTCTTTTCATTTTGGGTAGGTTATAGATCCCAACCTGGAAAAGATTTGTGCTCCAATCGATGTTCTTCCTCAGGAAAAGATTGAAGACTGGTATGGATCGATTCTATAGGTCTCAACGATCCTAATGCAACAAACGGTAAGCAATTTGGTTAAGAAATGGCAGAGAATGAGCTCGGCGGGATTTTAGAAATCATCTTCCCCATGGCAGAATTCTACCTAAGAAAGTAATTTTTTGCAAAGGCAAAAAAAGAAGGTTTTTCACATGTTGTGGGTTTCGCACCTCTCAGGTGATTTTCTGCAAAGAGGAATTTTTCCTTGTGTGGGTTTTGCACCTCTCAAGAGATTTTCCACAAAGGCAGAAAAGAAAGAGCGCTCTGGTGGACCCCACAACGGGTTTTCGAAGCACTTTTTTGATTCTCCAAGTAAGAAAGACTCAAAGTGGAGAATTAGATTTCAGCTTCTCCATGGTGGAATTCTACCTCAGAAGGTAATTTTCCGCAAAGCAGAAAAGAAGAATTTTGCGTTGTGCGGGTTTCGCACTTAGCTGGTGATTTTTTGCAAAGAAGGAATTTGCTCGGTGCGGGTTTCGCACTCATCAAGTAGATTTCTGCAAAGCTAAATGATATTTTAAAAGTCTTAAAAAGCATGTGCTAAAAGCACCGTGTGTTAAAGTTGACAGGCGGAAATACGTCCAGAGCCTTCTCCAAAGGTGGATTTCGCACCCCCTCATACATTTTCCGCAAAGAGAAGCCAAGTTCCAATTTCCCGCAATGGAGAAACAGATTTAGTATTTTCCGCCTGAGGCATTCAGTTTGGGATTTTCTGCCATAAGCAGTTGTTTCAACTCTGTGACCATGGAAGAGCTGCCAAAGCTTATCTGACAAAGATGGAAAGAGGAAAGGAGGCCAAATGATTTAACTTCCCCTCTTCTTTTCCATTTCCTTTCCCTTGTAATTAGTTGGCGACAAAGGTGGTTTCTTGCCATCTGTCATTTAGAGGGAGATGAACCGATTAAACTTCCTTTGTAACGGTCATCCCCTGGCTCTATATGTATGAAGTTGAAAGATTAATGAAAGGTCGGAAAAATTTTAGTGTGGAATACTTGGTGTTGCAGAGACAATTGAAGGTGTTTTATGTCAATTATTTTCTATTCCAGTTAATTAGGTGGTTCTTTCTCTCAGTCTAAGTTACATTAAGAAAGAAAGGATTTTTCATTCTTTTGTTGCAAGGATGTGAATAAACCTCAGTAGGATGTGTTGTGGGATATTCGGAGAAGGGTTCATTAGAAGTTGTCATCATTTCATTTATATTTATGTTAGTAGTTGTTGTGGATTAGTTAATACTGAGTGTACGAATTCATAGGATGTGTGAGTTCTACAACTTGGTTTATAGATTAGAAAGCTCTCCTTGCCTGGATTAAGTTCTATTTAGGCTTAATTCGGTTTGCCTCTTCTGCTCTCGGGTTAAGAGCATACCCTGTGTTAGTTTTAGGATCAAGAAATAATTCATTGCATATCATTCCAAAAGGGAGTTGTACCTACCAATTCAGAGAAAAGCCAGTAATCAGAGAATGACTTTTCAACTGTTGTAATCAGATATTGTTCATAATTTGGGCACTAAGAGTCATATTCCTAAGAAGTAAGAAAGGAAAAATCTATTTACCAACATATAATCAGGGTTAGGAGACCCTTGTTGGAATTATGGTGTTTTTTGGAGTTCTTATGATGAGTAGTCATAAGGCATGCATAATTGGTTGTGATTGATGGAAACATTGTCAGTTAACATGATTGGAGAGACTGGTAAGATCTTTGCATGATTGGTAATGGACGAAATAGTTAAGTGAATTGATCATTGTTCATGAAGAGCAGTTTTAGTACAAATTAGGATTTATGATCATGGAGGAACTTTTTATATGGCTATTGGAATCCATGATTTTTATCATACAGTTAATTCAGTGATTTGAGTAAAGTGTGTTTTTTGTGGAGAACACAGTATACCTATTGGTTCATCGATCACAGTTTCATATTAAATCTATTAATGTGATGGATCTGAGGTCAGCTATTGGTCATAAACATGAATATTATGTTTGATTCTAACATGTTAGGTATTGTTGATGCTAATCTCAAGGTGGATGTTCGATACTTTTTGGCAACTATGATGGAAAGTCTCTAGGTCTTAAATGACTTAAGAACAACACTATATAAGGTGATCTAAATCATTTGATTAAGGGTTGCAATCATATTTTCAAGTGGAATGATCAGAGACTAAAGGAGAAGATATTAGATCAGCATCAGGAAGAAAAGAGCATAGTGGATCTGGTAGGAAAATAGTGTCATTCTATAGATCAAAAGACAAAGTTCATTACTCTAGGCCAACCTTCTAGGTTGGAAAGCTAAATCCCTTAACATGGTGAACTTTAACAGGTTCCTATTGTAAATCCTTTAATAGTGTAACTTCTTAATTGGGATTTTGAAATCCTCTAGTGAGGTAGACTATAACAGGTCTTTTTGTAATCCTAACAAGGTACCAATCACTTTTAACAGGGTGAACCCTTGACAGGGTAGTGTAGCTCCTAATAGGGAAAACGCTTTATATTGTAGTGAAGTGAATTTGTGGGTGTTATCCCCACTGTGGTTTTCTCCCTCTTACAATGGTTTCCACATGAAAAATATGTGGTTTATGTGTGATACTTATGTGGATGATTGATGGTATTTACTTCTATTCGATATCATTAGTTGGATGTTTCATTATTTGGAAGTTGCTAATTAACTTTGTTGGATTAGTGGTGAAAATTATTAAGTACTTGTATGCACTGATTCACCCCCCTCCCTCTTAGTGCTTTTAAATACTAACAACCCTTTCTTTCCAATGATTAAGGGAAAGAGTCCACTATCACAAAAATTAAGGAGTGATAGTTGAGTACATTGCTACCTTTGAATTGATGAAGTACCATAGTATTCTTAATTATTTTTAAAAAAAATCAATTTGGATTACCAAAAAAAACTTTGTTTGACTATATGATATAGATATTGAAGGAGTTCAATTGAATAATTCAATAAATGATAAGAATGTCTTTTATTACTGGACAATTTTTAATAAACATAGTCAATAAGTAGGAGATATTTTTCGCATCAAGTCAAATATGATATTTCTATCAAGATTCACCTGTGTAGATTTCAACTCAAACTCATTGACCCATATTTTGTTAGTAGTGGTTCACAAGAAACCAAGTCTTTTAAGAATGAATAGTGAGCCCATTCATTCTGATGAAAGATGGGCTCTTGTGAACCACTACTCATAAAACATGGGTCAATGAATTTGACTCAAAAATTACACAGATAAATTTTGATAGCAATATTATAATGAACATAGTCATCTATTTTTGTACACTTTGTATATCAACCATAGGAAATATAATCTACTACATAAGTATATCAAGGGATTAGCCTCTCAAGAAGGATTTTCAAAATGGTGCAACTTTCCAATCACTAAAACAAGTCATAGAAGGAGAGAAAATCCCAGGAAACATATGCATTCAAATGAAAATCATGGTACCCAATGACAAATTCCAAGAATTTTATGCATTCAAGGGAAGCCTCAGTAGACAAAAAATCAAGACTCCTATCCATTCTTAGATCTCATTAGAAGACAACTAATTGGAAGAAATGAAACTTGAACATGCAAATCCTTCTTCAAAATCCTCAAATAGAGACCAAATAAATAAATGGTCCAACTCTATGTCCCTAATTTGGAAGCACTAAAAGTCTCAAAGGTGAAAAGGGTTCAACACCATTAGGAGAATGGTTCACCATAATGATCTAGTATTAGGATTTATACAGAATAATTATTGGATATTTTTTTTTAACATAGTGTAGCCCATGTGTAATTTGAGCCTTGTTGTCTATTAGAATTGGACTTTGTAGACTTGGATGAATATGAGATGGTAACAAAATCTAATGGGGAGAATCAGAGTGACTTAAATAAGAAAATCAACATTTGGGAATTTGGGAATTGAGAGTAGGAAAGTTAAATCCAAATTGTGTCTTAATCTCTAATAAAAAGGAAATTTAAAGACAAATTGTGGATTAATCTCTAATAAAAAGAAGAGAAAGAAGTCTTTATCCCAACTTAGTAAATTGGATGGAGAGGATCCTTATAAAAAAAAGCACTTATTTTTAGAACACTAGAAAGACGTTAAATCTTCCAAATAAATATTGAAGATTCAGTTGGGTGGCTTGGGTAGGTATAATCAACCTCTAATTTTGTGCATGAGTTAGGAAAATTGTGTTTTCAGTGATAGTTAGTATGAGGTAATAGGAGGCAGAAATTAGCAACTGGAAGTTAGGTTAGTTTATCAGAAATAGTTGTTATGATTATGAAATTTGGTGACTGCTATACTCAATGGGAAGTTGATGTGACAAAAAGACGGTTGCTAAATTTCAAACTTCAAATTAATGCCATTTTGTATACACTTTAGTACACATTCATGAAACATTAACTCAATTACATCAATTTGAAAGGAAATGAAAGATCTAACAATGCTAAATATCAAATTGAATCATTTAACCTGTCTCATCTCTCTCTAACTAGGAAGCTAAAGCAAATGCTCTCAGATTTTAAGCACTCCTAAAGTGACAATCCTAGAATGAGAATTTAAATATTTAAGCTACATGACGTACAAATTTAAGCTAAACATAATGAATTAGGATGAAAATTAATCTAAAGATGCAAGAACAAAGCTTAAAGAACTCAAAATATGCTAAGCATGGATATAAAATTTAACTATAATACCAATGAAAATGAAAGTGAAAATGAAAGTGAATTGGTGATTTTGTCTTAGAATTGCATCCTATTTATAGGATTTTCCAAGGGTAGAGGGTAGAGTGAACTAACCTTGATTAAGGTTTAGTCAAGTTAATGATTTCAAATGCTGGGACAAAGAGACAATGATGGATGGTCAAGATGCACCTCAAGATGAGTGTTGGACAATTGATTTGTCTTTGATCCATGTGCTTCAAATGCTCTCACCTCATTGGTTGATTGAATTTTTATCCTTTTGTGGTTGGTGAGAATAAATGTATTTAATGAATTGATTTAATTAATTTATTTAGCCATGGGTTCCCTTGAATGGGTTGGATTTAATTTGAATTAAGATATACAATTAATTGATTAAAATAAATTGCATTTTTATTTTATATTTTTAATTTAATTAACCAAATAGCTCTGATTTCAATTAATACAGGCTTTGATGCTCAAATGCTTGATTTGAATTTGATTAAATTTCATTTAATTTTTCTTGACCAATTTAGAGTGTATAATGCCCATCTTTGAATCAATGTGTGAAGCATGTTAGTTCAAACAAACAATGATGTTTGATTCAATAATTAACTGATGCCTGATTTGACTTGATTTTGGATTTACTGATTGATGTCGATTTGATAAAACCTCAATGTGATTACCTGATGAAAAATTTAAACTGATTGATGCCCCACCGATGATTTGATCAATTTGATTAAATGATAGGACGTTGCCCCTGATGATGAAAAAAATCTCATATGAACCCTTGATTTGAATACTTGATGTTGATATGATGCCCCCTAAGGAAATGAATTGAAATTATATTGAGAAATTTGGATAATTTATAGAATTTTTAAATTAGATTACAATTTTGATTTTTTTTGGGATAAAAATCAATTTAGAATATGCCCCGATTAAATTAGATCATTGATGTGTCTCAAAGACTAAATTATCTGCCCTTTTTTATGAATGGGTCAACATTTTTTGATGTGTATTTCGATGTTAGATGATAGGATGTGATGCTTCAACCTCACGATCTAGAGATTCAAAAATATATGTGCTCGCAAAGATTGATAGAAACCTCAATTAAGCAGATAGGATGGATGATGTTTGATGCTTGACTGATTAAGATGATCAATAAATGATTGACTAATTGATATTGGGTTTGACAAGCCTGTGTAGATGTCTTTTTGATGCTCTAGATAGGTTGTTGATGTTTTGATATCACTTTATGTCAATCTAACCCACTTGGTTGATGTTGTATTGATGTCAATCTGATAGGATAGGTAGGTCGATGAATTGATTTCCCTTCCTCAAGATCTAGAGTTAGGAAATTTGATCTGCTCAAGATGAGAAAATAGATGATAGGATAAATGATTGACACTAAATGATCAATTGGATGATTTGACTGATTGATATTTGATTTGATATGATTAGTTAAATGATTCGATGATACAAAATTAGGGACTGGTAGAAGAGTAGGGTCATTCGTTGGTGCAGGCACAGATATAGGTATAGGTGATGGACAGAGTTCGGTTGCTCCTAGTTGATCAGATGTTTAGGTTTCCCCTAGGTAAATAGATGTATATTGATGATATCCTTGGTGTATCATTGATCATTTGATGGATCAGATATTTGATTATGTACTTTGGATATGAACTTTGATAATATAACCATGATTAACTTTTCACCCCCTTTTTTAGGTAATCCCATAAATAAGATGCATTCTTGGAGAAAATAACTTAAACTAAAATACAAGATTAATCTACAAATGAATGCAAGATGCAGCTATGATTGTCACTTATTACTGGATAATGCTATTTTATTTTTCATCATTGATCTTTTTGGAACCTAAAGTTGGTACAACCCTGACCAGTTAGATTTTATGAACCATGATGACATGAATACATTCTTCCTTTGGATTTCAACAATGAAGCTAGTACAACTCTCACTGGTTCACCCATGGGAGTATGAATACTACTTTCATCAAATTCAATGTTGCTAGTAAATAGAAAAAGAATTGATCCCTTCCATATGCAAATATCCTAGATGATTCTTTGATGGCTATGTCGTTAGACAAGTTTTCATACTTCTATGAATAAATATTACAAGCAGACACTCAGAAATTAAGAAAAATATCATGTCTCCATCATTTCTTATCTATTCAAAGACATCATTGATTAGCTATAAAGACATGATTCCAAAAATCAAGTAACCCCTGAAATAAAATTGCTTTTGTTTGTGAATCCATATTTCAGAAGAAATTCATCCATTTTGATCTTTATTTAATTTTTTAATCATGATTAAGGCTTGATCATATTTGATGTTGCAGATTGGAGTGATGATCAAATTTGGAATGTTGTAAATTTGATATGAATCAAAGAGTTCAAGCAACTTGATTTTGGTTTGATGCGATGATTTGTGTCAATTGGGTCTGTATTGATGAACTCACTGATTTCGCATTGTGCCTTAGTAGGATAGAAAGATTTCAGACTTCGGAAAAACTCAAAATCACGACAAAATCTTGGTATATGAAAATGCAACTTGGAGACTTTAGGAAAGTTTTTTAGATTTTGATTTTTAAGATTTTTGGATTTTTTTGGATTTTTTTTAAAGATTTTGTTTTGCATTTTTAAAGATTTTAGATTTTTTTATTTTTAAAGAACATTTTTCACTTTTTTTTAGATTTTAAAGATTACCATCTCTCAATCAAGATCACATTTGTTTTCCCCCAATGTCTACCAAGGTGTAGGACATGGAAAATGAATTTGTAAGTTGATGGATCAGAAATGAATAGGTCATGATGGATGAAGTGAGTGAATGTGACTTGTAGGACCATCTCCTCAAGATTACCCAAGCTAAGGAAAAAAGATATAACAATGTGAAGCATTTTTTGGATAAGAAATGGAAGCCAATGATGTAGTTCTAGATAGCATATAGGATAATGACCTGATGTCATGAAAGTGGGTGGTCCAAAAGAGTGGACATGTCAAGAGGTTTTTTTGAAAACAAATTTTTTACTTTACGTCCTTCATTTCAATTAATACCAAGGATATTTGGATAGGATATGGATATAATATGGATAGTATAGCTTGGGCATGATAAGAGTTTATGGAATCCACGAGTGGATGGTTTGGGATTATTGCAAGACTATTTAGGAATAATGATGGTGGATTTGGGATAACCAAGATCATGATAGGGTAGCATGGTTGAAACAAGTGAATATGCTAATGGAAAGGATAGTTGATGTCCAGATACTTGATGCTCATGGATATGTTTTGCCTTGTCAAGATCAAAGTTGAAAGAGGGAATATGGATGCAAGTGAGATAAATGGTAGGATAAGGAAGATGGAGGATATGATGGCTAATGTAAAATAAAATGGCTATGAATAGAACTTGCCCCCAAGTGTAGAGTGCTAGAGGGAGGAATTATGCATGACACTTTTTTTCGAGTACTTTCCCAAGGTGCCACAAGAAGTGGTTTTCACCATAAGATGTATTTATTTATCTTTACTTTTTCTACCAAGGCGTCTGTTTACTAGGTTTTCACCAAGGCACTTTGTTTCTTTTTTTTCTCTTTTTTTTTGCTTTTTCTCTACCTTTTTGGAAGATAGTGAATGTGTGATAGGAAATGGAGGAATTTAAACCTCTTTATCTCTGGATAACAACCTCTTTGAAAGGTACACTATAATAACCATGGCTATGGAAAGTATTCTCAAAGATATTGATAAGGTGATGATAAAAGACATATATGAAGGATAAAGATAGATAATGGTTAAGGTTTTATGCCATAGATTGGATAAGAGGGATGGAAGGATGGAAAGTAGGTGTTGGATAGTGGATAGGAGGATAAGAAGCATGTATATTGTGGATGGAAATATTGGAAAGATCAACTTTGTCACACACCTCGAAGGATGATGGAATGATGGAGGAACAATGGATGAAGGAGGTGAGAATGTATCTAATATAGTGGATTTTGGGATATAGGAACCCAAAGTAGACTTGGAAAGTGGAAAATATTTGGAAGGGGATGGAGTGAAAGACTTTGTAATCTTGAATGTCAACTTTGATTTTTTTTTTGTGTGCAAGTCTTTCAAAAGTGACTTCGGAATCCACATAACTATTGATTTTTCTTTATTTTGTGATGCTTTTGAATGCATTTCTTCAATGAGGGATTTTGGAACCCACATTTTCTTTGATTTTTACTTTGCTTGATGGACCTTGGTGGTCCTTTTGATATTTTTTTTTTCTTGATGGACCTTGGTGGTCTCTTTAATACATAATTTTTATTTGTATTCACATGTATATTAGATTGGACATGTTGATCTTTATACACATGTGGATTCTTAGATTTCTAATTTTTATGTTGCACATCCAAATTTCTTCCAAAAGACTTGAGAATTATGGATGAATAAGAATGATATGGAGGGTTCATATGGATGGGTTTTTGGACATCCTTCAAATATGTGTGCCTTCATTAATCTTCATATGTGATAGGGTAAGTGGATGGAAAGCTACAAATGGTAGGCATGGTTGATGGAGGGATATATGGACCCAATATGGATGGAATATATGAAGGCTTTAGCTTTGGGATATATGGACCAAGAATGGATTTGGAGGATGGCTAATGCATATGGTAATGTTTTAATGGAGGGAGATAATGTTTGTAAGGGATATCAATATCTTTGGAGTGAGGTACATTGTCAAAACTCCCATCTTTAAGATTTGTCTTTATACCAATGGGGTCATGAATAGCTTTGATAGGAGAAACATTGATAGGATCAAATTTGATAGAAGAAACTGAAGCTTAAGGGGATTTATTACCATGAAATGGATTAGGAGGAAGGATAGGTGCTTGAGGTATAATGGGAGATCATGACAAGGATTTGATGCTACTGTGATCTTGACAAGGAGTTTTGGATGGTGTAGAAAGGATACATTGCTCTTGAATTTCAATAGACCCCTAGGAGATGATGGAAGGGATATATTGATCTTTCTTGGGATGTTTATAGTATAGAGGGATTGGAAGGATATTTTTTTCTTGAGGTGGAAGGTTATCATCTTCGAAGAAATGAAAGGGTACAAGGGGATCATTGTGATACTATATGGATTTTTAGGAATAAAAGTCCACAACACAACTGAGAGGGTGGGGTGAATCAGTTGTGATATAGATTATTAATCATTAAACTTTATAAAAAAAACTTTCCTCCAAATGATAACACAGTAAATGCCATCACAATAACACAATCCTCTCTTGTCAAGGAAACCTTGTTAAAGGTAAAACCTCAATGGGAATTAGCACCCATATATAATGTAATGAGAGTATAATATCCCCGTTAAAATATTTATCCATGTTAGGAGCTCATTGATGCATTACAATACATAGTCCATGTTAAGGGACAGACCCTGTTAGGAGTCAAGAGTAACAGTGGGCTCATTGCCTAGGCACACTGCCTAAAGAAGCTTAAAGCCACCCTCATGACTTACAATCCAAAACACAAGTGTATATAGAAAATATACAATCAGTGAATTGTATGATAACAACTGTCTTTGCTTGGTCAATTTTAATGAAGTAACACAATCACAATCTCTTCTCTACATCTAGCAGACAAACAATTTCGCAACTTACACACTTCTATGTCTCTATCAATCACCTTCTCTTCATACACACATCTTTTTAAAAGAAAAGATCTCTCATATATACCCTATTACAATAATTGATTAGGTCGGCCAATTAAGCTTTCCCAATATACAAATAATTATTTAACCCCTTGCTAAGATACACATAGTACCTATTGTAGATGTCTAAAATTGTCCTTATATTAATTTAATTAATATTCCCATAATATTATAATTAATTATATTTGTTATATTCTTCTATCTATTTAATTAAATATGATTCACCTCCATAATATTTAAATCTTAATTTAAATATTATTACCCATTTTAATGTATTAAATCTTATTTATATACATTTCCCTCATTTATCCCTTTTAAATAAATTTATAATTTATTTATTCCTCCACATGACTTAATTCTACTAAGCCATAATTAATCTAAATTTAATTTGGATTAAACTAATTTGAACCTAGATCCTACCCTACCTCACATCACTCTCACATAATAGACCTACTCACTAATTAACTAAGGTTAATTAGGCTAATTTCTTGATTCCTACACAAATTAGTCTTAATTATTTTCTCACACGTGTGAGAAAATTTCCAAAAATTGACTTTTCCAAATAATCCTAATTTGGTGCCAACAAGGTTTCTTACAACCTTGATGACACTTTCTTACACTTTCTAAAAGTATTTTATTAGACAAAAACTTTTACACCTCTTACAAGATCCTTCACATGTGTACTTTAAGTACACTTTGACCCATCACATCACAAGTTGCTCACACATGTGTGAAAAAACTTGGCCTCTTGCATGGCTTATGTGTCCCTCATGTGGGACCTATGTGGATGCCACTCGAGCTCCACCAAATCCAGGCCCTTTCCTTCCTTCCAAAAATTTATAAATAGAGGTCATTGCCAAGAGAAAATCATCTCCATTTTATGCATTGTTATCATGTTAGATTAGCTCTAGAATTTCATAGTTCATTTTCATGTTTTTCAATCTTACTTCATTATTGAATATAGAAATCACATGCTAGGATTAATGGTGAATGAATCTAGTTTGGTTATCTCTTACATATCATCTTAAGTGTAGTGTTTGCATCTTCTTCATCATTTGGTGAAGGCTTGAGACAAGTTCCTCATACTTGTATGTTGTTGAGCTCTTCTTCATGTCCATTAGTTTATTTTAGCTTCAATCCATTAATCAAGTGGGATTTTAATATTGTGTTTGGAGAGCACACCCACATACTTCTCTAAGAGAAAATCAATAAGGCATTAGGTGCCCTTGTTCAACTCATCGGAGGTTGTGATAGAATTCTTTGTTTTAGAGTATGTTTAGACATATTAGTATGTTTATGTGATTTATATCTCTAACGTTTACATGTCTGAGCATGATCCCAATAGGTAGGTTTCCAACACATACATTTTGGCATGCCCGGTGGCACACACGTCCCTTATTTTGCAATTTCTAACAAACTTTGTGTATTTTCTGTAACTCTGGAAAATTATTACGTAGAGTTGTCTCCGCTCTGATTTTTCCATCTGCATAGATCATTGTCTGTGTAGATCATCGCCTGCACCTACAGACAGTCATCTTCATGCCATAAAATAAAAACTTAGTTCAAGCTTGTTTTAAAATGATTTTTATTGAATTTTGAGGTTTCTGACAGGGTGTTAATTTTTAAGAGTTAAACGTTGTCAAAATTAGTAAAAATCAAATATTTCTATTTACTACATCTTTTTGTCAACTAACTGTCTATATTTGGCCGTCTATGCAAGTTATCTATCATCTCCACAGATTGTCATATGCGCACTGAAACTACCGTCTACAAATTTTTAGCTTTTCTGACAGGTAATAGTTTATGTTTTTAACAGACTGTCATCTGCACTCTAACTTTTCTGTCTATGTAGATTGTCGTCTGCGACTGTACTCTGTCATTTATGCATATTTGTTGTAATTTAGTATTTTTAGCAGATTTCAAAGTTACTAATCTTTTTCAAGGTTTTGCAACACCATTTGTGAAGACCAAAATATCAAAACTACTAACTTTGTTGTGCTTGTAGGACGATTGGAAAAGATTACATTCAAAAACTACTCATATTTGTTTTGCAGGTTGCCTTGAAATAATTCAACCAAACGATCATTTTTTTAACATAGTCTTTTATTTAGGAACCTAGATTAATTAGGATACTTTATTTGTATTATTCAAAATAAACATTAGGAGAGCATGCTCTCTTCCTTTTTTGGAAGATCAAAAACCTAGACATGTTTATTTTTCGTTAAACAAATAAGTCTTTTTGGGAAAGAAAAAGTGTTTGGCATGTTTTGGAGAAAATGACACTGGATAGGAGAGTATGCTCTTTTCCCCTTGAGGAAAAATCAGAAATCTAGACCCCTTTCATTGCCAATCCATGTTTTCAAGTTAATCATTTAGTTGGGCCTGCCGGTTGAGGAAACAATCTCCTGGGAGTGACCCACGTGAGAACGAGGTGTAAGCCACACCACTCCAACTCATGTTAATCAAATTTACTCCTTGGGGTTAAAGCCTCAGGAGTCGGTTGGAATTTTAGCTTATACTCAGCTCTCATCTAACATAAGTGTAGCCTCATGGTCTCAATCACGTTTACGTGACCACTTTTGTCAAGATTCTCTATGGGGCTATACACATGAATCGTGCTTGCGAGGACATAGAGGATACAATCGAATGGAGACCCTTACTAAGCACTCTAGGCATAGAAGCTACCCGATTCACCTCTGAATGGTGGTTTATTATAGTGCAAGGGGAGAGAAGCCCTAGTAAATTTTACCCTATTTTTCAATGAGGATTAGTTGAATTTTTGGCACCCATTGGTTGAACAGGTGACCAAAACTATTGTCAAAATTTTGTCATTGATTATTTAATAGGAAAACCCAATGTCGACATATCGACTTACTTAGTGGTTGAATTATCGACTGAATCTTTGTCAAAAAAATCACTTGAAGATGGAAGAATTGTAGATCAAACCTTTTATCTAAGCAACCAACGTTCACCAAAATTGTGACCAAAGTTCGTCGACATCAACGTCGAACACATAGCAGTCTCATCAAAACATCAAACACAGTGTGCCACTTTTGCGACCAAAGTTCATCAAAATCGATGTTGAACACATAGCATTCTCGTCAAAACTACTGATATTAAAACATCGAAAAAGTGACCAATGCTAATTTTTGGTTATATATATATATATATATATATATATATATATTATTGATGGGTTTGTAACCGATTTCTCTATATTACAAAGATTTTTCAGTGGGCTTGCAAGTATGATATTAGAGAAAATATTGAGAAGGTGAGTTTCAATTGTGGTAGATTTTGCAAACTAGATTTGGTTATGAATTTCTTAATGCTTTTATTTGAAATAAAGATGAAGATGACTTATATACAGGTTGCACATCCACATCCACATCTGATATTAAATTTATTATTATAAAGTCTTGTTATGGAAATCTATTTTATATTAGTCTATATTATTCTGAAGCCTTGTTATAGAAATTTGTTTTATATTAATCCTCAGAATTAGTTAGCAAATCTTCTTCTTTCTTTCTATATTCATGGATGATTCTATTTTTCTATAGTAAATAGCATACGTAATAGATAAACATGAAATCAAAAACAAATATCTACCTCTAAATACAACTCCAAATGAATGAATTCTCATTCTATGTTGTGATATCTTTCTTTGTATTTACCTATGAATATTTTTTTTAGTTGATATGAAATTTCTCATTTTATCTCATACGTGCTATCAAGCATTTCATAGAATTATGTGATGAGGAAGATTACTAGAATATTGAGTTTATGAAACTGAGTATTGATTCATGCCAAATAGGTTCTAGGTTTTATGTTTACTCGAAGACATTTTACTTCATACAAATTTCTTTTGGTAATTTATTGCTTCAGGTGAATATAAT
>MU223845.1:5717493-5730385 GCA_018584345.1 Thuja plicata
TTCATCCTTGTATCTAGATAATGGTAAATGCATGATCAATAGTTTATGGCATATCGTAGCATATCATAAAATAATGTAGGTAAAGTATGAGGCTAGCCAAAAGAATAAAATATGTTGGGGGTAATTAAGAAAAATTATCTAATTAGTTATATAAAGGTTCTTTATTCCTTTTTGTATAGTTTCTAGAAGTTATGTTTTCTATTTTTAAAAGATTTCCCTAGGTGAGACTGTGTGTACCTGATTAGGAGCAAGTAGATGTCCGTCAGAGTTTTAATGCAAGATTGGTTTGAACCAGAGGATCTAATGGTTGGAGAGTGGTGTTAGGGTGTTGAATAATCCCTAGAAATAGTACCAAGGGTTGATTAATCTATTTCATCAATAATTTCCTTAAGAGAATGTAACTAGCCCTATTTTTAATGAGATTGACTCAGTTTGCAAAAGGTATTGTACAGATACCTTGGTGACCCTAAACCCTGAAAATATTGTAGGTTTTCCAGAAGGGTATTAGGTTCAATGATTATTTTGGGAATTTTTTCATAATTTTTTTGAATTACAAGTTTTTTTCTCCAAAATAGGGCTATTAGGGCTACTAGCCCTTAGAACCAGTGATACTGGAATTTGATGAAAAGACTGATTGAACCATGGCAAAATAACTTCAAGATGGATTGAAATAGGATGAATTGGAGCCAATATAATCCTGCAATATGGCTGACAAGTGTTTAGTGTGGATTGGTGTGAACTTACCCTAGTAGGTTCAAGGAAGAGTTTGATTTACCTTTGGTAGAGAGGCCCTAGGTAATGGGAGAAGAAAACAAGGAGTGTTCTCCTATGTTGGGATTGAGAATTAAACCCTTAAAGGTATATAAAGTGACCTAAGAAGAGTCAAGATGACTCTAGGATAGGAGCCTCCCTATCAAATACCAAAACTAATCCCAATGAAAAAACATATACAACTTGTGGAAAAAGCAATGGCCACTGCCCTTCCTGAATTCATATTTCCCAATCAACATGTCATCAAATGCAAATAAGGTTCAAAATCCAAATGAAAGTGATTACCATGATGATTAGTAAATTAATAAAATTATGTTCATCCATAATAAATTGAACAACACAACATTATTCAAGGCCACCTTGATAAAATAACAACTCCAAATTTGTTGACCATGGCAATAAATTATGAAGGAATAAAGAGGGGTTCTATCTAAACTTCTCAAAACCATAACATACAAATATCCTTACGCTACATTATTTTTTCAATGTGGCACACCCTTTGTCTTTTCTATAGAGACCTTTCACTTGGGACGTCTTGCCTCTTCTTTGATTGCATATTTTGGGCATCACTCAAAAAAACACAATTGAATCCTCAAAGCAATATCACAATTTGACTTGTTGTGGAAAATATATCATACTTATAAACTTAAGACACTTCAACTCATTTATTTCAAAAATTATGCTTTCAAGGAACCTACATTACATCTACTACCAAATATGGACAAATAATTTCACTATTTGAAGGATTTTACTTTAAAAAGCATTCAAATAAAATTGATGAAAATTGTACATTCTTTACGAGGTATGTTTTTTTGGGGGTTTGAAGCCTAACTTCAATGCAAAACCTCTTCTTGAAAAACATAGATAATTCCCCTTGAAAAATTGAAACCTCTTAGAGTCTTATAATGCACTTCTATGAGATATCCAACTATCCATGGGTTTGTTGCTCTAGAAACATTGAAGCCTCCATATTCCTTTAATGAAAATTGTTGTTCCTACCCATTATACTTACTATTCATTCCTTAATATATTATTTTCATTGAATGAACTAAGTAATTTTACAAATGTATAATTTTATAAATCATTATTAGATGCAGTCCTAACTAGACTGTCAACCCTGCCACAATAAGATAATGGTTATAAAGGCTCCAATTCTATTTTATTTCAACAAGTACCAAATTGAAAAAATATTCTAGGACACCTTGGAATCAAACCCAAATACTTCCCATATGAATGGTATTATATCAATAATCAAAACACATGAATTCCCTCTATATATTGTCATTGCTAGTCTATAATAAAGAAAATACAGTCTATACAGACCTAGGGCATCAATAAAAATCTAGAAAACAAAGACCTTTCATTATAAAACTTGGAAATATGAAAGTATTCACACACATGAATCATACCCCAATTATTGGAAAATTTCATTGATCTATGTAAGAGATACACAATTTCATGTCTTCACTATTTATCCTAGAAGAGGGTTTCGGGCAGTTTTCAATGTAATTGCAATTTCTTTCAAAATACACCTTCAAAATTGATGAGAATGGATTCTATTGAAAGGTGAAAATATTACACTTTGTTCCAAATTATTCTCTAATCCATTTAACATCATACAAAAGAATACAACTGATTGTTACAGTCATGGTAATGTAGAAAGTGAAGGAACAAAGTTTACTATTGCTTTCTTTCACCAACAATAAACCCAAATACGAGCATGGGTCATTGAAACACAGGTATTTAAAGGGTTTTATAACTTCCCAAACACCTAAAACTAACTCTTCAACTTCTTAACCCTTAGTCTTCCCATTTATGCAATTTTGCACTTTTCAACATGACAACTTTTTGGTCAATAATAACAATTTTTCACCAAACTTGTTAATGACACCTACCAAGACTCTTATGACTTGAGCACCCTAAATTCACACTTCTCAAAATCCTAATTGGATATTTCAAATCACTCCTGATTTTGTATTACCCGGCAATTCCCCTACTTATAAATTAATGTTTCAAGGCCACATCATTAGATATGATGCCACATCAGCATGACTTTTGCCAAGGTGTCCAAAAAGACCCATATAAAAGGTGAGACCAATACTTGTTTAGTAAGTCATGTTTTATTGGTGTGCATCACATGATTTTTTGATTTTTAGATCTAAGGAATAAATTTCATTCAATTATGGATAGTCATTATAAATAATAACTTTAAATTCACAACTATTGGTATAATATTGTCAAAAATATTGGGCATTAAATCAACAAGTTCTATCACAACTATTGGAAAGCACTTAACTATTGGGTCCTCTCCCCTAGTGGTGACTCTTCTTATAGCTAAAATTTACAACTATTTGTTAAGTTTTGTGAAAACATATTAATTATTTCAAAAGTAAATATAGATAGAGCTTATTTTGAGGCTTTGGATAGACTTACTTAAAAATTTGTAGTTTAAGGCTTTGGATGTGATAAGCAAAATATTTGAAGCATGATTCTACTATTCCCTACTATCCTACTAATTAAGAGTATTGTGTCTTTGATATCATGTTGTTCCTTTGTTGATTAATCTAAATTATAATATGGACACTTGTCAAGCTCTCTTTTTATCTTCTTGTAGTATTTCTTTATTTTTGAGCACACAAGACAACAAAGTGGGGGGAGTTGAATAAATTGTATGATAAAACCTTAAAATAGTAGGGGCCATAGAAGCCTTCCCTTCAAGCAGTCAGGCCTAGACTTTTTGTTGCTTATATAGGAGATGGATGTAAATTTGGTAGTAGCTAGCCTATTAACAAGGAGATCTTTGAGGACATCATCCTCATCTATAGACTCCTACGAAAAAGTCCCTTATGTTATAAACAAAATCTTATGAAAATGAAGGTTTCTAGGGTGGTTAACAATCTACTCTTTGTGATCTTTCTATCAGGATTCAACTGTGTAGTTTGTGAGTCAAATTCATTGACCCATGTTTCCTGAGTAGTGGTTCACAAGAACCAATCTCTCATGAGAATGAATAGAAAAATTAGCACTCATTGCATCTAGGTGATGCTCATAGGGGTGAATCATCAAACCTTCTCGAGAGGTCACCCATCCCAATATTGCTCCAATTCAAGCACCTTAACCATGGAGTTTCCTCCAAGGTTAAGTCCAAAGCTTGCTACTCCATTTGCAAAACCTTTAGCAAGGGAAAAGGTTGTGCCTTATGAACCATTCATTATAGAGCCCCTTTAGCTCATCAATTGATGAGTAGGAGACATTTTCCACAAGTCAATTGATGAGCTAAAGGGGCTCTATAATGAATAGTTCACAAGGCACAACGCTTGTTGAAGGTTTTGCAAATGGGGCAACAAGCTAAGTGGGCTTAACCTTGGAGGAAACTCTGTGGTTAAGGGAGCTTAAGTTGGAGTAATACTAGGATGGGTAAGCATCACCTAGATGCAATGAGTCATTAGAGATGGGTTCTTGTGAACCACTACTCATAAACCAATAGTTGTAATCATTATTCATGACAGATTTACAATTATAGATTCATGAAAATTGATTAAATCTCATTTACAAATTATATTTCAAGGATTGTATTAATTCATAGTAAATTATTGATTGGTTGGTGGTTACATGCAGGGTATGAAACATTTGAAAGGATGGCTTTCTTTGGAATTGCCTCCAACTTGGTGAATTACTTAACCAGTGAGTTGCATGAGGGCGCAGTGACTTCTTCAAGGAATGTAAGCAATTGGACTAGGGCCAGTTGGATCACTCCTATACTTGGTGCATACATTGTAGATACCCACTAGGGACACTACTGGACATTCACAATATTTTCCTTCATTTATATATTGGTTTGCATCTATTCTCAATCTTTACCACATATTATTGTGTACATAACCAAGGAAGATTAGGTTTTAATAATGGTACATCGTGTACATAACCAAGGAAGATTAGGTTTTTAATACTGGTATATTGTGTGCAGGGAATGGTTATTTTGACATTGGATGTCTTAGTGCCATCTCTGAGACCACCAAAATGTTTTGAAGATGTGGCAGTGTGTCCAAAGGCCTCAACATTTTAGGTTGGAATTTTTTATTTTGCATTGTATGTGCTTGCTTTGGGCACAGGTGGAACAAAAGCCAATATTTCCACCATTGGTGTAGATCAATTTGATGAGTTTGACCCAAAAGAGAGGGATCAAAAGGTCTCCTTCTTCAATTGGTGGATGTTTAGTGTGTTTTTTGGAGCACTATTTGCAAATACTTTTCTGATATATATCCAGTCTGATATTGGATTCACTGTGTGATATGGAGTTCCTACTCTTGGCTTGATTATCTCAGTGGGTGTTTTTTTAGTGGGAACTCCATATTATAGACATAAACTTCAGAAAGGGAATCCTTTTGGTCGAATTGCTCAGGTGATAGTTGCAGCAGTTTGTAAATTGAGAGGGACCAAGAAATCCTCCAAAAAATTGGAATGCGCATGCACACATGGTGAAAGAAAAGGGACCAAGAAATCCTCCAGAAAAGGGCGCATACCCAAATTCCTGAAGACAATGGATCTAGATCCCACATCCTGAGATATTTCTTTGATAGCTTTATAAAAGATGTGGAGATCCAGAGGGTCATCTGCCAATATGACCACATTTCTTTGATGGGAAGAGTGCAAGAAGGATCCTCATCAAATCTATGAGGTGGTGGCGTTGGGGAAAGAAAGAAATGCTTCGCATGCATAATAGAGGGCAAAGTATCCAAATCCACAGAAACGCATACCCCTTAGGGCCAAAGGTTAGTGAAATGCAATCCACAGAAATGCAGACATCCAAAAATTACATCTAAATCCAATGATGGGAGATCTTAATGGAGATTAATTCATGACATACCTCTCATTCAAGTCTTAAACCTGTTCCAGCTTCTAGCTATTCCTCCTTCACGCGCGCTGCAATTATCTAATAATGAAATGAGGTTTGAAACTTTTTTTTACTTTAAGTTATGCCCGTGTTGGTCAAAATTTTGACCAACACGGTGTTCGTTGAACTTTCAACCAATACGGGAAAGTATTAAAAAAAAAAAAAAGTTTTCCTTCTATAATCCAACCAACCTAAACCTTTTTATATGATGGTCAAATTATTTAGTTGAAAAATAAGGTCAAATGTACTAGTGAAGAATCTCCCCCCAAGATTCTCATCATACGTGTCCCAGGGTATTGTGTTGCAAAAGAGATCTTCGTGGCACGACAACAATACCTGGAAAAAGGCAAAAACATGGGTGCTCTTTTGGGAGTGACATTGCTATGTGATCCAAAGGAATACCAAGCAATGGGCCTATAATATTTCATTCAAAGCCAATTCATTAAGGTAGGTACTATTTGTACTGTCTTGAAAGAGTCACTTGAACATACAAAAAGAAAATATCAAATTTTTATCCAAATTCCCCAAAGTCACACTTGCTTGTATCCATCAAGGTTGCTTTGTCCCTTTTTGGATTGTTTTCAAGACACATGCTAGTTATTTTCTGGTTTGATTATGTTGAAATTAGTTCTTTCCATTGAAAAAATCCACTAAAGATCAAACTAAAGTTGAAAATCTGTCCAAAACATCAAAACACTATCCTAATTACAGACTGTCATCTCCACTCTGGAGTTGACATCTTCACATATCGATGTCTGCACAGATCACCATTTGCGCATATCACCGTCAAAATCTATCAAAATATTCAAATTTTGGTCTCATGTGGGATATTGAAACCATTTGTCCTAAAACATTTAGTCATCTAGTCAAAATAAATTTTTTCACCATATGACATGACCGGTTCCAAGAAACAGAAGAAGGTTAAGCTTCCAACACCTCTAGTTTATCAAGAATAGGAAGAGACCACTCAAAAATCCAAAGAATATCAACACATTTCCACATCAATCAATAAAGAAATTGAGTATTGTGATAAAATCGACAAAATCATGTACAACAACAAAGTTTGTAATTTCATGACCAAATATCCTATCAATCGTGCCTTTGTCACCCTTGAGCAATACGATTACACAAGCCTCTTGTTTCTAAAATCTATTCTTCAATTCTTCCATCATCATCAAACATCATTCTTCCTCTTGGAGCATTAGATCAAACCTCTTTACATCAAATCAATCCCTTTTAGGTTTAAAGACTTTAATCAAAAGTATTACATACCTTCATCCTCAAACAAACACAACATTGTTTGTAGACCATCATGTTGTCTCAAGTGATTTAAATCCATTAGTGATGTCCCATTTTGCTTGAGATCACAAGTCTATCTTCAAGTAGAAAAGATATCATTTAATCCTTTTGTGTTTGTATCATCACAAGGTCTTATTATACCTAGATTTTGTTCCAAAAAACCTTTAAATCAAAATCAATCATCAATCAAATCAATCCTTATTCAATCATCAATCAATCCAGTCAATCTAATCTAATCTAATCAAATCAAATCAAGAATCAAATCTTTTCTCCATTACATTTCATCTCTCAGTCTTACATTGTATGGTAGTCACTCGATCCCAAGCTAGAAAAATGAGGTGTGCAACACTCAAAAATGCTACCTATGAGGAGAATCCTTTTGCCCATCAATTCTTTCAAGGCACTCCAGTACCAACTGAGGACATAACCAATGCTCCCAAAGAAGATGAGTTAGTGGATCAAGAAGAAAGACCTACACAAGTGAACAATTTCCTTAGCGATCCATATAACTTAGAAATGGTTGAAAAGGCCATTAGTCAAAAAAGCAGTGAAATCTTCTTGAATCTCATTCAAAATAGCATTACAATGCCCACTGATTTTCATGAATCACTCCTTACTTGAAACATCACCAAAGCCTCATCTACTATCATGGCCATGGCTTCCAATTCAAATGCTACATCATCACATGATACTAGTAAAGGAGCTACTAGTGAACCTTTCACATCGATACCTACAGCAACACCTATATCAACAAATACATCATCAGTCCAATTGACACAAGAAAAAATTCAACAGATCCTAAGCATTTTTCCAAACATTACTGCACACAATAGCACTCACGTTACAATGAATATTACTCAAGTAGCAAGTGCTAATGTCAACAACATAGGGTAGAGATCCATGCCCTTGCCTACATCATCTATGTTTCAAACAATGGGAATGAAGAAATCTGTGACCAACACATCTAGAGCTTATCAATATATACCCCCTCCTACAGTTGGTATGACCTCTACTAGGTTTTTAGCTGCACAATTTGGAGGAGGAGGATCTTATGTGCCACCATTTACTCTGCATAATTCTCCAAATTTAGCCCAACAATTTAATGAACTCAAAAATCATGTGCATGATTTACAAAATGGGGGAGAAAAGGAGTTTTCTTTTGAGGAGATTTGTCCCTATCCATTTGACAAGTCCATCACAATGCAACCATTCCCCCCAAACTTTGACATGCCTAAATTTTAGAAATACAAAGGTGAACCATGTCCTCTCCAACATCTCAAAGATTTTTACATCGCATGTCAAGAAGTTGCATATAACAAAAATTACCTAAAAAGACTCTTCATTATGAGTCTTGGAGGCACAGCTTTGGAATGGTTCATGGCCCTTCCTTATGGATCAATCTCTACTTTCTCTGATCTTGTAGAGAATTTTCTTGAACAATATTAATATAACATTGAGCATCAAGCAACACTCAACGATTTATGCAATACTAAACAAAATAATGGAGAAACCTTTGGTAGTTTCTTACAATGATGGAGACATATTGCAAATCGCATGCCATGGAAAATACCTGATAGTCACTTAATTGAAATCTTCACAAAGAACTTGATCTCTAAGATGTCATTTCAAATGAAAATGGCTTCACCTAACACCTTTGAATCCCTTGTCAAGAAGGGAAAAGACATTGAAGATGGCCTTTTGCAAAAAGGTAGCATCAAACATTATACTCCTTCCAACAATGAAAAACCAAAATTCTGGAGTAAAAACAAAGGAGTTGTCAATGATGGAGTGACTGATGCCAAGCATGTTCAAACTGTTCAAGCATCCAAAAATAATAATCAAAATAATCGCAATAACAATCAAAATCACAACAAAAATCAAAATTAGAATCAAAACAATCAAAATCAAAATCAGAACAATCAAAATCAGAAACAAAACAATCAAAATCAGAATTAGTATCAAAAAACAATCTCAATAACAATCAACAACAACTACACAACCAATCATATTTGTTCCCTCGTAACAACAACAAAAACAATGACAATAACAATAATCGGCAACGATGACAATTCACAGCATTAGAAGAACCCCTAGACATGATCTTTAAAAAACTTACAAATCAAGGAATGCTAATCTATCCAAATACTCGGCCTTTTGATGAGAATCAACCCAAACCCACTTGGTATAGAGACAATGAATATTGTGATTATCATTGCATTAAAGGACATGATACCAAGAAACGCATGAAGCTCAGACACTTTGTGCAAGATCTCATTGAGGACAGAAAAATCAAAGTTGAAGGTTAGAATGCATCCTCATCAAATACAAAACTTAAAGTCTACAATCATCCCTTTCCATAGCACAATCAAAACAATGCATCCAACACAATCCCATATGATTACTCTACCAATATTATCACAGGCAATGATCTAACATGTCGGAGTCTAGAAGAAAATGATATCTTTAGGTTTGATGCTCTTTGTGGCCACATTAAAGAATCTAAAATACATGTCAACACCATAATCCTCAAATTTTCTTATTGTAATGCTACCACACGTAGACCCAGAGTCACTATCCAAGCTACTGATAAACCTTCTACATCTGCAAATCCACATGTTACACTATCTACCACTACTCAGTCTACCTCACGCTATGACCTATTGGCTCAGTTAGGAAAGATGCCTACACAGATGTCCATTCTAGAACTCCTACGTACCTCACCAATTCACAAATAAATCCTTGAAGATGCTCTAAATGAATCCCATGTTCCTGAGAATATCAACACTGCTCAATTCCAAGCTATGATCAGGAACTTAGCTACACAAGAGCACCTTGTCTTCACTGATAAAGAATTTCATGGTATAGATCTTCATCATAATAAATCCCTCCATATCGAAGCCAAAATCTAGTCCACTAAAATAAAATGAGTCCTTATAGATGGTGGATCTGGTTTAAAATTGTGCACATTGAAAATTATTTGTAACATCGGTCTTTCTGAAGACCTCCTGGATGTAGACAAATGAATCAAAATAAAGTCCTATGATGATAGAGAGGAAGAAAGAAAGGGTTTGATCACACTACCCTTACAAGTGGGTCTGACCTTCATTAAAACTATTTTCCATGTGCTAGATCTGGATCTACCATACATTATCTTCTTGGGATGACCCTGGATACATGTTATCAAAGGTGTACCCTCTACTTATCATCAATGTCTCAAGTTCCCACATCATGGTAGAGAAATCATGATTCCTGGAGATCTTGAGCCCTTTCAATACTGCAAGAGACTGGAAGGCAAACGATCTAACTACTATTCATTGAATGAGTTTGGCCAACATTTTAATAAAGAAACCTCTATTCTGAGCACTTCCTTAGTTCCATAAAAGACATCAAAAACACAAGCTGATCAATCCAAATGAAAGGAAAAGGTCACTAAAGACAAAACCTATAGATCTAAAACAAAGACCACCTTTACAGATCAAGGCATGGGATAATATAAATTTGAAAGTACTCTATGTATCAGACAGCTCCCTTTTTCCCTGAAGTCCTATGAGATACCGTCACCATTACCTCCCTCTAAAGATAAAGATCTCATGTGTTGCAAAAAAACTAATTTTGAATATTGGGGGTCCTTATCAGATGAACACATGGAATACAATGTCCCTGATTGGCTCTACAATGATGAAGAAGAAAAACCTGTGAAATTCCCTAAAGGAAAGTATGTCAAGGTTACTCCCATTTTTGAAAGCATGGGGTATCATGGTACTAGTCTTGGCGCTAATGAAACTGGTAAGAATAAAATTATAATAGCCAATGGCTATCCTCAACGACATGAATTGGGTTCCATAGAAACTAAGACTAACTTTTCTAAGGATTATTGTTTTGTTTCCTTAGATTCAGACATTGAAGAAGATTTTTTCAAAATTCCTTTCCAATATGTTGAAGATGACCTTGATGACCTTAACCATGTCTTCACTATCACCCAAGCCAACCTGTCATCCCCTCACAAACCCTGAACTAATTGACTGGGATCAGCAAGATTCACCACCAGATTTGGAGTTTTTTTATTCATATGAGGTAGTTTTAGCTCTCTTTGGACTTAAGTATCTCCGAGAGTATGAACATCAATTCCACTACAGTGAGAAAGCCTACTTCGGTAGCTAGGTCAATTCTCTTAGTTGTAAAAATGACAGAAAATAAAAATCAAAAAAATGAAAACATAAAATATCCCTTGGTGAAAACCTCTTGCAGGCGCCTTCAGATGAAGAAAAAGATAAAATAAAGTACACATCCTCTAGTGCAAACCTTTCTGAGGTGCTAGAGGAGGGAGAAACTAACCTGTCATTCATATCATCAGAACCAAAAATTCCCTCTACGATTATCGAAGACACTATCCCAATCAATCTGGGCACAGAAGCATATCCGCACATCACTTACATTGCAGTTTCTCTCAGTGATCAAGAAAAGAAAGACATGATATCATTCTTTCATAAACATAAAATCAACTTTTCCTAGACCTACAAGGACATGCCCGGGCTAGATATAGATCTTGTCATGCACCATCTTATTGTGGATCCCAATGTGAAACCTGTTAAACAAAAACTTTGCAAGTCACACTGGTAGTCAAAGTAGAGCTTCAAAAGATGCTGGATGCTGAAGTAATCAGACCTATAGACTATCCTGAATGGGTCTCCAATATTGTGCCAGTAGGAAAACCTACTGGGGGCATCCACATTTACATTAACTTCAGAGACCTAAACCTTGCATGTATTAAGGATGATTTTCCACTCCCAAATATTGACATTATAGTTGATTTGACTACTGGATGCAAGATGTTGTCCCTCATGGATGGCTTCTTTGGTTGCAATTAGATCAGGATAGTTCCAGAAGATCAACACAAAACTGCATTCACAACACCTTGGGGTACCTTCTATTGTCAGGTGATGCCCTTTGGCCTTAAGAACACTGGCACCACATATCAGAGAGAAATGGCAACCATCTTCCATGATCTCTTGCATGTCATCATGGAAGACTATGTGGATGATCTTTTGGGTAAGTATAAGACATGAGAATCACACATTCCTATCCTCACTACCATTTTTGAGTGGTTGGAAAAGTATAAGCTTTAGGGGTAAGTGCAAGAAGTTGAGTGCCAATTCCGCGGAAGTCTTGTGGGCTTGAAAACTACCGCTAGAAACAGGCACCCATTTTGAAAAAAAGGGCACCCGTCTTAGGCTCGGACACCCAATCCAAAATTCAAAAAATGGGTACCCGTTTTTTTCAAAACGGGTGCCCGTTTTTTAAGAATTTTTTATTTTTATTTTTATTTTTTTTAAAATCATTTTTTTATGCCAATTTATTACATTTAAGAAATGGGTACACATTTTTAAACGTGTGCCCGTTTTTTAAAATTTGAATTTACCAAACCACCATTTGCATTGGATTTTGGTTTGGGACAGGTTTGGTGGAACCAAGCCTATGCTTGGACCTCCAAAATAATGGCTAAGGCATTTGAACACCATATTTTTGTCTTGCCGTAATTTTTTGAGGGTCTTCCTAATCGAATTTTTTGATGAAATTAAAACCCATTAGAGATCTTACTGTCTAGATTTTAAAAATATAAATTTTATAGGGATATGATAAATTTTACTATTTTTACAATATTTATTAATCAAAAGTGGTACCTAAACTTAAAATAGTAAGGTTCACTAAAACTTTAATAACTTTTTTGATTTTAGGTTTTTAAAAAAATGAATTATATGTGACAAATCTACATAGAATTCTATTCAAAATATAAAAAAAATTTCTCAAAAAAGTGAAATTTTCATCAAATTATGGTGGTCGTACACAAGAGGTTTTGAAAATTTACTTTATAGTCAATTAAAAATTAATAAAAAAAAAATATTCAATTAAAAAAAAAGCAAAAATATT
>MU223845.1:5730435-5740729 GCA_018584345.1 Thuja plicata
AAAAAAAAATATTCAATTAAAAAAAAAGCAAAAATATTCTGACCAATCTTTGATGTGTTAGGTACCTTCCCCCAAAAGGATTTAGAAAAATTCATTTATTTACTTCAAAATAGGGTGGTCGTACACAGGCGGGGTATGGTCCTGAAACAGGCATTTTAAAAAAGAGGTTTTTAAACATGCCTACTAAATATATTTTCTACTATGTGGGTATTTAAATAAATTGTATATTTGAAAAATAGACTCTGAGCACTACATTTTCTATTAGTGGATTTTTTTGATATTCAATCTTTAAGTGCCTCAAATTTTGACATCAATTGATAGACAACTTGAAAATCAGGGAAAACACTTCCACTTTTTGCCCAAAAAGTGGACTCAACTTCTTGCTGGCACCCTTAGCTAAATCCTAAGAAATATGTCTTTCGAGTACAATTTGGTAAGCTATTTGGGTACATTGTGTCACAACGTGCAATAGAAGTTGACCCAGAGAAAGTAAAAGCCATCCTAGAGATGCCACCACCAAAAACATTGAAACAATTGTGCAACTTACAAGGAAAACTACAGTCCATCAAAAGATTCATGTCATAGCTGGCAAATAAGGTGCATCTATTTCTCATCTCTTGCGCAAAAATATCAAATTCCAATGGGATTGCTTATGTCAAAATGTATTTTAAAAGCTAAAAGGCTATTTGACTAATACACCTATGTTGGTACCACCTATTATTGGCCGTCTTCTGATTTTGTATATATTCACTATAGAGGTTGCATTGGGAGCCCTTTTGGCACAATTAGATGATACCGGCAAGAGCACACAATTTATTATCTTAGTAGGACTCTTATTGGTTATGAATTAAATTATTCCCTCATTGAGAAAGCATGTTTGGCTATTGTCTTCTACGCACAGAAACTACGACATTATATGCTCAATCATAAGATTCACCTTTTTGCCAAAATTGATCCACTCCAATATCTCCTGTCACTTGCTACTCTTACTGGTCATACAACAAAATGGGTTATGATCCTCAGTGAATTTGAAATTGTTTATGTGGATCTCAAAGCTATCAAAGGAAAAGTTATTGTAGATCAGTTAACTGAAGCACCTATCGATGGTAAACATCCATTAATAATAGATTTTCCAAATGAACCAGTCCTAAATCTTGCCCCGAGTACCCCATGGAAACTTTATTTTGATGGATCTTTTACTCAAAAAGGATCGGGGGCGGGAATCTTGTTTGTTACACCAAAAGGGGATCTCATCCCTAAATCTTATAATTTACAATTTCCTTGTACAAACAATATTGTGAAATATGAAGCCCATGTACTTGGACTCCATCAGGCCATACAATGGAAGATTCTCAATTTGTTGGTACTAGGAGATTCACAATTGGTTATCAAACACATTATGGATGAATATCAAACAAAGGATGATAAGTTGTTTCCCTATCATCGTATAGTTGAGGAACTCAAACCACATTTCACTGGATTGGTCTTCCAAAAAATCCCCCACACAAACAACAAAGTAGCTGACACCATGGCTATAACTATCGGGTCCCTGATCACCATGCCAGAACATAGTACATGGTGCGAGTTTCTTGTTGAGAATCTTACGGTCCCTGCCTGTGACAAACTGAATTTTGAAATGGTGTGTGAAATTGCTGATCCTAACTCCCCATGGTACCAATAAGTATACTCCTACCTTCACAATGGACATACCCCACTTACCTAAACCCCCAATCAATGTAAAACCTTCATTCGTCGCACTTCCCGTTACAAAATCCTCAGTGATACCCTTTTCCAAAATCATTTTGATGGAACTCTTCTAAGGTATTTAAATTTTGATGAAGCACAAACATCCTTGGAGGAGGTACATCAAGGAATCTATGGGGCTCACTCTAGTGGACTCACTTTGTCCAATAAGTTGTTACGCATTGGATATTACTAGCCTACTATGGAACATGATGCTTACAACTATGTGAAGAAATATGTGCCTTGTCAGCAGCACAATGATTTGATACACGCTCCATCCCAATCCCTTCAGCCCACCATCACCCCTTGGCATTTTTCCCGCTGAGTTTTTGACCTCATTGGCTAGATTTTCCCTAATTATTCTAATGGCCATAAATATATCCCTGCCGCTATGGAGTATTTTACCAAGTGGGTCAAAGTTTTTCCTCTCACCTACACCACTGGAAAACAAATCTCAAAGTTCATTTTGAACTATCTTATTTGTCACTATGGCATTCCTTAGGACATCATTACTAATAATGGAGGACCTTTCAAAACTAAGGATGTCACAAAGCTATGTAGGAAATTTAGTATTACCCACCATACCTCTTCTAAATACTTTCTGCAAGGTAACGGTCAAGCAGAGGCTACAAATAAAACTATCCTTAAAATCCTCAAGAAAATAGTCGATGAAGCTGGCCATGATTGGCACCTTCACCTCAATCCCTCCCTTTAGACCTATTGCACCTCCATTCAAACCCCCACTGGAGCCACTCCCTTTTCCCTTGTTTATGGCACTGAGGCTATTCTACCCATCGAAATTGAGATCCCTTCCCTCAAAATTTCTCTCAAGAATCTATTGTCCAAGAAGAATATAGATTTTCTCACTTGAAAGAGCTACAAATCCTTGATGAGAGATGCCTCAGTGCCCTAAACCACCTCCATGTGTATCAAAATCGCCTCCGCCTCCATTTCAACAAAAGGATTAAACCTCATCAGTTTGAGGTTGGTAATCTTGTCCTGCAGCACAATATGAAGAACCTCCAGAACCATGACAAGAAAGGAAATTTTGAACCTAATTGGTTGGGGCCCTTCATCATCACAGCAAAGTATGGGTCTGGTGCTTATCAGATTGCTTCACTGGAGGGATATTCGATCCTTGATCCTGTAAATATTTTATATCTTAAGAACTTATATGCCTGATCCTTCAGCAGTCTGTTGTATAGTAGAAAACTATCAAAATAAAAAAAAATTAAAAAAAAGTAGAAAATCCAAAAAATCAAACAAATCAAAACAATCAAAAAATTCAAAAAGCATAAAAAATATAAAACCTTGATAAAGTATCAAAAAATCAAAAGAGAAAGAGAAATAAAATTGTACATCTATGAAAACCACTTCGGTGGTGCAATGGATAAGTACCATGGTGAAAACATTTTTCAGGCACCATGTGTAATCCACCATCTATTTCTACCATCTTTCATATAGCCTCCACCACCTTCCATAATAACTTCACTACCCATATCTGTGCAGGTAGTCCACTAACCATTTCCTACTTTTGCAATAAAATCCCATTCCTGCATGACTGAGCTTACCCCATCAACACTGAGCTTTATTCTAGACACAGTGACAAAAAGAATTTCCAACAAATTAGTAGACAAATTGATTGTCCTAGTTTTGTTCTATTAACAAGCAATTGCCAGTGAATTCTCATTTCAATCAATCAATCTTTTGCCCATCCGGATGCATCCTTGCGGTGTCAGCTATTCTATCAATTACCACATTATATTTGTTCATGGCAAAAACTTTTGGACTAAATTACCACTTGGTCAAGATGCCTTTTTGTTGATTTTATCTTGTGTTTCAATATGGCCTTCTCGTGACAGCCTCGATCTTTCATATCTCGATTCGTTATGGTGAGTACATGTTTGAATACCTATCATTTGTGGTATGATCTACATGTCATGGATTGTTAGTGCATTTATCTTTGATGTTCAGTCATGATTATGCATGCCTCACTAGGGGCAAGATTCATGCATCTCAAGTCCCTAAAAATATCTAGATGTATTGCATCTCCTCGTGAGCAACATTTCATAGGTCTCATCATACCTGATATCTAGAATTCTTGTTCCTGGAAACCTATTTGTCTGAGAGTCTAGTCCATGCAAAGGAGCCATGTCACTTGTTTTTTCTAGCACATGGTGCATAACTCCTTTTCCAAACTCAAACTAGGGTGTGCTCTCCAAAATTAACATGGTATAAATCCCACTATCATCATGTAGTTAGGATTGCATTTTTAGCTAGGTCATATTGCACTTTGCATTTTTCTCTTGGAAAGGTTTCTATTTATTCCCCCTATCCAACTACCTAGGTGTTTCTATTAGACCTATTTGATACACACAAAAATAGCGTCCTCATTCATTACTCATTAATCATTATAGTTCCACTCATTAATTATCCATTACCTTAATCATTATAGTTGCATTTTCAATCCATTAAGACCATTCATTTTAGTCCACTTATTACACATTTCCATATATCATCACATTGCATGATTACACATAATATACATCCATCCATAAACATTTCACATATATCATTAATTATCATATGCATCTCATCCCTACATCACAAATAGGTCAGCATAAGCATATAAATTCATCTCATCCTGCATGTCAGTCATAAACATCATATAGACATATAAAATCATACACATCATATCCATCCTATATAAACATCACATCAAATCATGTCATAACATAAAAATAGATCACCATCATAAAAGTCCATGTATATATAGAATCCATCATACATTAGTGTCTCATAATGTCATACAAAAATGTGTATCAAAAATAGTCAGACAGAGTCATCACAGTGGTCGTGATGGCCCTGCACCCCTGCTAGGACAGGGTGGTAACCCCATTGATCCCTGAGAATCCCAACCTATACTCTGAGATGAAGACCTCTTTGAGTATAGTGGCTCCTGCTCTCCCTCTAGCACGACATTGTGATATAAGGTCATGTAATACACAGCCTCCCATCCTCTCCTGCCAGCATCCCTCTGTGCTACAAACGCATCTGCTAGCACCTATCCCAAACCTATTTTTGTGCCCTTCTGGCGAGTGATATCTCACTTTATTGTGTAGCCCTCTACTTTTATCTACACATCTCACTGTGTTGTCAGAGATGCTATCTGTGCTGACATGTCTTATCACGCCCCGCCAGGGAACCCAGGGGGACAAGCCAACTATCTACTGGAGATGTGAATATATATATATATATATATATATATATATATATATATATATATATTTATATTTAATGAAATATTACAACTAATCTAAGTCCTCACAGGTTCCCTAACAACGCTAGAAACATAATCTAATCTATTCATTTACCCATTAAGGCATTGATTGATTAATATAAGTTTGTAATTTATTCCTTTACTCTTAACATTAAGTTACATGTATAGTCTTACCATCAATCCTAATATTTTACCATGCATCCATGTGAGTTATCCTTTACTAAACTTATGTCATTATTTACACTATTTATTAAGCATTCAGGTGAAAGATAAACATTCGATGGATTTGCAATGCCCTAGATACTTTATTATTTCATACACATTTGTGAAACATAGAAACCATAATCCAATATTAAATTCTATAGCTATTTATTCATAGATTCATTTACTCATATTAGTTTTCCACAACCATACAACAAGAGATAGTACATTCATTCATGAATACATTATTTCATACTAATTCTAAGATCATTTCTTGGATACCAAAATTAATAAAATATACATGAATAAATACCCTAAACAATTATCTTTTCATATTGATAACATATAATATTTTCCCTTTCCTTTTTCCTAGATCTACCCACTCCCTTATACATTTCTTTGAATTACATTGATATACATCATATCATCAGATCCAATGATTTACAAGAAATTTCTTTTACAAGAATGCACATGCATAAGCACATCTTTAAAGATACAATAAGAGGTCTTCAAAACTAATAATCTAGAAGGAACAAGAGCCAAGAACATCCATATGACCATGAACAGTACCTTGATATAATAAATATTAACCACCCAACCACGTGGATCCAAAAAGATTCCACTCCCCCATGCTAGGAGATAAACACCATGATCCATGCAAGAAGGTGATAACTAGGCCATTCCTAAGGAGAGGCTAGTGCATTTCCCAACACATAATTGAAAACATGAGAAGAATACAAAGACATGAAACACATCGGTAGAAACTCTAAGACACACTAGGTGAGTTTCATCACATATCCCTCACCCCTTGGGTTTCCCTGGTCAACCACTTTAGGCCCTGGACCCCAAGTAGGCACATGCGGAACTGAACATCTCTCATAGGGATGAGATTGTCTAATTGTACTATCACAATAGTACCTTCTCCCACTCCCATCTGTAGCCTTTACTAGCACTATCATCATGGGAGAGGCTTATCTTAGTTAATGTGTAATTCCCTTCCCATAAATTATTATTGTTATCACTGGATTAAACAACTCCACAGTGGGTTGTCCTTGTACTAGCCACTTAGGGCCCCGGCCCCCACTATGAGCCACTCATCTAGTGTTCCTAGGTTTCCTACCTTTAGAAAACATCAAAAGGGCATAATAGACCACATAATAATCCATAGGAAGACCTAACAATGTCACAACATCAAACAGATGAGTTTAGGGAAGCACTAGTTGTCCTAAATCCTTTGGACAACCCTAAACCGCAATCAAGTACACAGATACATAAAACACATCCACATTTCATCAAATGAATCACAAGGGATTCTCAAAAACATAATAACATCATGAAACTCATAAAAACATAAATTATAACATCTTAACATCATTGGATTGGGTTTAGGAGATCATTGATTGTCCCTAGTCCACTGGACATTCCTAAACCCTAATCTGGCATACAAGTAGATAGATAACACATAAAAAGACATCAAAATGCACCAATCATCAATTATTATACAAAACCATATAACCAGTTCCTTTTTGGTACCAACTCAAACCACAAAACATCATAACAAGATCATAATGCAGAAACATGTTGATTCCTGAAATTGGCTAAGTCTGACATTTCCTAAAACCTTCAAAATCTAGAATCTTTATCTGAACTCCTAGGAGGCTAAAACCACTCCCAAACATCCTAGAAGGTATTACATAAAATTTAACTTAAATTATAACGAATTAAAAGTATGTAGCTTATACTTAAATGTTACATTTTATGTTCCGCCCTAAGGCTGAAATCAAACAGAGACCACCCTAACCCTAATCAGGGTTCCCAAAATTATCCAAAACTCTAGAGAGGGTTCCAAAAGATCCTAAACATAATAACATATGAAAAATAAGTGTCTTATAATTTTACACATCCCATAGGGTCAACCCCAAGTCAACATGACACCTTAAGCCCTTCTAGAAACCCTAAAACACCAATCTGGAAGAGTCCTACGCAGGTGGAACCCTAAGCTACGCAGGTGGTGACCTAAGTTGTATAGGTGGTAACCTAACCTGTGAAAGTGGTACAAATTGTGTAGGTGGTGCTTCCTACGTAGGTGGTCACGCATCCTACGCAGGTGGCTAGGACCTGTGCACCCTCCAAACAACAACCTTTAGATTTGACCTTTCGGGTAAAACTGGATAAGATGGCAGCCCAGAAGGCAGAATCAAAGAGATACCCAATTGGTATTCCTCAATTATCCTTCCAAAACACCCCTCAAACCCATCTACCATTTTGGTAAATCTTCTTAGTTCTTTCCTGAAAGTGTGAGGTGCAAAAATGTGACCACCAAAAGATAATGTTCTAACCAAGATGGTAGTTCGCATAATATCTATAGAAAGGGGTTCTATCTAGAAGCAAATAAATTCTAAGGTGGAAATACATAGAGAAGGAAAAATAAACAATTGTTCATAAAATTAATTCATTACAAGGTATACTTGCATTATTTCATTCATAAGAGATAACATAAACATCCAAATAATCATAAAGGAATTCCATTGTTCACACAACTATAGAAGATAGGAAACAATCAAATCAAACATAGCAATCTCATAAACATGATTATGTTTATGCAATCCAATTATATTCCCACCAAGCCTATGCTCCTCTAGCCTTCTAACCAATCGGATACTCTCCCAATATTTCCCTTAATCCTTCTAATAGTTTTTAGATTTATAAAGTTCTCTGAATATAACTTCTTCTATCCTCTTTTTCTTTCTCCCTCCCTACTCTCTATATTTCATTTTCATAAAATATGTTGGAGGATTGGTTGCATGGAAAGTTTCAACTGATGCAACCATCCACAACTATCTTCTAGCTAGGAGCTTGAACATAATAGTCTTTAGATAATTTAATGAATAGGTAGTTTTCCGAGAAAGCTTTAGTTAATTTACCACCTTTGTTACGGCCTTATCTTGCATTAAGTAATTTCATTTATTTAATCTTTATTTTCACTTTTAGATTAGGATTAGTTTTTTATTACGGTAAAAATAGGTTTTGAAGGGACCCCGAAACCCTTTAAAAAAAGAGAAGAGAGATAGGCATGAAAACCCAAAGAACAACAAGCTGCCCCAAGGAAAGGAGAAGGCTACAAAGGGACAACTCCTAGATTCAACAATAAGCACCTACAAAGCAAAAAACAAAAGAGATGCTGGAAGAGAAATAGAGAAAGAAATCCACCAGCACCGAGGTCAAGACAAAGTCTTCAAGAAGCTCTCAGATTCCTCCAGCTGAGTCTGCATAGACTTCACATTATCTTTCAGCCTTTGAATATCCTGATCATCAACCTTCTGCTTCTTTCACCTAGTACGAGTGCCAGGTCCCATCTACTGGGTAGGATCAGTAAGGTCAATGGTATCTTTGTTTCCTTCCAGCATTTTACTTAGAGAAATCAAGTTCTCCAGAGTAGACCTCATACCTGTGTTCACCAGACTAAGCAAATGGTTTAATATTTCCTCATTCCCGCTTGTTTTCTTCTCGATAGGTATCATAGCTATCTCGACTGCTTTTTTAATTTTTTCATCAATATCAAAACCGTAATCAAACACACGGGCATTAGCATTATGAGGAAACTCCTTTATGAAGATAGCCATAGTATCCTCGATCATAGAGTTCTTGTTTTCCAATTTGATACATCTGTTCTTAAGCTCAACCAAATCACTCTGCACCCATTTGTCCAAATTATAACTGTAGATGGATTTATTTTTAGCAATCTCAAGGGGGGTCATGATGATAGTTCTTTTGACCTGTGAATCCATCCTTCTAATTTCTCTTTGAAGAGATTGGGGTTTTCTACCATGAAGAGTTCTCTCACTATCTTCTTCCTTGTTCTCCTTCTCAAAGCTGGGAGAATCGTGAGAATCCAAATTTTCCTCTCCCAAAACCCTAAAGTTGTTGTCCCTCGAGTTGTCTGCATTACTATCAATAAGATTAGTATCAGTCTCTTTTTCTTTATTGACAACATCCTCAACCTCAATCTCAGTATTCTCTTTTCCTTTTGTATTAATAATCTCCAAAGCAGGGTTAAGCTTTTCCCCAATTTTCAGATTTTCTTGACTTTCCTCAGGGCTGTCCTTGACATTATTGATTTCAGGATCCTCTGAATCCTTCACCTCAGGGGTCTAGGTAGTGGGATTAGGCACAACATTAGAATCCATCTGAGTATTCTTGTCAACCTTAGTCTCAGTATCCTGGGGAATAAGCTTCACACCGTTGGGTTCCTGGAGGATAGGACTAGTTGAGGGTTCCATGACATTCTTATCAAGAACAGAGGCAATGACATCACTAGGGTGCTTATCATTCTTCGGCCCTTCTAGATGCTTAGAGGAAGTCGGCTCAGAGGGCAAAAAATATTTCTTAGGTTTAGGAATCTTTGACAGAGATCCAACATTCTCCCTTTTTTTAATCTAGGCAGGGATAGGGTCGAGAATGTGGTCTCTAGCATAATCATCTATTAGGCAGATAAGCCCGACATGGAGGATAGGGAAATTTTCACTCTATAGTCAGTAATGCTCTAGTTAAGCGAATAGATGAGAAAATAGGGAAAAGAAATGTGGATATCATGTCTGAAGTGATTAACGAGGGAAAAATGATAATTGTAGACCCTAGAGAATCTCCCCTCAAGAGTGAAGTATTCCATTATAACTTTGATAACAGAACCCCAAATTTTATCAATATTATCCATATCAACATAGTCTTTCTTACCTTTCACCAGAAGAGCCCTCTCCTCATTAGTAACAGGAAATTTCTTATAAGCTCTGGTGCCAACCTTCACCTCTTTTGAGTACTTCAGACCATCCAGTGTGAGACTAGTAATATTAGAAAGAACCTCGAGGTTGAGGCTAAAAGATTTGCTCACAAGATTTACCATGCCCTTATCCCAGCCATTAGCAAAGGCTTTGGATACATCTATATCAAAACCATGGAGTCTCTGAAGATATCGATGAACATGGCCTTTCTTCAAGATTCTCCACACTTCCTTATCCTGCTTCCACTTGCATTCCGCGGGCTCTTCCCTTCTGAGATCACCACCCATGGCCA
>MU223845.1:5744439-5756494 GCA_018584345.1 Thuja plicata
TTATAATTCCACCATTTAGTAATATAGTCCTTCAGATTAGGGTGGGCTAGCCACATCTTCTCAAAGTGAAATGGGGTATTCTTTTTTCCATTCAAAATATTAGCATTGAAGATAATAGGGAAATGGTTAGAACCAATCCTAATAGAAGAAGATAAAGAGCAGGAAATTAAATTAGGATTAGTTACTTTGCCTTTAAAAAGGATAATAATAATTAATTTCATTTCCATCCAAGAATGATGTGGATTTAATTACACAAAATGGTTAATCCCTTAATTATAATAGCAAGGACACATAAATATATAAACACTATCATAAAAACACATTTATACACACATATTAATATAAACATATATATATATAGACATATGCCTATGTGTATATATATCCATGAAAATATTACTATTATAATTATGCTTTAATGAACACACTTAGAAAAGGCTTATTACCATATATTTAATTCCATAAGACCATCAAATTATTACTAACTGATAATCCAACCACAAAAAATATTCACCTAGTCCTAGGGACTATAAAGAATATCCACAATGATCAAATACCAAGCAACCATAATCATACATCAATCCACAATCAAAGGACAAATCCAAAAGACCCAACCTGGGAATAAGGATCAGGGCTAGGCTTAGTCTTACAGAACCAGGTGTTATCTCTGTCACAACAACGATCAAGGATTTAGAGAGCACGCTCAAACCTATGGATCCAGGTGGAGATGATGCTCGGTACCTGCAATCTTGCATCACTAAGGAGAGATACATGTGCATAGAAACATATATACATATATAAGACATTGCAAATAGATGACGAGGATTGATACATCATGTGGACCTCATCTATGTGAGTAACTATGACTTCATCCAAAATCATGAAAAGACATCATGTATATAGGAACACACACACACACAAGGAATGTAACATGAGGGTTAGAATCTTGAGAATTGGTTTAGTCAATAATTGATACTAATAATAACTCATCATAATCATAATCATAATAAATGTCCTAAATCATTAAGTGACATACAAGATTCATCGAAAGTAACTTTAATAGAAGAATATATCTATAACCATCCAACACATATCACCTAACATCCTAAGTGTGTTTAGAAAGGTATTGAAGGTCCTTTATACATACATGGAGGCAAACAAATACATAAATGATACCTTCATACAGTATGTTTGATATTAGAATTCTCAGGTACAAGCCAACAAAATCATTATAAACAACTTTACAGGAAAACAAGTATTAAGATTTAAGGGAAACATCTAAAGATCCTACTACATTCAAAAAACTTGTATTAGGGTTAGAGGGGTATTACATCCTCCCCCCCTTAGATTTGACTTACTCTTGGAAGTCAAAAGAGATGAAATGAACTATATACGTAAGCTATAAATTGTTATCAAATAGAATTGCAATATTACTACTCTAGTGCCTACTTTAATGACTACAGACATAATTATCCTATGAGGAGTGTTGATAAATCCTATCTTATTACAATTATAGTGTAGATTAACTTGGTTCCAACGGTAAGAGACTTTCAAAAATAATTTCTTATCTGATTCTTTCACTTAATGTAGTAAGTTTTTCAATAGATAAGATTAGAGTATTACTTCAACAGAATTGTCATCAACTTCAAAATCTAAGGTATTCATGTTTACTCACTAATATTACTACATTAGGAAAAATGCATGCTTTTCCAATTGAAATTGTCACTTCCTTTCACAATATCAAAGTTCCTATCTATGGTAACTAATATGAAATATGGAATTTTATCATACACTTTCCCCTTTTGAGATCTAAACTAATCCTACAAAATACAAAATATGAGACTTTATTTCCAATAGGGTTCTAAAATTTGCATTCCTTACCAATTATATATGACAAACAAAGAGAGGTTCATAACATTTATATTTATTATGTTCATGAAGGTAATATATCAACAATTGTTACTTAGCTTTGTAATCATGAAACTAAAACAATCCATACACTTACCTTTTGCGATCAAGCACAAATTTATAAGAAATATTTTAGAAGACATAAAACAACCTCTTTTAGCAAGTAAATAGTATTCTTTTTCATCAAGATGTAATTATAATTTCAATACTTAGGACACATACACATTTACAATACATATTTTCTAAGTCATCTTTCATAATAATTGTAGGGTTTGATTTCCAAAATGCACTCACACCCCTAGAGGAGATCTAATCAATTTTTCCAAATTTTCATGTCAAGCAATCCCATATAGCATTTTATTAATGTCAAACAACAATGTACAAGAGTTCTTTCAAGTTCCCTATTTCATAATGACTATAGATCCATCAAGAGAGGAAAAAGCACATGATTCCTACTACTATCTTCATAACCACAACAATTAAATCAGTAACATTAACTTAATGTACATAAATTTAATTTCTACCCTTTACCTATCTGTAACATTTCCCTTATACCCTTTAATATTTTTGAGATAATCCCGTATTGAGTAACACACATAACAATATTCTTATAGCATTTATTTTCCATAGTAACTTCTTATTCATAGTCAATCAATCACTTAGTGTTTTTAATTACTTACTAAGGTGTTGATCACAATGTATATAAAACTTGAATTTGTTTCCATAATACTTCTCTAGGATCCTAACCAATCACTAGGCATCTTAATAAAAACAACTTCCATCATTAGTATAGATAATTCATTTTCGTACATACTCTTTTCTAGACTTGCTTGATTGTGTTAGCTTAACTCATTTTCTAAGAAAATTAACATGGCATGCAGAAAGGATATAAATCCCTACCAAACATAGCAATAAAAATTATTCTTCCAAAAAGAAAATGTGAATTATAGCCTATGATAAGATCTTGGGGACGTAAGTCCTTCACTAAAGGGTTTCCTAATTAAGCATTCATAAATTTTCCTAATATATTCTTGCCTTGTCTAAACAATGTTAGTCCTTCGAAACTTATTTCTTAATAGGGAAGAGAAAGACAAAGAGAAATGCATATGGCAATAAATTAGTGGTCCCTTACATCTCAATTTCCTACTTCAAGAAGTCACAAGAGAGGGGAAAGAGAGAGATAATTCAAACTATTATTATATACAAAACTATCTATTACAACTTTATTCACTCCTGTGTCCTAGTTTGTCCTTTCACATAATTATCTATTCTACCACCCTCTTTCATCTTTTGTCTAGAATAGGAGGAAAACTCAGTTTCAAATTTTAAACCAAGATACGACACCAAACTTATCACTTCTTTTCTAGGTATGATTTATTATCCATTAAATTTAATTATAAGAATAAAAGCAAGTACTACCGCAATAATTTCTTTCTTCATATTAAAGGTACAAAAGCAATTCATTTCTAAGAAGGAAGTCAGCTGGTCATTTATAAGAAGATAGAGTGCACAACATTTCCAATAAAATATATTATAGGTAGGGTCAGGAGATAATATTACCTACCACGGCAATTAAAATATTGAGTATCCTTTTTACTTTTGGTTTTCCTAGAGATAACAATGTCATTTATCAACAAGATGATGACGCACACAAGTATAAGGAATTCCTTAACATTCTATTTATTGAAAGCATCCTTTTAACACATCATTAATCTCAAAATGAAAATCATAAGTTATAATATAACTCAATCATAGAGGAATCAGTGTACCTTTATAAGACAATATATAATAAATACAAGAAATAAGGCCTTCATTTCCTCATATTCAAATTTTGCTAGCATATAGATGAAAACAAAGGAGATGGAAATAAAATATTCAATGTTATGCATAAGTGAGCTATGAGTCCTAGAGTTCCCAGTGTGGAACCTAGGGCTCTGATACCAAGATGTCACGCCCCGCCAGGGAACCTAGGAGGACAAGCCAACTATCTAATGGAGATGTGAATATATTTTTTTTTAATGAAATACTACAACTAATCTAAGTCCTCACAAGTTCCCTAACAATGCTAGAAACATAATCTAATCTATTCATTTACCCATTAAGTCATTGATTCATTAATATAAGTTTGCAATTCATTCATTTACTCTTAACATTAAGTTACATGTATAGTCTTACCATCAATCCTAAAATTTTACCATGCATCCATGTGAGTTATCCTTTACTAAACCTATGTCATTATTTACACTATTCATTAAGCATTCATGTGAAAGATAAACATTCGATGGATATACAATGCCCTATATAATTTATTATTTCATATGCATTTGTGAAACATAGAAACCATAATCCAATATTAAATTCTATAGTTATTTATTCATAGATTCATTTACTCATATTAGTTTTCCACAACCATACATCAAGAGACAGTACATTCATTCATGAATACATTATTTCATACTAAGTCTAAGATCATTTCTTGGATACCAAAAGTAATAAAAGATATGTGAATAAATACCCTAAACAATTATCTTTTCATATTGATAATATATAATATTTTCCCTTTCCTTTTTCCTAGTTCTACCCATTCCCTTATACATTTCTTTGAATTACATTGATATGCATCATATCATCAGATCCAATGATTTAAAAGAATGCACATGCATAAGCACATCTTTTAACATACAATAAGAAGTCTTCAAAACTGATAATCTAGAAGGAACAAGAGCCAAGAACATCCATATGACCATGAACAATACCTTGATATAATAAAGATTAACCACCCAACCATGTGGATCCAAAAATATTCCACTCCTCCATGCTAGTAGATATTTACACCATTATCCATGTGAGAAGGTGATAACTAGGTCACTCCTAAGGAGAGGCTAGTACATTTCCCAACACATAATTGAAAACATGAGAAGAATACAAAGACATGAAACACGTCAGTAGAAAATCTAAGACACTCTAGGTGAGTGTCATCGCATAGCCTCATGCCTTGAGTTTCCCTAGTCAACCACTCTAGGCCCCGGGCCCCAAGTAGGCACATGCAGAATCAAACATCTCTCATAGGGACATGACTGTCTGATTGTACTATCACAATAGTACCTTCTCCCACTCCCATCTGTAGCCTTTACTAGCACTACCGACATGGGAAAGGCTTATCTTAGTTTATGTGTAATTCCCTTCCCATAAATTATTATTGTTATCACTAGATTAAACAACTCCACAATGGGTTGTCCTGGTACTAGCCACTTAGGGCCCTGGCCCCCACGATGAGCCACTCAGCTAGTGTTCCTAGGTTTCCTACCTTTAGCAAACATCAAAAGGGCATAACAGACCACATAATAATCCATAGGAAGACCTAACAATGTCACAACATCAAACAGATGAGTTTAGGGAAGCACTAGTTGTCCTGAATCCTTTGGACAACCCTAAACCGCAATCGAGTACACAGATACATAAAACACATCCACATTGCATCAAATGAATCACAAGGGATTCTCAAAAACATAATAACATCATGAAACTCATAAAAATATAAATTATAATGTCTTAACATAATTGGATTGGGTTTAGGAGATCATTGATTGTCCCTAGTCCACTGGACATTCCTAAACCCTAATCTGACATACAAGAAGATAGATAACACATAAAAAAGACATCAAAATGTACCAATCATCAAGTATTATACAAAACCATATAACCAGTTCCTTTTTGGTACCAACTCAAACCACAAAACATCATAACAAGATCATAATGCAGAAACATGCTAATTCCTAAAATTGGCTAAGTCTGACATTTCCTAAAACCTTCAAAATCTAGAATCTTTATCTAAACTCCTAGGAGGAAGAAACCACTCTCAAACATCCTAGAAGGTATTACATAAAATGTAACTTAAAGTATAAGGAATTAAAATTATGTAGCTTATACTTAAATGTTACATTTTATGTTCCGCCCTAAGGCTAAAATCGGACAGAGACCACCCTAACTCTAATCAGGGTTCCCAAAATTATCCAAAACTCTAGAGAGGGTTCCAAAAGATCCTAAACATAATACCATATGAAAAATAAGTGTCCTACAAGTTTACACATCCCATAGGGTCAACCCCAGGTCAACACGACATCTTAAGCCCTTCTAGAAACCCTAAAAAACCAATCTGGAAGAGTCCTGCATAGGTGGAACCCTAAGTTGCATAGGTGGTGACCTAAGATGCGTAGGTGGTGACCTAACCTATGAAAGTGGTACAACCTACATAGTTGTTCATGCATCCTATGCAAGAGGTACCTAGTTCTGCGCAAGTGGTTAGGACCTGTGTACCCTCCAGACAACAACCTTCCGATTCAACCTTCCAGGTAAAACTGGATAAGATGGAGGCCCAGAAGGCATAATCAGAGAGATACCAAATTGGGATTCCTCAGTTCTCTTTCCAAAACATCCCTCAAACCCATCTACCCTTCTGTTAAATTTGCTTAGTTTTTTCCCAAAAGTGCAAGGTGCAGAAAGGTGACCACCAAAAGATAATGTTCTAACTAAGATGGTAGTCTGCATAATATCTATAGAAAGGGGTTCTATCTGGAAGAAAATACATTCTAAGGTGGAAATATATAGAGAAGGACAAATAGACAACAGTTCATAAAATTAATTCATTACAAGGTATACTTTCATTATTTCATTCATACGAGATAACATAAACATCCAAATAATCATAAAGGAATTCCATTGTTCACACAACTATAGAAGATAGTAAACAATCATATCAGACATAGCAATCTCATAAACATGATTCTCTTTTCTGGGTAGAGCCTACCTGGAGTCCTGTGGAGAAACCTTTGACACAATCCAATTCTATTCCCACCAAGCCTATGCTCCTCTATCCTTCTAACCAATCGGATACTCTCCCAATATTTCCCTTAATCCTTCTAATAGTTTTCAGATGTATAAAGTTCTCTTAATATAATTTATTTTTTCCTCTTTTTCTTTCTCCCTCCCTACTCTCTATATTTCCTTTTCATAAAATACATTGGAGGATTGGTTGCACGGGAAGTTTCAATCGATGCAACCATCCACAACTATCTTCTGGTTATTAGTTTGAACATAATAGTCTTTAGATAATTTAATGAATAGGTAGTTTCCCGAGAAAGCTTTAGTTAATTTACCACCTTTGTTACCTTATCATGCATTAAGTAATTTCATTTATTTAATCTTTATTTTCACTTTTAGATTAGGATTAGTTACTTTGCCTTTAAAAAGGATAAATAATAATTACTTTCATTTCCATCCAAGAATGATGTGGATTTAATTACACACAATGGTTAATCCCTTAATTATAATAACAAGGACACATAAACACTCACATAAAAATACATTTATACACACATATTAATATAACTATATATATATATATATAGACATATGCATATGTGTTCACCCATATGCCTATGTGTATATATCCATGCAAATAGTATTATTATAATCATGCTTTAATGAACACACTTAGAAAAGGCTTATTACCATATATTTAATTCCATAAGACCATCAAATTATCACTAACTGATAATCCAACCAAAAAACAATATTCACCTATTCCTAGGGACTATAACAAATATCCACAATGATCAAATACCAAGCAACCATAATCAGACATCAATCCATAATCAAAGGAAAAATCCAAAAGATCCAAGCCAGGAATAAGGATCAGGGCTAGGCTTAGTCTGGCAAAACCAGGTGGTATCTCTGTCACAACAATGATCGAGGATTTAGAGAGCAGGATCGAACCTGTGGAGCTAGGTGGAGACGATGCATGGTATCTACAATCCTACATCACCAAGGAGAGATACATGTGCATAGAAACATATATACATATATAAGACATTGCAAACAGATGACCAGGATTGATACATTATGTGGACCTCATCTATGTGAGTAACTACGACTTTGTCCCAAATCATGAAAACACATCATGTATATAGGAACACACACACACACAAGGAATGTAACATGAGGATTAGAATCTTGAGAATTGGGTTAGTCAATAATTGATACTAATAATAACTCATCATAATCATAATAAATGTCCTAAATTATTAAGTGACATACAAGATTCATCAAAAGTAACTTTAATAGAAGAATATATCTATATCCATCCAACACATATCACCTAACATCCTAAGTGTGTTCAGAAAGGTATTGAAGGTCCTTTATACATACATGGAGACAAACACATACATAAATGATACCTTCATACAATATTTTTGATATTAGAATTCTCAGGTACAAGCCGATGAAATCATTATAAACAACTTTACAGGAAAACAAGTATTAAGCTTTAAGGGAAACATCTAAAGATCCTACTACATTCAAAAAAATTGTATTAGGGTTAGAGGGGTATTACATGGCTGCCAACTCCTTTCCTACACCCTCCCCTTGTCCCCCCCTCCCAAACTCTCCAATATCCACCCGGGCTTGTAGCAAGTCTAATGCCCTCTATGCACCAACACTGCTGGTTGTCTTTAATACTAAATCCCCATGTACTCATGCTTTCTCTATCTATAGGATGCTCCCTGTAGTCTAAGAACCTCTAACTATGAACTACTCTCTATTTCCTGAGAGGTGGCCAATAGTCCTTGTAATCTCAGTATCTTTTCCTATGAGCTACTCTAATTTTCCTAAGATATAGAAAATAAACCCTTTACCCTCTGTGGCTCTATCTGTAGGCTATCTCGCTCTACCACTATAGTATCATGAACCTCCTAGGCTACATGCCCTACTGGTAGCCCCTATGGCCCCTATCCCTATCCATGTCTTGGTGGCCCTTGTGTCCCCTGTACTAGTAGCCCCTATGGCCCATGTCTCTATACCTATCCCTGTATGTCTAGGAAAACTAGTGGCTACCTCCTTACAGGTATCTCTACCTATCCCCATCATGTCTGGGCTTCTACTCTTAGTCAGACTCTCCTACCCCCGTCCCCTCTTCCATCTCCTCCCTCCTCATCACCATCCTCACCGTCCTATCCTCCTCCCTCCTCTCCTTACCCAGGCTGCTCATCTGCCTTCACTACTCTAGGAACGATTAGTTTGATCAGTCTATGAGTCACCCACCACTGTGTATATGTTGGTACTAACCTGACATCATGTAGAAACTCTTGATCTCTAATCCATGCTACTCCTTTCATGCCCATCCATGATGTCTGAGCTCCCTGTAAGTTCACCCCAATCCCCCAGATGCTTCCCACCTCTTGAGTCACCAAAGGATGAGGATATCCATCTGGCATGGTCTCCTACAGCTGCCCCATCCATCTCTATACCCTAGACAGCATGTACACGGCTATCATATAGGACGTACATCCTATCAACCAAAAATTGGTATGCACAAATCTCAGATGATAATAATCATAATGATCATCCTCTGCATATGCAACTCCATCCTATTTTGGGACCTCATGGCCCCATGTATCACACCCTACATAGGGTGCCCACTGAATATCCCTCATCTCATCTAGTCTCTTCTACCAATATCCAACTGATTATGTCAACTCATAGCTAGTCAGTGGCCTGTATCTACATGCAAATGGCTCATAAACCTGCCTAGTCTCATGTGTGTGAATTGGGCATATGATAACTATATGCTCCAAAGCCCATACCAATAACAATGTACACCCCAGTCCTAATGCCCTACCCTTACCATAGGTGCACATGTGCATATCTTAGTATAGCTAACCAAGTATATTGTAAGCTCAGTGGTACAGTTGTCCATCCTCTACCATACTACTCAATACTCATGCCCAGCCAATAGGGAATCCATTCTTTGCATGGTTTGGCATCATCCATCCCCCTAACAAACCTGCCAAATATAGTGCCACCTGTCGCAACCATGGCCATGCCGTCATAGCCCCCACCCATGACATCCATTTTCATGTCATCAGAATGTCTGTGTACCTCCTCCCAAAGGCCATCTCCATGTATGGATCTGACCCCTCAAATTAGTACTCGATAATCAACCCCCGAATTGGCACTATGTAAATCCTCCCCACATAGTGTAGAGTAATAGTAGCTTCCCCTGTGGGGAAGTGAAAGCTTGAGGTGGTACTATGCCACCTCTTGATCAATGCTAACATAAGTGCATTATGCGCTCTCAAATGGAGATAGAGGTGCACATGCTCTAACCCACACAAGGTAACTATCCCCCACTCCTCTTCTATCAGCTCATGCTCCAGTGCCATCATCACTAGATAGCACTCCCTCACCCAGAAGGTAATCATATCCTCCTGCATCCACCAAATACCCATGTGAGATCTCAGATAGCACTCTTGCTTGATCTGGGGCATCAAAAATTTCTCCTAGCTCAATCTGAGGCATCAAAAAATGCCCCCTGGATCCCTTCCCTCCCTTTTTCTTCTATTCCTGGGTCAATCGGCAGAGACGTCGATTCTTCACAAATGTTGATATGTAGATATAGTGGTTTAGGCCACCTCCTCTTTTTTGTGCAGACAACAAACTTGCTTCACTGTCTCCACTCCTCTTCTGGCCTCCCCCTGCCCTCATAGACAGTGATCATGTGATCCCCAACTTCACAGATAATGATTGTTGGTCAGCCATGTGTGAAGACCGTGAAATGTCTATCACCGTCTCCACAAACAGTGGTCAGGCGACTGCTGTCTCTATTGTGGGCTATTTTGGAGCGCATTTCAGGCACAATAAATACAACTTAAAATATTAAATGCATAAAATAATTAGAGGTCTTCAACTACTTATTGGTGGTCTTACGTTTGCGGGTCGCTGGTGTGTCTTGCCTCGCTCCCCAAGCTATGCACGCTCTCAAATCGTCATCATCTCTTCTCTCTTCTTACATCTTTTTTCTCTCCGTGAATGAAAATGACTTCTCTTTGGGCCTTGATGTACTATTTATAGCCCCTTGAGACCCGTTTCTTCTCTCTTTCTCCTCATTTTCTATTCTGATCTCTGACTTTCCTCCTTTTCTTTTGGACACACCATGCAATTGGTATTCTTTCCCCTTCTTCCTGCCTTTTTCGCGAAAATTTTATTAAATTTTATTATTTTTTCCTATTATTTTCTTGAGGGGGCACACTCCTCTACCCTCATCGCCTTAGGTTTTTCTGACCTTTTTGGGGCATCTTATTTTCTTTTCTTTGATGTGACGCCACTTACGGCGCATCAAAGAGGGGCAAAATGTAGACATCTAAAATCATCCTTATAATAATTTAAATAATATTCCCATAACATTATAATTAATTATATTTGTTATATTCTTCTATCTATTTAATTAATTTATTTAATTAAATATGATTCACCTCCATAATATTTAAATCTTAATTTAAATATTATTGCCCCTTTTAATGTATTAAATCTTATTTATATACATTTCCCTTATTTATCCTTTTTAAATAAATTTATAATTTATTTATTCCTCCACATGACTTAATTTTACTAAGCCATAATTAATCTAAATTTAATTTGGATTAAACTAATTTGAACCTAGATCCTACCCTACCTCACATCACTCTTACAAAATAGACCTACTCACTAATTAACTAATGTTAATTAGGCTAATTTTTTGATTACTACACAAATTAGTCTTAATTATTTGCTAACACATGTGTGAGCAAATTTCCAAAAATTGACTTTTCCAAATAATCATAATTTGGTGCCAACAAGGTTTCTTACAACCTTTATGACACTTTCCTACACTTTTTAAAAGTGTTTTTTTTAAAATGGAAAATAAATTTGAGCTAGGAACATATTAATCCAATTGAGTAAAGAAAAAGGAAGATTATTATGAATCAAGCTAATCCTTAGAGCATACACCAAAATAAAACAACAACGGAGACAAGAAGTTTTTGAAGGGGGAAAAGCATAAAAAAACCCCCGTGATATTATTAAGAATGGGCTAAAAAGCCTAAGAGAGAGAGAGGAAGAGAATGAGAGAAAAATGCTCATACAATGCTTCAGGAGAATGAGAATGGTAAACTAAGTGTTGCAAGTGAAATGAGAAAAGTGAGTTGTGTGTAAAAGTGAGTGAAAAAGAGAAAAGAAGCATCTCATATGTAGAGATGAGAAGAAAGGAGTTGCATGTAACTCCCATGTGCATGTGAGCCACATTCATAATGTGTGTGCCACTTGTGCTATTTCC
>MU223845.1:5761217-5785306 GCA_018584345.1 Thuja plicata
TCTGATACCATGTTAAAATGGAAAATAAATTTGAGCTAGGAACATATTAATCCAATTGAGTAAGGAAAAAGGAAGATTATTATGAATCAAGCTAATCCTTAGAGCATACACCAAAATGAAACAACAACTGAGACAAGAAGTTTTTGAAGGGGGAAAAGCATAAAAAAACCCCCGTGATATTATTAAGAATGGGCTAAAAAGTCTAAGAGAGAGAGAGGAAGATAATGAGAGCAAAATGCTCATACAATGCTTCAGGAGAATGAGAATGGTAAACTAAGTGTTGCAAGTGAAATGAGAAAAGTGAGTTGTGTGTAAAAGTGAGTGAAAAAGATAAAAGAAGCATCTCATATGTAGAGATGAGAAGAAAGGAGTTGCATGTAACTCCCATGTGCATGTGAGCCACATTCATAATGTGTGTGCCACTTGTGCTATTTCCTCTTAAGGAGGAATCTAGAAATAAAAGAAATTACAAATAAATATTATGTCCTCACACATGGAAAAGAGGACAAGTGTTCATGTAGGGATTCTATAGGAATCTCCTACTTACATAATAAACTAAACTAAACTACCTTGGTTTATAATATATTTCACCAAAGAAAGATTACATATTCTAACAGTTTTATTGGACAAAAACTCTTACACCTCTTACAAGATCCTTCACATGTGTACTTTAAGTACACTTTGACCCATCACATCACAAGTTTCTCACACGTGTGAGAAAACTTGGCCTCTTGCATGGCTTATGTGTCCCTCATGTGGCACCTATGTGGATGCCACATGAGCTCTACTTCATCCAAGCCCTCTCCTTCCTTCCAAAAGTCTATAAATAGAGGACATTGCCAAGAGCAAATCATCTCCATTTTATGCATTGTTATCATGTTAGAATAGCTCTAGAATTTCATAGTTCATTTTCATGTTTTTCAATCTTAGTTCATTATTGAATCTATAAATCATATGCTAGGATTAATATTGAATGAATCTAGTTTGGTTATCTCTTTCATATCATCTTAAGTGTAGTGTTTGCATCTCCATTGTCATTTGGTGAAGGCTTGAGACAAGTTCCTCATACTTGTTTTTGAGCTCTTCTTCATGTCCATTAGTTGCATTTAGTTTCAATCCATTAATCAAGTGGGATTTTAATATTTTGTTGGGAGAGAACACCCACATACTTCTCTAAGAGCAAATCAACAAGGCATTGGGTTCCCTTGTTCAAATCATCATAGGTTGTGATGGAATTATTTGTTTTAGAGTATGTTTAGAAATATTAGTGTGTTTATGTGATTTATATCTCTAATATTTGCATGTATGAGCGTGCTCCCAATAGGTAGGTTTCCAACACATACACCTCTAACAAGTAAACATCAATTACAATTCATTAAATATAATCTAAGATCTGTAATCCATGCTCACAATCCATAATAAATGCTACATCTATGAAGTCAGCCCCAAATATGTCTCCTCTAGATTACATACCACAAATGATGTCACCAATAATAATACAACTTTCAACCCATAAAAAACCTTCTTTAACATGTCTTCTATCATCCCTTAAGCTCACATAACCTGAATCCACATCGCTCGTATGTTATACTCAAAACATAGAGACTAACTTTGTCAAAAATCACTATCACTGTCTAGTATCTAGTCTTCACTAAAATATTTGTAACTCATCTAATACACACTATTAAGATATGAAACCTTAGGAATAAGATCACCACACATCACTATACACATCACTATTTTTGCTTGTTCTAAATCAATCGTACAGTACCCGTACACCTCTATCAGTCATAAAGCAATAGTAATAATCAGTATTTTCTTCCTCCATAGAAACATATGTTGACATCAGTGACAAAGAATGAATACCAAAAACATCATCAAGAACCAATTCCAACAATCTCCCCCATTGGCATTGATGGAAACATATGAGAAAATCTATCAACCCAAAAGTTCTCTCTTAATACAATCTTCTCAATATCCTCAACACATCTCTCGCTAAATAGTAGGGATTTTCTCATAGAATCTATCCCCCTTTGAAAACAATGGAAAAGGGTGCCATAACTCTTCTTCTTTCTTCTACAAGGTGTAGCTATTTCAAATCTTCATGCCTACAATAACCAGGTGCAAAATCACCCAAAGATGTTTTGTAATGTTCCTACAATCACTCCCCTTGAGGAGTGGATCTATACATAAACTCCAGAAAATGATATAGCTCTGAAAGCCACTAGACTGATGCATTCCTACATCAATTTAGTTATCACAAGGAGGGGATCGCACCCCAAGAATACCTCTGAGATACTCAAAGGCATCCTTTGGAAAAGGTTTTGTAAATATATCTACTATCTATTCCTTTGTGCTGATATACTCTAATATGATCTCCTTCTCTGCTACCTTGTCCCTCAAGAAATGACACTTAATAAAAATATGTTTAGTATTTGAGTGCATTACTATATTCTTTGACATATTAACTATTCTATTATTATCATAATGGATAACTACTGGCTCTTCAAAAGTTTTTAATTAAGGTAACTATAGGTTTTGAAGGGGACCCCGAAACCCTTTTAACATAGTTAAGAAAAGATAAGCATAGAAGTGATGACATTAATTCACCATTAGTATACAAAAAAAACTTTCGGTAAGCCTACACCAAAAGACATGAAAGAGAAAATCGAAGATCAGATTAAGAGATCACCAAAGATGACTAAGTACAGAGAGAACCGATGACACAAGTTAGTGTGTAAACCAAAAATCAAAAAGTAGAAAGATAAAGTGGAACCCGACAGAGGATCCCAAAATACAAGTTACAATGTATAATAACAAGAAAGATACACTGCAACCAACAGGAAAAACTGAAGGACAGTCAAGCATGACCGACAGACAAAACTGAAGGATAGTCAAGCATGACCAACAGACAGAACTGAAAGTCAATTGCAGCCCACAAAAAGTGGATCTGACTTCCACGTCAGATAAATAAAGTGTATTCTATTTATAGAATATTTAATTGTTTTAAATCCATTTCTTTAGGGAAAAGAAACATTAATGTAAGTTCTTTAATCAGTCTAACTGATTTAAAACACATAGACTAGGAGATCAAGGTATAAGTTGTAAAACTGATCTTAGAGTTAACATTATTTTTATCAAAACTCAATGAAGTCATTCCATCTATAAATAGATGATGCAATCACTCATTGTGAATGTGTGTGATAAGAGAAAAGAGAGAGAGGAGAAAAGAACAAGCACATCTATGGATTGAATTAAGAGTTTCAAGAACAAGAACATCAAAAGAAGGATTTGGTTAGCAAAACCAAGAACAAATCATATCGATAGTCAGAGGTATTAATCAATCACAATTAGGTGATAATATTTTTCATGTAAACTAAATTGGATCTATATAAGCAATAGGAGATTGCATTTACCAGGTCAATTTATAATTTTCTATCATTCTAACGAGTGGAGCAAAGTGTAAAAATCCTTTCAAGGAAGGTGGGTTTAACAGTCCAACATCAAATCTCTTAACCAAGTGCACACTCAATAATGTCGCTAAAGCTCTTAACAGAGTAGACTTTAATAGGTCTCCACCGATACTCCTAATAGGGTAGATCATCAGAAGTGATCAAATTTTAAGCCTTAACTAGCCCCTTCCAATCTGCAAATAGTGAATTTTTGTTGGTTCCATCCCCACCATAGTTTTTACTTTCTAACAGGAGTTTTCTGTGATATCATATCTTGTGTTATGTGTCAATTACTTTCATGAATGTTTCTATGAATTATTCACAAGTTTATTAATGTTATGAATTGATATAACTCACATCAAGATAGTTTAGATTAGATTGAATGGACATGCAATTGATTACAAAGGTTAATTGATTAAAGGATACAAAAGTTTTAGAGGTACTAATTAACCCCTCCCCTCTTAGTACATACTTCCCATTAATCTCAAAAATTGGTATCAGAGCTAAGTCTCTTCTTGGAAAGCTTAAAGGCTTAAGGGAAAAGATCATACAATGGAGAAGTACAGACTTGATAAAAAATATTGAGAATAAAAAGTTTCAAATTCAGATGTTCTTTGAACAGTATAAAGAAGCTAGAATCAGTATGAGACAGTTGCTAGATGAAAGAAAGAATATGGAATTTCTCTATAATGAGACAAATTATCATGAGGAAGAGATAATAGATTTCTTTGAGTCTTCATGATCAAATACAAACAAAGCATCAGATACATCAAGAGTAAGCATCACAAGCCTAACTAAAATTAGTCTACATCTGTTTGGACAAGTTAAATCCCTACAAATTGGTCAAGAGACACAGATGGTAAGAATGATTGATTTCATGAACAATGGTAGATAAATTGAACAAGAAAGAACACTAGCTATTGATGATAGAAGAAAGATCACAGAAAAGTGACAAGAAAAAGAGTCTAAAATACAAAGACTTACATAGCATCACCATGAGATAACAAAATAGATAATTCTTATGAGTCAAGAGGCAAACAAAATAATTGTTGAACTCGTTGAAATAATAGAAGCTATCGGTGAATTGGGGGATGAGAATGAAAATTTAAAGCATGAATTAAGAATATAGCAACAACATAATGAAATTATCAAAAAGGCTGAAGAAAGTAATAAAAGAGTGGATAATTTTCTTGAGGGACAACAAAGAGTCAACAACAACAATGGTCTAGGCTTTACCAAAAATGGAGAATCATCAAATCAATCCAATCCAAAGAATGTCTATGAAAATACAAGACCAAGAAATCTTACATGAAATCACTGTGGAAAGAAAGGCCATACATCAAATGTATGTAGATACAAAATGAAAGGTATTCCTAAATCTACATCTTCATTCATAGGATTTTGTTATAAATGTAACAAGAAAGGTCATAAAGCATATGAATGTAAGTCTGAGATGAAACAACCAAAGAAGGAAACCTACATAGACAAATATTGTCCTACGTGCAAAATGAATGGGCACAAAACTCTTGAATGTTGGAAAAAGAAAAGACAAAAATGGAAGCCTAAAGGTCAAGAAACTCCCTATCAACCAAAGAGAGTCGGTAATCAGTATCTATGGGACTAAAATACTTGGACAAATTGTATAGCATGTGGAAGCTATGGTCACATTGCTGCAAACTATATGAGACAATGGACTAGAAAGTCTAGAGGTTGGACTAACCCTAGAATAGCATCCTTACACTATCATAAAGTTGGTTATCTCAAGAAAGACTGCAGAGACCAAATGACAGAGACAAGCACATATCCCAATGGAAACACCATTGAAGATATCCAAAGGGCTAGAGACAAAATGTGGAGAAAATCTTCAAGCAATGATGAAGCTAGAACAAGCAATGCAAATGGTGACACCCCATCCAATGGATCTGGTGACATCACCAACCCCACCTAAGTAGAACAAGTAAGTATGGAACTACATTACCCCAAGCTATTACTTTACATCAGTTCCTTAATATGTTGATATAATTCCAAATTAGCATAAGAAAGATGCATCATGGTTGTACTTGTTGAAATATGTGATAACTATGCGATTGACCATATATACCAAAACCTGTCGGTATACACTCAAAGTTAAGACTGCCTACATTTACCTAGAAGTGTCAGTTAAAATAAAAATTTTCTAGTAATAGACCGAGCCTTGTCGGTAAACAATCACATGAAAAAATTGTTAGTGATACCAAAACTTGTCGGTAAAAGCAAAGTGAACATCAACTGCTTCGAAACATTGTAAGTATCACTGATGGAAGTAAAGTATTCACCAACAAACTCAATATTTATACACCAAGGAATTGGTAAGCATTTATGGCACACGTTTTAGGGAAATGACTATAAATAGGGCATCAGAATGACTCATTTGTCACGACACCCAAAGCAGAGTGACCAAAGGAAATTTTTGAGTAGAAAGAAAACAAGCTACAGAGCGATCACGACTCAACCACTAGAACTCCAAAATATTTCAGGAATCTTTGCAAGCACAAACAGTAAGTTCTTCAAGATTGACAACCCTATTTTTACGCATTACGTAGAAGCCCTAAATTTTGAAAATGGCATCGACTTCACGAATCACAAAATCCAAAAAGCAAAGATAGATGAGTTCAATCTCATCAAAAACATAGCATGTGGGGAACCCAACTATAAGATCCATCCTGAGGTTTCCTCACAACCTAAAAATGCTGGTGTATTTTCACACATTCCAACTAGGGTTTTACAGGTTGAAGATGTCTGATCTTTCATACATTGCAAGATAGCAGAAATAGGAAGCTCAGAGGTTGAAGAATACTACAAGAAGTTGTGCAATGATGATGGAACACTCAAGGAAGAACACAAACACATTGAAGTAAAAGGGCTCACCAAAGCCCTAATGTTCCTGAAAGTCTTCAAAACTAAATGGATTCAGTTAGTATTGAGCATAATGCATAACAAAAAGTTATGGTTGGATGAATCGAAGGCAATAACCCAATATTTCATCCATGCGGTCATCGATTACCCCATAACCGATAAAGTAAAGGCACTAAAGCATCCACCGAGGGAAGAGATCAAAAAGATGATAGGAGCCAAATGGGATGGCCGAGGATTGAAAGTAACAATAATAATTGATGATGAGATCAATTTTGGTGCATGTGTTTTGGGCTATAAATTCTTCCAGGCAAGTAGATTAAACAACATAGCATCAGGTGCAGTGGACATAGCCTACAAAATTGTGAAGAAGGGTACATAATTGGACTTATCTAAGCTACTCTTGAATTAGTTGAAGGACAACCTAAAGAAAATTAGGAATACAAAGTCAAACACTTATAATTTTGGCTCACTAATAATGTGTATCTTCTTTTATTTTCAAGAAAAGTTCTCATCGGTAGGAGATGTGAAATGGGACAGTACCAAATCGGTCACCATGCAAATTAGTGAGCACATAGCTGCACTGAGAGATAACTTTGAAATAGTCATGGATGAATTCTTCAATGTATTCAAAGACTGAATGCAAAAGAGGGTAAGAATCCCCAAGCAACTCATTGAGAAATATAAGGATGAGATATGCTTCATGGTTGACATAGATAATACTTACATCAAACCTACTGTAGCAAGGACAGCATGGTAACAACCATTGGAATATGAGATCAACATTGATCTTGCAACAAAGGAAATTGATGCCTTAATCAATGAACCACTGGAAAAGAAGAAACCAAGGTTTAGCACATATGAAGAGGCCAAGACATGAATTAAATCAGGCCTAGTTTTCAAGAAGATAGTCAAAAAGAAGGACAAGATGGTGAAGAATCTCAAGAAGATTCTATCAGCAACCGAGGAAGAAGCTAAGAAATATGAAGAAGTTGAGCAAGATGAAGAATTTGAACAAGAGGAGGAAACTGAAGAATAGTTATCTATCGGTAAAGATGAAGAAAAGAATGACTCCGAGGAAACAGAGTCAGACTCGCCACCTCCTCCACCATCTAAGAAACCAAGGACAACAGCTACTTCTAGGACTAGAAGCCAAACATCCAAAGAATCTAATCCTTCACCTCTAAAGAAAGGAAATGTCAGGACTTACAAGAGGAAATCTCCCACACCAAAAATAAGGTAGAACAAGAAAGGAAGGAAATTCATAGGAACCCGAGAGGACATAGAAGACACCGAGCAAGATGAAGCCTTAGACACAGAAATGTAAAGGTAAAAGAACCTCACACTATTGATGACATTTGTGTATATATTGCAAATTTTGGATCCATTATAGATCCACACATTAGAAAATGGTAGAAACTAAATCAAGAAGATCAGAATAAAATTAAGGACACCATGATAGCTAAAATGTACAACTTCAAATATTGTACCAATGCAATTTGAAGGAAGTTATGTACCAAGGGAACTCTTGGATAGATTATCCTCCCGTTGGGCATTTGCATTGAAGAATAAGAAAGAAATTAGAGAGAGTACTTGTATCTCTCATGCCACTTGAATCAAATAAGGTTGAAATAGATGAGATTATGGAAAAGTACAAAAAGGAGTTCTCACCGAAGCTGAGAGCATACAAACTCCTTGAAGGAAAACTTATAGAACTTGAGAAAAATAGCCATAAGAAATGGTGCAAGATCATGAACAGACCAACTGAGGAGGTAAGCCCCGACAAAGACCTTCCAAAAAAATATGTTGACAAGGTAACTCAAGATAACACAACTATTGAGTTAGATCAAGAAGAAGATGATACAACATGCAACAAGACTGCAGATGTTGCAGATGAATCATGGCTAGATAACACAAATGACAACATTGTGGACACTAATGTGATAGACATTACTGATCACCCAATAGAGGGAATAAATAAGGATGAAGATGTCACTATTTTAGAGGATAAAACCAATGATCAGGACATAAATGTTGATACTGCACAAGTGAATATTCTAGGAAACATGCCTATATTGATACAAGCTATCAATATCCTTCAAGAAACAAGAAAAACACCAGAGAAGGATACTCCAAAGGATGCAGGAGAAGAGGAAAACAAAGACAACACCAATGGTCAGCAAGACATCAGAGATACTCAAGATGTAACGAACACTAACAAAGTTACTAAAGGAGATAAGGACAAAGATGTAGAGACTCAAGACAAGAATGAAGAAACCAAGACTAATGAAGCAAAGGACACCAACGAAGGAGACAAACCAAAATATGGTACTCTTGAGAAAATAGACAAGAGTGATACCGATAATGTTAAGGTGAATGTGGAGATTTCTGCAAACACCCGACGAGCTAAAACTGATGCCAAGTGGTAGAAAGAAGCACAATAGGTCACCTCATCGAGCACAACAAAAAAGGCTGAGAAATTGGCAATGGTGTTACATTCTACTGAGCCATAGAAGAAGAAGAAAAAGACAAAGAAGAGCAAGTTAGAGGTTACATTGGATGAAATCATTGAAATACCAAAGTGTGACCCCTCTATACTTGACTTTGAAGCATTGCAGGAATATGGAGAGATATGACAAAGAAAGGAATTACAAGAGAAGCTAAAGAAACAACATATGGACTCCATGGTACTAGAGACAACATGGTACATTCTACATCAAATGGTGCTCAACATTGATATTTATCAAAGAAATCCAATACTTGATGCATTAGCTACCCTCACTGATGCCATTACAACTCAAAACATTGATGCTAAGAAGGAAATTGAGGAGAGAGCCGAAATGAAGTACCAACAGAAGCTCATAGAGAACATCAGCCAAGAAGTGGCCGTAAATAAGGTAAAGATATCAGAATTCCTATCTGAATTAGACCCCATCATATCTAAATCTATAACCTTAATTCAAAAGCTGAGCACAATAGAGAAGTTCACTAAGGAAAATAGTGACAATATAGCAAATCTAGATGCAAATCTAGCAAACAGTGCTAGTAGCTTAACCACAGATGGAGACAATGTAGTCAAACTGCATTATGAGAAGACAATTGAGGTAAAAAGGTTAAGGAAGGAGCTATGGGAGGCATAAACACACTTCAGAGAAGAATTAACCAAGCTACAAGCTCAACTTCTACCAAATCTTACACTACTCTAATAGCATATCAGTTCTTAAAGGCAACTGATAGGAACTCATGAGATGTTTGTAGCAGACAACATCTATGATATGCATTCAAATATCACACTTGAGCACATGGCTCTAGAGAACCTCAAATAGAAATGGGAGAAAATTATGGAAGACATGAAGTCTTCACATTCCCATATTTTTTATAAGCTCTAAGGTAAATGACCTTTTCCCTTAATATCAAATAAAGGGGGAAATGATATAAGTACAAAATAAAAAGGGAAAATGTTATGTACATTCATTCAGATGGGAAAATGGTAGATATGTATATGTATATTCATAAAGGGAAAGTGATATGTAGAAAGAAAAGATATCATATGTACAAACATATCGACATATACATAGGGGGAGTCATTAAATGACTAATAATTATATAAGTTGTATATACTTAACATTTTGTTAGTATTTTTCACATATAAGTTTTTGATACTAATGTGAAAGGAGGAGATTGATGACATTAATTTTCCATTAGTATAAAAACAACACTTTCGGTAAGCCTACACCAAAAGATAGGAAAGAGAAAACTTAAGATCAAATTAAGAGATCACCAAAGATTACTAAGTACAGAGAGAACCGATGACACAATTTAGTGCGTAAACAAAAAATCACAAAGCATAAAGATAAAGTAGAACCCGACAGAGGAACCCAAAATGTAAGTTACAGTGTAGAATGAAAAGACATATACAGTGCAACTGACAGACAAAACTGAAGGATAGTCAAGCATGACTGACAGACAAAACCAAAGGACAGTCAAGCATGACCGACAGATAGAACTAAAAGTTAGTTACAGCCTGGAAAAAGTGGATCTAACTTCCACATTAGATAAAGAAAGTGTATTCTATTTATAAGATATTTAATTTTTTTAAATCTATTTATTTAGGGAAAAGAAACATTAATGTAAGTGCTTTAATCAGTCTAACTAATTTAAAACATATAGACTAGGAAATCAAGGTATAAGTTGTAAACTTGATCTTAGAGTTAACATTTTTTTTATCAAAACTTGATGAAGTCAATCCATCTACAAATAGATTATGCAATAATTCATTTTGAATGTGTGTGATAAGAGAAAAGAGAGAGGATAAAATAATGAGCACATATATGGATTGAATTGAGAGTTTCAAGAACAAGAACAACAAAAGAAGGATTTGGTTAGCAGAAGCAAGAACAGAGCATACCGATAATTAGAGGTATTAATCAATCACAATTAGGTGATAATATTTTTCATGTAAACTAAATTTGATCTGTATCAGCAATAGGAGATTTCATTACCATGTCAATTTGTAATTTTCTATCATTCTAGCAAGTGGGCCAAAGTCTAAAAATCCTTTCAAGGAAGGTGGGTTTAATAGTCCAACATCAAATCTCTTAACCGAGTGTACACTCAATAGTGTCGCTAAAGCTCTTAACAGAGTAGACTTTAATAGGTCTCCACTGATACTCCTAATAGGTTAGATCATCAAAAGTGATCAAATTGTAAGCCTTAACTAGCCCCTTCCAATCTGCAGATAGTGAAGTTTTGTAGGTGCCATCCCCATCGCAGTTTTTACTTCCTAATAGGAGTTTTTTGTGATGTCATATCTTGTGTTATGTGTCAATTACTTTCATGAATGTTTCTATGAATGATTCACAAGTTTATTAATGTTATGAATTGATATAACTCACATCAAGATAGTTTAGATCTGATTGAATGGACATTCAATTGATTACAATGGTAAATTGATTAAAGGATACAAAAGTTTTAGAGGTATTGATTCACCCCGCCCCTCTCAGTAGATACTTACCATTAATCCAACCAAGAAGACTATAATAACAACATTTTGTCACACCTAAAGATAGAAAACCAAAAAGGGCTTACCCCCAGATTACACATCAAAGTTCAATAAAATAGAAAACTAACTATAATAAAATTTTAGCAAAACAATATCGAAAAAACTTCCAGCAAACAAAATATTCTAGCCAAATTGATCCCTTCTCAGAAGCATCCATCTGGTCTTCCATGATCTATATTTCCTCCATCTTAGATTCCATGTTCTGGATCGAGTCCCGCAGATTTGTAATATCTTTAATTTGGACCGCAGTCTTCTTTCTGGTGATTTATTTGGTTCTAGATCCTAGGCCTAAAGTCTAAATTTCATGTTTTTCTTATTCCTACTGCTTAGCTATATCATTATAATTCCCTTCCAGTAGGGTGTGCATTGCTTTCAAATCATCCACAAAAGTTTGCATGCCTAATTTGATAATCGTAGTCAACTTCGTAAGCATAACATTATTGTTTTTTGTCTTCTTGGTAATATTTTCATCCTATTATCAATCATATTACTTAACTTTTCTTCCAGAGTAGAATTATTATTTTTTACCTTTTCAAAAATATCTTTACCTTGCTGATACATATTCACATCGTTCCTAATTTTATCCACAATCTCCTCCAGTAGAGAATTTCTTTCTTCAAGGTCATTGCATTTGGCCTGAAGCTCCTTCATATCATCCTGTACCCATTTATTGATGTTGTACCCGTACATATCTTTGTTTCTTTCCACTTGGAGAAAATTGATATTCACTACTCTTTTAACTTTAAAATCCTTGTCCCAGAGGTCTTCTTCTAGGCTCCTCTATTTCTGGTTGTTCTTCTCCTCATCTTCACCCATCAGACTCTCAGGGGGAGTATATTTGATATCACAATAATTATGCTCTTTCTGGGCTTACTCCTTGAGGTTGATAGGTATGTTATCATTGTTGTCCTTTTTAGCTTCTTCCTCTATAGCCATATTCTCCTCATTATTACCCATTTTACCCTTATCAATTTCATTCTCCTCAGGATCCATAGACTCTGTATTAATCTTGTTCTCCAGAGCCTCTTGAATTTCATATTTACTCTTATTATGCTCCTCCCTTTCTTCATTATTATTGTGTTGGTCATCAATATAGGTTTCCACCAGATTATCAATCATTTTAGATATCTCTTCCAAGATTGTGTTTTCTATATTCGGGCTTTCCTCAATATCCCCTTTCTCTCCCCTAGGTTCAGTGATAGTAGGGTTATCCATCTCGAACTCCTCTCTATTTCTCTACTCCACTATGTAAACCTCATCCTCAAAAGACTCCACAACCTACTCATCTTTAGTCCTCATACCTTCAAAATCATCATAGATAGATAGGGAGATATCTGCTTCAACAGGGCCCTTGTAGCTTTTTTTGTTGGAAGCTTTGATGGTTTTCTTACCAAAAGACATCTCCAAACTCTTTCATTTAGCATTTTCAATCTTATTAGGAATCAGCTTAGGAATGTTCTTTTTAGCATACTCCGTAATCAGAAGGATGAGCCCCTCATGCATAATGGGGAGACCTTAACTCTATGATCTATAATGCTCTTATTGAGAGAACTTAGCAAATAATAAGGGAAAGAAACCCTAATATCATGTCTAAAATAATTAACAAGAATGAAGTGGTAGTTATAGACCTTAGAGTACCTACCATAGAGAGTGAAATACTCCATGATCACTCTGATGACAAAAGCCCAAATGTGCTTGATTTTGGAAATATTAACATATTCCAGGTCACCTTTGACAAGCATCACCCGCTCCTCATCTATCTTTGGGAAAGTTTTGTAGGCTTTGTTTCCCTCTTTCTTATATTTGGAAAACCACATACCCTCCAATAGAAGACCAGTAATTTTGGCCAGACAGTCTAAAGTAAGGATAAAGGAATGACCCAGAATATTAACCTTGTCATTCTCCCAACCAACAACAAATGCTTTTGTAATATCATTTTTATTACCATGAAGACGTCCAAGATATCTATGCACTTTTCCCTTTTTGAGATTTCTCTACACCTCTTTCTCCTTCCTCCATTTACATTATGTTGGTTCTTCTCTTTTTAGGTCACCACCCATATCTTCATTATCCTTCGTAGTTCAATTCTCACTAACTTTCATCAATTCAGTATTCAGTACAAAACATAGATAGAGCTTCAAATGAATAAGATTACTCATAGACTATCTCTTGGTGACCCAAAAAGCATGCGGCGGTATAAGGTCATAATTATTTTGACTCTTCACATGGCACTTTGCCTTCATCGTACCCTAAATCCAAATCCCATCAATTGATATGATCAATAGAATTAATAACCCCTGCCTTGTGATTAATTTTGTCATGATTGAGTGATGAATTAATTTCATGATTAATCTTAGTCACGTCGTGCAACTTGCGAGTGACGTCACTGTTTACTCCAAAGTTAGCAAGCTCATCTGCCACTTGGTTATTTTTGTGGAAGTTATGGGTAACATGGAAAGCAGTGAATTTTGAAGCGACTTCCTTAATTTTATCAATGATTTTCTTGATAGTCCAAGAGACCTTGCTAATACCTTTAATATTACCAATAATATTAAGGGAATCTCCCTCCAGCCATACTTTTTTACATTCCACCTCTTCTGCTAGCAAAATCACATTAAGGGAAGCCATTGTTTCAACTCTGTGATTTGATTGTACTCCTGAAGGGGCAGAAATGGCTCCAATACAGGTACCATTCCAGTCTCTTATTATACCTCCTCCTCCAGCCATACACAGATTTCCTTTTACAACCTCATCAAAATTGGCTTTGACCCAATCCTCTAGAGGAGAAGTCCAGGTAGCCATATCTCTCTGAGAATTGGAGTTAGGTTCAGGAATTCTTAAATGCCAACCACTAGTCCTCACACTCTCCTTAGAAGCATTTTTGTTACTTGAGGAAAGGAAATTTTCTTCCAACGCTCTACAAATGTGATTTCCAACAACTTCAGGGCTACACTGTTTCTCCCTGAATATTCTACTATTTCTTTCTTTCCAAATTTTCCAGCATAAGTGTGGGGGAATTAAAGACCATAACTCTTTAGAAATTAAATTCTAAGAAGGATAGCTCCATTGAGTAACAAAATCCTGCCAAAGAAGGGGGAAGAACCAGCACAGATTCCATTTCCTAAAAATAACTTCCCAAACCTTACAGGTAAAGGAATAATGAAGCATTAAATGGTCACAAGATTTAGAATGTTCCAAACAAAGAGCACATTTATTCACAATGTAGAAACCCCTTTTAGCAAGGTTGTTGAGGGTTAGCAGTTTATTTTGGATTAAGAGCCAGAAAAAAAAAATTTGATTTTAGGAGTGAGATGTTTATACCAAACACAGGAGCAGAAAGGTCTTTCCTCTTTTTTAGTGAAGAGATTGATAGAAGAAGCCATAGTGTACTTGCCATCCAATCTTGAATCCCACAAAATAGAATCCTGGATGTTATCTTTGATGTCCCAAGTCTACAACTCATGTTGGAGGGAAATGAATCTGTTTTCAGTTTTACCAAGATTCCTCCATTTATTTTCCTGCCAGTAATCTTCAGCCTTAGTACCTATAGAGTCTTTGCACCTATCAATGGCCTATTTACAATCATGAATATTGGAAAGAGGAACATTATGGATCCAATCATCATCCCAAAACTCAATTCTCTTTCCATCCCCCATCTTCCATCACTTTCCTTTAATGATAATATCTTTAGTCAAGCTTATACTATTCCAGTTATGGGAACCATTAATTCTAATATCTTCAGATATATAGTCCTCCAAGGAATTATAATTGAAGAGGTATTTTTTTATAATAATACCATTCCATTCTTTCTAATCTCCATAAATTTTCCAGAGTTGTTTAGCCAAGAGGGCCTTGTTAACAATTTTAATTATTCTCAGACCAAGACCTCCCCACTTTTTTCGCTTGCAGACCTTCTCCCAAGCCACAAGACTAAGCCTTTTCTTCTCTTCTACCCCTGACCAAAGGAACCTTTTATGTATTTTCTCAATTTTAGTTTCAATTTTATGAGGTATTTTAAAGAGGCTCATAGCATAAATAGGGAGATTTTGAAGTGTTGATTTCAGCAATTGAAGTTTCCCTGAGTTGCTCAGAAGGGCCCCTTTCCAACCAGAGAGATTTTTGTTATATCTCTCTATGATAGTATGCCAAAAAAAATTCTGGGGGTTTGGAGTAGAGAGGTAAACCCAAATAAAAAGAGGGAAGCTTACCAATAGTACAGCCTAAGATAAGAGACATATTTTCTATCTTTCCAGTGGAGTATTTATGAAAAAGATTGAGGTCTTAGACTAGTTGACAAGTTGACCAGTTGCACCAGTCTAAATAGAGAGAGATTTCTTCAATTTTTTGGCTTCTTTAACAGTAGCCTCCCCCATTATTAGTGTATCATCCACAAATTTCTCATGGGAGAAAGTTTTTCTAGCTAAAGAAGGCTGAATGCCAATTATTTCTCCCTTTTCCACCATTTTATTAATATACCTCCCTAAGCATTCAGAAAGAATAGAAAATAGAATAGGAGAAATATGGTCTCCTTGTCTCAGGCCTCTAGAAGGTCTAAAAAATTAGGCAATCCCCCATTAACAATAACCGAGGAAGAAACCATCGAGACCAATTGCATTATAATTTTGATGACCCCATTATCAAAACCAAAAGAGGACAAAACCTTTTGAAGGAACTACCAATCAAATTTTTCATAAGCCTTAGATAAATCTAGTTTCATCATAAAGCCCTATTTTTTATCTATTTCCAAAGAATGAATATTATCATGAGAAACAATAGTGGAATCTAGAATTTGTCTTCTAGGGACAAAGCCATTCTACTAGGGGGGAATGATATTTGGGAGAATGTGAAGCAATCTGGAAGTAAGAACTTTAGAAATAATCTTTTACAAAGAATTACACTGACTAATAGGTCTAAAGGCATCCACAGTATTGGCTCCTAGCTTTTTAGGGATCAAGACCATAAAAGTAGTATTGAGTTCCCTAAGGAGGCTTTTAGTTCCCAAGAATTCTTTGATAGCTCAGTTTGCACATATTTTTCAAGGATATCCCAAAATTGTTGGTAGAACAACATGGGGAATCCATCAGGGCCAGGTGATTTCTACCCTTCAAAACAAAATACCACATTCTTAATATCCTTGTTTGAAGGAATGGCTTGAAGAAATTTATTAGTAGGAACATCAACTAGCTGTGTGATGGCTGAGAGGATCTCTTCCTGGTCAGACCTATTAAAATTGGTTTCCTTAAATATGAATAAAATCTCTAATAAATATCTTAGCATCTCGGCTCTGATTTCTTCTTCCTTCCTAATAGTTTTATCTCTAGATAGCAGATTAGAGATCCTATTAGTAGCTTTATGTTTCATAGCCATCATATCAAAAAATCTAGTGTTTTTAGCTAGCTCCTGCCTTGATCCACAGAGCTCTGGATCTTTGTCTCTAGAAGGATTCCTCCTTTTTAATTATATTATGATAATCTACAATCAGAGTGTTTTCCATGGTCTTTCTTTCCTCTGAGAGACCTTCATTCTAAATTTTATCTTGGATTTCCTTCATATCAACCTGCAATATTCCTTTCATTTGGAAAATATCTCCAAAAACTTCCTTGTTCCAAGTTTTAAGTTTCCTTTTAATGGTATTGAACTTCTTAGCAGTTCTATACATTGCTCCCCCATTTAAGTTATAGTTCCACCACTCTTCAATCCTTTCTTTCAATTTTGTATGAGCTATCCACATTTTTTTGAATTGGAATGGTATGTTCTTTTTACAACTGACCTACTTAGCATTTAAACAAATAGGAAAGTGATAAGACCCTATACTAAGCTAAGAAGAAAGAGAGAAAGAGTACCTTGGAATCCAATCATGGGATAGGAGGGCTCTATCCAATTTGACTTGGATAAGATCAATCATAGTACATCAATCTGACCAAGTGTAATCAATTCCTTCCAAATCAATATCTAGTAAAGATTCATCATTGATATACTCCAACAGGTTAGTTCTTCTATCTAAATGAGAAGAGATACTACCCTTTTTCTCCTCATTTTTAAGAGGAGTATAAAAATCTACATGATCATCCAACTTTCTTCTTGGAACTGATGACAGATTTCTCTCAGTCTTTGCATGTACTTTTGTCTTCCTTTTCTAGTATTGAGAGCATAAATATTGATAACATTTTAGGAGAAATTATCCTTCAGATGAATAATCTTAACCAGAAAAATATTCTTCTCACTAAAAATAAAAGTGCAATCAACAATATTTTATTCTGAAAAATAACAATGCCTCCAGAGGCTCCATCAGAATCCACTCCTATGGTGCCATCATTCTTAAAAACATGCATTTTTCCAATTTATCTTTGGGCATTTTGGTTTCTTGAATAAGTAAAATGTATGGTTTACTATCTCTTACCAGATTACTTAGGACATCCTATTTATGGGGACTATTAATCCCTCTAATGTTCCAAGATATTACTTTCATTTAAAGGGTTGGTGAGCATGTCTCAGTAATGGTTCGCTATAGACCATCCACTATATTATTTTTTGCTTCCTACTCACAATTTTTTTTAAGTATTCCTTCCTCTATTGTTTTTAGGGATTCCCACATCAGCCTTTTTTTGTCTTCTTGTCTAAACTCCCCCTTGACTCAGATTCTCTTATTTCTTTGTTGATTCATTCAGATTGCTTTGGTTCTGTCCTCCTTTTTTGCAGGATTTTTTATAGGAATATTTTTTCCCATTTATTTATGTTCATAGTTCTTCTTGACCTTCTCCTAAGACAATATAGCTCTCCATTCTTTCTTCATTCCAAATATCTGCTATGGGGGATAGGGTTTCATCATCACTTTCTTCAGAGATGCTACCATTCAGATCAGGCTCCCTAGTTATTCCTTCTATAGAATTAGATGGATCAATCCCAAAAGGATAGAATGCACCATTATTATCCATTATCTCATTGACATTATTATTCAAACTTATTTGTGTTATCTCTATGACTTGATTCTTGAATTTTTTAATCTTTGTTTTTGTTGTTTCCTTCACCTTTGGATTCTCTTTCTCATTTCTTACCTCAACTAGGTCTTCGGTCTCTATATCCTGCTTATTCTCCACAAAGATATTGTTCTCTATACTCAAGCCTTCCTAAATATCACTCTTACCCTTTCCCTCAATATTTTCCTCTTGAATGCTAGATTTAGGGTTAGCTATGAGGTTTTCATTTGGGTTATATTTTTTCTTCCATTCTTTCCTTACTTCCTACTTATTGCCTTCATAAGATTTCTCTTTATGTTTGTTTAATGGGCATTGTTTTTCCTAATGTCCCACTTTTTTGCAAGAGAAGCAAGCAAAAGGAACCGATTCATATTCAACAGGTTGAATATTCTTACCCAAATTTGATTTAATAGTGATGACCTCAGGAAGATCTATATTTTGGTGTATATTCACACAAATTCTAGTATACACCAGTCTGGATTTTGCAGCTGTCATCAGATCTATAGAAAGAAGTTCTCCAAAATAAATCCCCAAGCCTGTGAAGAAATCCTCATGCCAATATTCCAAAGGAATACTTGGTAACCACACCAAAATAGGGGCTATTTAACAAAGGTCTGCATTCTAATCAAGGTTAGTAGCCCATTTATGAAGAACCAATGATGATTTACCGAACATCTAAGGTTCTCCACAGAGAACTTTTGAAAGATCTTCCATATTTGAAAAAAAAGAAGAGAAAAAACCTTTCGGCATAGCTACAATATCAAATTGCCCCTTAAGTTTCCATTTGCAAAATATAAAGTCTCTAACCAAATCAATATTAGGTCATGACCACGTAAATTTTCCTACTAGTATAAGAGCCATAATGGATACAATATGGTCCACCAGGGGATCAAGTATGGAAATTCCAAAAAAACCCTTACTAGGCTCAAAGATGTTGTCAATACTAGGAAATGATGACTTTCCAATGGGTTTGACCCCAAATAAAGATGACCAACTGCCTTTAGCCTAATTACTAACTAATGTTTTACCATTTCTACCAATAAGGGAATTTGTACCTTCTCTTGAAAAAAAATTTGTCCCACCACCTCGAGAATGAGCATCGATCAGGTCCTTTTCCTCATCCGGGTCTTTAGTAGGTCCCTCCATTGATGATCCTCACACTTTCTTCTAGTCTCCTACAACTGCAAATGTCAGATTCCCTCCCACATTGCATTTATCACCCTCACGAGAATTCAAATTTCCTCCCATTTGAACTCCTCTGTCTCTCGCTCTCTCGCCTCCCATCGCTCCATATAGAAATATTGTCCTTCAAAATTTATTCCAATGTTCTTCAACATTTAATTTTCCATCTCTCACTCTCTCACCTCCCCTTGCAAGAATTTAGGTTTCCTCCTACTTGAACTCCTCCTCCAACTCCCGCTCTCTCACCTCCCATCGCTCTGAACTGGCTCTTCAAAAGTTATTTCAATGTTCTTCAGCATTTGTTTCATCCAAAAAATCTGTGTACAATTTATAGCAGCAGCAACATACTCATATTTAGTGGTAGAGTGAGCTATACAATCTTTCTTCTTACTTAACCATGAAACCATCCTTTTTCTAAGGAAAAATTCTCAACCACTTGTACTATTTATGTCATCCACGCGACCTGCCCAATTAGCATCAGTATATGCATGTAAGATAAAATCATTTGATTTTTCATACCATAAACCATACTCTATGGTTCCTTTCAAGTATCTAAAAACTCTCATATTAGCAAGGTGTGTCTCTTTAGGATCTGCTTGATATTTTTCCACAATTCCAACTACATAAGAAATATCTAGTCTAGTGTGAGTTAGATATTATAGACCTCCAATGATTGATCTATACTTTGTCTGAAAAATAGTACTCTGAGTTTCATCATTATTAGTAAGTTTGTAACCAATCACCATGGGTGTCCCAACAGGTTTACAATCTTCCATTCCCAATATCTTAAACATTTCCTTAAGATACTTAGTCTGATAAATAAAAATACCACTCTTGTTCTGATTAATTTGCAATCTAAGAAAAATTTTCATCTCACCAATCATTGACATTTCAAATTCATTTTCCATCTCTTTAGAGAATCTTTTACTCATCACATCATTCCCTCCAAAAATTATATCATCAACAAAAATTTCTATGATTAGATTTCCATCTTCACTAGTTCTTAAATACAAATGTTTGTCTGCATTACCTTTTATGAAGCCAATATGAAGTGGATACATATTCAATCTTTCATACCATGCTCTAGGTGCTTGTTTAAGTCCATACAAATCTTTCTTCAACTTACAAACCATGTCTTCATCTTCTATCAAAGGAAATCCATCAGGTTGCTCAAGGTATACCTCTTCCTCTAAATCTGCATTCAAAAATGCAGATTTCACATCCATCTGATGTACCTTAAAATATTTATGTGCATCATAAGCAAGAAATAATCTTACTGCTTCCAACCTAGCAATAGGAGAAAATGTTTCTTCAAAGTCTATGCCTTCTTGTTGCGAGTAGCCTTTACAAACCAATCTTGCTTTATTTCTTACCACTGTGCCTTCCTCGTCCATTTTGTTTCTGAATACCCATTTAGTTCCTATAACATTCTTATTTTTAGGTCTTGAAACCAATTCCCAAGTGTTGTTTTTCTTTATCTGTTCTAATTTTTCCTACATAGCTTTAGTCCAAGATTCATGTCTACATGCCTCATAAGTAGATTTTGGTTCAACATGAGAAATCAAACAAATTTCATCTCATAATTTAGATCTTGTCATCATTCATTTATTAGAATCTCCAATAATTTGATCTTCAAGATGGTTTTTCTTAACATACCTCATAGTCCTAAGAATTTCAATAGGATCATTTGAATCATCTTGACATACCTTGATCTCACAGATAATCTCAAAAGGTTCTTCTTTCTCTATAGTAACTTCCTTAATCTCTGTATTTTGATTACAGTCATACATTCTCTCATGAATCTAGAAATTTTCATCAATCCTCACATTAGCACTTTCAATCATCTTCCTCAATCTCATATTGAAACATTTATAGGTTTTTCTTTTAGTGGAATAACCAAGGAAGATCCCTTCATCACTTCTAGCATCAAACTTCCCTATCTCATCATCTCTTTTGATATAGCATTTAATACCAAATATATTAAAATATTTCACAGTAGGAGTATGATTAAACCATGATTCATAAGGAGTCTTACTTGGACCTTCTTTGATATGAATCATGTTCAAATTATAGATAGCAATACCAACAACTTCTCTCCAATGAACATGTGATACATTTCCTTCTAGAAACATAGTTCTACCAGCATCTAATATTGTTATGTTTCTTCACTCTATTATCCCATTCTATTTTGGTGTCCTAGGAGAAGATGTATGTATGTATATTGCATGCTCTTTATAGTAGGTATTGAAAAAATCTGAAGTAAACTCACCACCTCTATCTAATCTCAAAAATTTTATCTTTAAGCCTGATTCATTCTCAATTTTTTCTTCAAATATCTTCAATTCGTCAAATTCTTCTGATTTCTCTCTTAAATATGTAATCTACATCACTCTATAAAATTCATCAACAAAAAAGTATAAGTACCTTTCACCATAGTAAGATCTTGTTCTTGTAGGACCACACAGATCTGTATGCACTAGTTCCAACTTTCCTTTTGCTAAGTAAGATTTGATTTTAAAATTGATTCTATTCTGCTTCCCCATTACACATTCTCTACACATGGTGTTAGATGGTTTCACAATCTTTGGTAGATCTCTAACCGCATTAGTTGTACTTGCCTTCACAATATTATCAAAGTTAACATGACAAAATCTTCTATTTCATAACCAACTGTCATCAACCTTCACAATAAAAAAAGAATCCTCAGATGTATTTAATTCAAATACATTATCTCTGATTTAGTACCAGATGCAATCAAGTCTCCTGGCCTACTTCTAATAGAACATTTCCCATCAATGAATTTCAATTGATAACCCTTGTCGACTAGATGTCCAACACTCAAAAAATTATGCTTAACTCCATCAACAAATGATACATTTTCAGTATTTTTCTTTCCATCTAAAGATATAGATCCAACTCTAATGATAAGCTTAGGATTATTGTCACCAAATCTTACAACATCACCATCATAATTTTTCATCTTAACAAACTTATTTTTATCTCCAGTCATATGGTGTGAACAACCACTTTCTATGACCCATTCAGATTTCTTTTCAACATGAGATTATAAAGCTCTTTCTTCATGTATAGATTTCTCATCCTTGATATCAATAAATCCAATCTCATCATAATCAATAGCATCATCATCAAAAACACCTTCACTAGCATAATAACATTCCTTATCCTTTGAATACTTAGGTTTATAAAACTTAGATTTATGATTTGGGACCCTTGTAGTAAATCTAGATGAAAAATGACCTATCTTATTGCATGAAAAACATTTCAGAGGTAGCTTTACTTCAAACTTACCCTTACCTCTCTTTTCTTTTCTAGCAATCAGGGCCACAGTTTCATCTAACTTTCTTTCTTCTTCCTGTATTTGTTCCCATTCATCAACATATTCAATGATCTCTTCTCTCAAGTCACTATTGCTGGTGCTCGCAATTCCTGATAGTCTTTTTATTTCTATGCACAATTTCCTTGAATGGTGACTCAACTTTAGGTAATGAATCTCCTAGCTTAGCGGCCTCAAAGGTAGTTATTTTTCCAATCAACATCTCTTTATTGAAGTTTAGTGTCAAAGGTATAATATCTTCTATAGCTTTAACTTTGATTTTGTACACAGGTGTCAGGGATCTAAGAATTTTTGCAATCACTTCTTCCTCACTGTAAGTGCCTCTAAAGTTTCAAATGCCAATAAAAAATTCATGAATTCTCTATGAATATGCTCTAATATTATCATCATCTCTCATTTTCAACATTTCCATCTTTGTCTTTCAGTTTTTTAACTTTGCCTGCTTAGTAAACTTGTCTCCTTTATACAATGCTTCCAATCTTGTCTAATGACATGTGTAGAATCCAAATCTTTAACCTCTGTGAATTCACCTTCATAAAGTGTGCTAATCAATGCTTCTCTTATGACCATGTTGTGTGAGAATACCTTCTTTTCATCATCAGTAGCCTTTTCTAGTTCATCCTTAGCCTTCATTTGTACACTACTCTTTGTCATTAACCATTAGTCGATTCCCAAGCAAAGAAAATGTGTTCTCATCTTGTTCTTCCAACTGTGAAATTTTTCAGGGTCAAACTTTAGACTATCCTTCCTGTAGTAAGCCATCTTCAAGATCACTTCAAGCTATTAAACTTTCTCTCTATGGACCAGTAGCTCTGACACCAATTGTTAGGAATAAAAGTCCACAACACAACTGAGAGGGGGGTGAATCAGTTGTGAGATAGATTATTAATCATTAAACTTTATAAATAGAACTTTCATCCAAATTATAACATCGTAAATGCCAACACAATAACACAATCCTTTGTTGTCGAGGAAGCCCAGTTTAAGGTAAAGCCCCAGTGGGAATTAGCACCCACAAATAGTGTATTGAGAGTATAGTATCTGTATGCACCCTAAAATGGTCGCCTAGACTTTGGGCCCCATTTCTCAATTTATCAAATCTCTAAATCAATATTTTCAAATATCAACAATATCAATTATATCAATTTCCTTGATCAAATCATAATCAA
>MU223845.1:5794485-5806676 GCA_018584345.1 Thuja plicata
TAATTTAAAAGAGAAAAAATAAAAATAAAAATATTATTAAGAGAACATGCTCTCTTTTAATTAATTAAAAATCTCTTTTAATTAAATAATAAAATCACTTTATCCTAAGCCTTTATTTAAATAAAAATAATTTCCTCTTCTTTTATTTAAATAAAAAATCCCCACTTTTCTTCTTATCCTATGTTTCACAAATAAAGTATTATTCTTATTTTATGAAAAAAGGGAAAAAACACTTTTTGTCTTATGTGGGACACAAAAGTCAACTCCTATTTTCCTATTGGAGGATATTTGTGCACAAGGATCAAACTTCCTTTTTTCTCTACCCTTGATTAAGACTTTTGCCTCTTAATCTCAATGGTCCATTTCATCTCATTTCTTATAAAAGGAGAGCTCTCTCCTTCATTTTCATATCTTAGGTTTTCATGCTAAATTTATGCTGCAAATTTTCTAGGTCATTTGGAGCTCTTTGAAGACATTCTACATCCAAGCTTTGAAGACTTGTTATTGCATTTTCATTATAGTTGCATATTTTCTTTCTTAGTTGTATTATCATGGTATATTAGTTTAGATTTCCTTTTATGCAATAGAATAATCTCACATAGTCTAAATAGGAAGCCTTGGTAACACTTGTTCTTTCCTTTCATAGATTAGTTGCATTGTACTTTCATTTTCATAGACTAGTTTGTATTATCATGTAGATTTGCATTGCATTGCATACATTTGATTTATTGGAGATATTGGCATTCTTTCCCTTGTTTTCATTATGAATCTCTCGTTGTATGGTTTATTGGCAAGGTCATGAGTTTATAGCTCTAGCTGAGAGTAATTTTACAAATCTTGTAACTCCATGCATAAAGAGCTATGGATCGATTTGTGAGGGCTCATTCTTGAGTTTTCTCACATGTAAGGATTCATAGAAGTGTACTATTTTGTGTGTACAGTATCCATGTTAAAAGATTTATCCATGTTAGGAGCTTATTGATGTATTATAGTACACAATCCCTATTAAGGGACAAACCCTATTAGGAGTCAAGAGTAACAGTGGACTCACTACCCAGGCACACTACCTAAAGAAGCTTAAAGCCACCCTTATGACTTACAGTCCAAAACATAAGTGTATGTAGAAAATATACAATCCAGTGAACTATCTAATAGAAATTGTCTTTCCTTGGTCACTTCCAATGAGGTAACACAATCATATTCTTTTCTCTATATCTAGCAGACAAAAAAACTTGCAACTTATACACTTCTTTGTCTCTATCAATCACCTTCTCTTCATACACACATCTTTTCAAAAGAAAATATCTCTCATATATACCCTATTACAATAATTGATTAGGTCAGCCAATTAATATTTTCCAATATACAAATAATTATTTAACCCCTTGCTAAGATGCACACGGTACCTCTAACAAGTAAACATCAATTAAAATTCATCAAATATAATCCAAGGACTGTAATCCATGCTCACAATCCATAATACACGCTACAACTCTCAAGTCAACTCCAAATAGGTCTCCTCCAAAATACACGCCACATTTGATGTCACCAAAAATCATACAACTTGCGGCCCATAAAAAAAATTCCTTAGCATGTATTCTATCATCCCTCAAGCTCACATAACCTGAATCCACATTGTTCGTAAGTTATACTCAAAATACAGAGACTAACTCTGTAAAACATCACTATCATCGTCCAATATCTAGTCTTCACTAAAACATCTGTAACTCATCTAATAAACATTATTAAGTCATGTGACCTTAGGAATAACATCACCACACATCACTATCTTCACTCATTCTGAATCAACTGTACATTACCCGTACACCTCTGTCAGTCATAATGCAATAGTAATAACCAGTTTGTTCTTCCTCCCTAGAAACATATGTTGACATCGGTGACAACGCATGAATGCCAACAACATCATCAGGAACCAATTCCATAATGGATATGGGACCTTCATCACACATTGGATAGGAATGGATAGCATCTTGATCTTGATCTTTACTAATACTTATTTATTCACACTTTGAATTATCCTCTTGACATGGAGCCACTTCTAAGGACAAGGTATGAGTTTGGATATGCATGGGTCATTCTTAGAAGAATGATGGGGGATCCTTTTGAATAGGTATGGTAGGAATTAAAGCACATGAAAGCTTGGGATCTAGGATCTTTGAAGCATGAAAAAGGTTTGTAGAATGATGCAAATCAGCTTGGATCTCTTTAAGAGGTAGCCCTTGAGAGTATACATAGTCAACATGAAACTCATTAGGTTATTTTTTTGTTGTAGGTTCTTTAGATAGATTTTCTAATATGAGAGGTGAATGAATGGTGTAAGAATTAGAGGCTACATGAGAACCATTGTTAGACACAAGTTAATGAGCTAGATATTTCTTGAGAGTATTATCTTGTTCTTCATTAGACGATTTATTAGGATTTTCAATTTTGATTATATCCTTATCTATGAGATCTTGGATTTTATGTTTCAACTCCATGCAATCTGAAGTTTCATGTTCATTATGTCTATGATATGCACAATATTTTCTCAAGAATACAAAACCACGTGAACTGATTTGTGGCAACATGATGAGATCATTTTTAAGGATTTTTTCCAAAGTTGATTCATAAGATTGTCCCAAAGGAGTAAATGATCAATCCAATGGATATTTATATGTTTTTGTGTTAACAAAATATTTTTGAGATTCAAGATCATGATGATATGATTTTTAGTTGTCATGTGATGGGGATTGTTGAGATAGGACTAATTCCTCATCATTTTCTTGATCAAAGATTGGATTCTCTTGAGATTGTGAAATAGGTTCATGATCAAAGATTGGGTTTATATTAAGATGTTCTTGATAAAAGATAGGATTGTCATGATTTTCTTCTTGATCAAAGATGAAATTGATGTGAGATTGTGAAGTAGTATTTTTGTTTGAAGAAGATGAAGATATGGATGGCTCATGATCATAGAGAAAAGGAAATATTTAATCTTCATGAGGATTTTTTGGATGATTTATCCTTTTCTTATTTCATGTCTTGGATTTGAGATTGTAAATATTGAATCTTCTTTGATAGGGCCTCCATGAGAATCTCTTCAGCCATGATGTGATTATCTTGATGTTGTTGATCTTCACTTGAGATTGCACAAGAAATTAAGGGATTGAAGTTTCAATGTTGAAAGGATCAAAATGAACTGATCTTGATGAAAACCTAATAGGGAAATATATATCCCTACAATGAGAACCTTGGTTGATGATCTTGATCTCCTCAGTCTTAGGTATCCTTTGATAACAAATTTCAAAAATGAAAGATTTAAAGATGATTGAGAAATTCCACTAGGACTTTGATAAGTTTTGAAACATTTAGGAAGATCCTCAATTTGTTCAACAATTCTAGAAAAGGTTAATTTGATATACGTTTTAACTGATTTGGATGAAACTCTCAAAAGGGTACTCAGAAATGCAACTTTTATGTCTAGAAGTGCTATGAAATACCCTATGTTTTAGGGTTTTGATGTATAGGTGCTATAGAATGGGGAATAGAAACTCTTTTATTGTGTATATGTGCCAAAATAAAGGGTATAGGAATAGTAGGATGTGGTACAACAGATGATCTATTGGTTGTAGGCACTGAAATGGTGACAAGTTTGGAAATTTGTTTTTTTTTTTAGGTTTTTAAGTTAAATTGAGATCTTAAATGGATGTTCTATTCTGATATATTTGATCATCAAATACAAAAAAATTAAAACCATATTTTTTCTCCACCCTTAATCTAACACAACGTGTATATTCTCAATTTTTTCCATGGGTATTTTCACAAGAAAAAATTCCAAACAAGCTACCTCAAGTCAATTTGGCTTAATGTGGCTTATAAAGGTAGGCTTTCTAATGTAACCAAGATTTAGTTTGAATTCCAAAAAAAAATATCAAATTAATTATACAGGGAACACACATCTATGCACCCACAATTGAGGCATATAGACCTACGAGTCTAGACATTTGATTTGTTTTCCCTCTATGTCTTTCAACTTAAACAAGGTCTTTGTTTATAGTGGGTGGATGTAGGTGGCTTAACCTTGTTCCCACTTTGGGTTTTCCCTCTCACCAGCCTCGCTAAGGTGCATTCTCATGAGGCAGGTCCACTAAAGCTCTAACATGTTCATTGAAAGCGAGAAATTGAAATGAAAAAGTACGTCTAGTAGTTTGATTCACCAAAAGGTGAAGAGCATATCCCTACTACTTCTCACTTCCAAACACAATTACCAATGGTTCTTTCCCAAGCCTATAATCTAATGGAATTCAAGAACTTCTAGGACTTTGATTCACCAAAGGTGAAGAGCATATCCCTAATTTTTTCCTTCACAAACAAGGAGGCTTATCTTTATGTGTTTGTTCATTTCCTAGCTCCTCTTTATCTTAAGTTTGGTAGTTATAGGAGTTTGATTCACCAAAGGTGAAGACCATATCCATGATGCCTTACTTAGAATTCCAATTTTCTTATAATTAGGCTAGATTTGAAACTGATAATCCATAATTTAAGAAAATGCAAAGGGATTAGTGTTACCTTGTTTGAAGATAGAAAAGGCTAGGCACATTTTTTGAGATTTTACATTTTGAATTTTCACTTACCATGGCTATAGCTCCTACTCCTTTGCATCTCATTTACACACATTATTCCAACACACTTCCCACACAAAGTGAATAAAATCTAAATCCAAAGCAAATGGTTCAAATCCACCTAAAATTGATTGTTACTTCAAATATTTTAAGGTGAATAGATCCAATTCAATGAAACATACTTTGATTTGTAAGCATTCACAATTCTTATGTAATGTTCATAAAGATTTGCATCTTCATTCAAAGTTTATTAAATATTTGCATTGTGAATCGTGTCCTCAAACCTTAGTAATCTTTTTATTTCCCTTTCTTGTTAGTGAATCTGGAGTGTAAGATTCCTTACTTTGTGTTCTTTGACATATGCAAACCATTTCATACAAGATTAGCTTAAAGAATTGCAAAATTTATCTCAAAATGCTTATGTGCTATAGAATCTTGTATAGGCACTAAAATAACTTGCATAGGTGCTAAAAGAACTTGCATAGGTGCTAAAATGGGATGAAAAAGATAACTTTAATGCTTAGGAGCAAAAGAAAAATTTAATGCATAGGTGCTATAATTCAGTGCATAGGCATTGAAAGACAGTGAATAGGTGCCAGAATATATTCTAGAAGTGCTAAAAAATAAAGAAAATGACCACTCCTTTAGCATAGTATCCCTTCTTTAGGGTGTAGGAATTGTTCTTTAGGGAAGAGGTTCCCATTTTCAATGCATAGGCGCAAGAACTCCAAAAAAGCTCAAATCTACATCAAAATCACTCAATTCTGACAAATAAAGTTAGTAGAGGCAAGATGCCCCACAGTGGGCACCATTTTTATACAATTTAATGCATATTAATGAAATATTAAATCAATTACATAAATTTGAAATGAAATGAAAGATCGAACAATGCTAAACATCAAATTGAATCATTAAAACTGTCTCATCTCTCTCTAACTAGGAAACTAAAGCAAATGCTCTCAGAATTTAAGCACTCCTAAAGTGACAATCCTAGAATGAGAATTTGAAGATTTGAACTACCTAATGTGAAAATTTAAGATAAATATGATGAATTAGGATGAAAATTAATCTAAATATTGAAGAACAAAGCTTAAAGAACTCAAACTGTTAGAATAACTGAGAGGGGGGGTGAACCAGTGGCCTTAAAAATAATTCCAAAAATCCAATCAAAACTTATATCTCAAATATAATATCCTCTATTTATCTTTCATTCCATCAAGATGTATTCCGTAAAAAAATTTATCAAATATAACCTGCTCGGTAAGATATACTATTTATCTTTTCTAGAATTTACTAAATAGCAGTAAATAAACAGTGTTAACTGACCAATCCAGTTTCAACAATGTGTAAAGAAAAATATAAATGCAATGAAACATATACACATTTGACACATAGATTTTAACGTGGAAACCCTGTTAAGGGAAAAACCACTGGGACCGGTAACCCAAGATAATTTCACTCTTCTGAAGTGAGCTCGGTGAAGAGACAACCCTGTTAAAGGTTACAATACACATTGTTAAGTGCAACATTTTTAGAGGATTTAAAACTAACAATTTGTCTTTTAACCTAGCACTCACTATTCTATCAACAAGAAAACCTTTTGATGCTCTTTAGTATCTCAATACAATAAGGATTGTTAAATCCCACTTGGTTAAGAGATTTTTTGAATCAATGGTTAAATTGATACAGTAAATGATCTATTCAATAATACAACTTTAACTTACAGATATTCAGATCTATTTTTAGTCCAATAATACCTCTCTAATCAATGTTCACTTAAGTTCCTTTTCTTTCATTCTTTCTTTTGCTCGGTGAATGCTTTGTTCTCTGTTGCTCGGTGTCTGCAGAATTCCTTGGCTCTATTCTTCATCTTGTATGATCAGATCTGCATGAAGAATTCAATCTTCACTAGAATTATAATCATCATTCCACTCTTTTTCATAATGAATTCATTGTCTCTTTATATATACATGATTAGCCGCACAATCTCCTTGTTTTTGTCATAGATCACTTCTTGATCCATAAAACTCACCATGCTTTGCTTTATCCAATAAAGCTCTATTCTAGTTTTATTTCGTAGATCTCTCCTTGATAACTGTGAATAAAAAGTGTTTTAAATATCTTTCCTTTCTTTAGTTTAACTGATCGTTGAAAATAAAGCAATCAATTAATTAATCCCTGAATATAGCTCTGCCAGCTAAGTAGTTTTTTCATTCTTTAACTTCAGTTATATTCAGTCATCATCTCCAGTTATGCTCGGTAGCAACTTCATTTTACTGTGATTCTCGGTATACACTTGCTCGGTATACTCTTGGTCGGTAACACTTTCTTGATTAAACTTGCTTGGTACACACTGTCTATCAGTGCTCACTGTCACTCGATGTATACTGACTCTTTATAATTTACCGATAACATAAACTTTGTCTCTTTAGTTCTTCAAGGTTATGACCGATATGTGTATGAAAATCAAACTATATCAAGTTGACATCAATGATAATACAATACATTAACTGATTTAATGTCTTGCATTTATGTTTGCATCTCAGTGATCATCAACTTATCATCTTCAAACATTCAATCAGTTATGGTTCATCAATCTCTCCCTTTGGTATTGATGGCAATATACTATGAAATATGAAGTGTAAAATATTCCATAACATACCAAACTTATTATTCTATAACCAATTCAAATATTTGAGTCTTAGTAAGCTCTTCTAGCTTAGATTTGATTATGTTGTGTTCTTTCCCTTTCTTCAATCCCTTCAATGGATAGGTGTAGCAATTCTATTTTCTGATTATGTCTCTCCCTTTCTTGTAGAATCTCTTCTCCCTTTTCTGGATAGATATGTAGTGTTAACTCTTTTCAATTCTCTCCCTTTGATGGATGGTTATTTCATTGAATATATTTTTTCCTTTAGATTTTCTTCTCTCTAATCTCTCCCTTTGACAACAATGACAAAAAAAATTACAGCTCTGTAGTAGCCAACAATATTTTTCTCCCTTTGAAGCTTTCTATCCTTGTAGTGGATTGATATGTCATTGTGGTCCATATCTCATCTTGCATCAACATGAATAATCTTCTAATAATGTGTAGGCTAATGCAACCTCCAAGTTAGCTTAGTGACTAGTAGATAAGGGACAAACCCCTAGTCTATTCCTTAGGTAATCAAATTTATCCTTTGGCAATAGTTTTGTGAATATGTCTACTAGTTGTTCTTTGGATTGTACATATTCTAGTATCACATGTTTCTCTTGTACTTGTTCCCTCAAGTAATGATACTTAATAGCTATGTTCTTTGTCTTAGCATGTATCACATGGTTCTTTGAGATGTTGATAGAACTAGTATTATCACAATAGATAATTACTAGTTCAAGAATATCTTCATTCATACCTTTCAGAAATTGCTTGATCTGTGCAATGTTAGAGAAATTTGTAGCATTAGCTACATATTATGCTTCTACAGTTGATTGAGATATACATCCTTTCTATTTACTTATCCATGTGACAAGTTTGTCACCCATAAATAATGCTCCTCATGTATTCCTCTTTCTATCATCTATGTTTCTAGCCCAATCACCATCAGTATTGACTTGTGGCTGAAATTTTCCTTCTTTATTGTACCACAAATCATAGTCTTCGGTATTTTGCAGATATCTCAAAATTATTTTAATAGCAGTCATGTGTGATTGCTTGGGATTAGCAGAGAATCTTGAAACTATACCAACTACATGTACTATATCTAGTCTAGTGTGTACAACATACATTAGTTTATCGATCATAGATCTGTATAAGGTCTAATTTACCTTTGTTGTCTTGTCTTCCTTTGTTAATTTGCATCTGGTTTCCATAGGTTTTCCAACTAGTTTTGAGTCCTCCATCTTCAATATCTTCAAAACTTCTTTCATGTATTTGGATTGAGTGATGTAGATTCCTTCACCCTGTTATATAATCTATAGACCAAGAAAAAATTTGATCTCTCCAAACATTGACATTTCAAATTATTTTCTCATTTCTTCAGCAAATGACTTGCATAGCACATCATTACCTCCAAATATGATATCATCAACAAATATCTCAGCAATCAAAGTCTTATCATCAGTATCTCCTTTCAAATACAGATTATTATTGTCACTTGTTCTAATAAATCCAATACTAATGAGATAAGAGTGAAGTCTTTCATACCATGCTCTCGGTTCTTGTTTCAATCCATACAAGGATTTTTGTATTCTACAAACCATGTTCCTCTTGTTAGGATCAACAAACCCTTCAGGTTTTTCAATGTATACCTCCTCTTCTAGTATTCCATTCAGAAATGTAGATTTAACATCCATTTGGTATACTTTGAATCCTTTGAAAGCAGCATAAACAAGTAGAATTCTTATTCCTTCTAGTATAGCAACGGGTGCAAAGGTTTTTCAATAATCAATACCTCCTTCTTTTGCATACCCTTTGCATACCAATCTTTCTTTGTTTCTTGTGACTTCTCCATTCTCGTTGAGTTTGTTTCTGAATATCCATTTGGTGCCAATGAAATTTTTGTCACTCAGTCTAGGTACTAATGTCCATGTTTTATTCTTCTCAATATTTTCAATCTCTTCATTCATTGCACTAACCCTTTCTTGATTCTCAAGTGCAACATTAACAGATTTAGGCTCAAAATCACAAATCAAACATCTAGTGTTAAGAAACTTACTTCTTGTTCTCATTCCTACTCTTTTGTATCCAATGATCTAGTCCTGTGGATGGTGTTTTATGACATATTTAGAAAGTATAGGTTCAGATCTTTGACCTTCATTATGTTCTTCATTATCACTTGGTTCAACATTGTGAGCATTTTCCCAATTCTCGATGTGTGTAGCTTGTTGCAAGGTTGCATTATTCTGTCACTCAGGTAAGATGTCAGGTTCTTCTATGTAGACAAATCTATTGTAATCTTCAACTTCCTTTTTGCTTTCCTCATCATTTTTCTCAAAAAATTTATCCACTTTAACATTTGCACTCTCAATGATTTTGTTAGAATATTTGTTCAGATATTTATAAGATTTTCTTTTAGTAGAATATCCTACAAATATTCCTTCATCACTTTTAGAGTCAAGTTTCCCATTTCTATCATCTTTCAGTATATAAAATTGACTTCCAAAAATTCTAAAGTAACTCACATTTGGTGTGTATCTATACCATAGCTCATAAGGTGTCTTATGTGTGTCTTTCTTTAATTGAACTCGGTTTAGTGTATAGATAGTAGTACTTACAACTTCTCTCCAGAATGTTTGTGTGATTCCTTTTTCAATCATCAGTGTTCTGGCACAATCAACAATTGATCTATTCCTCCTTTTAGAAATCCCATTTTGCTATAGTTTTCTCAATGGAGAAACCTATCTTTTAATCCCATGCTCATTACAAAAGTTAGTGAAGTCATCAGAAATAAATTCTCCTCCTCTATCTGATCTTAAAAATTTCAATTCTTTTTCACTTTGTTTTTCAACTTAGCTTTATATCATTTGAACATTTTAAATGCTTCAAATTTATCTTTTAAGAACCTAACAGTCATCATCCTAGAATATTCATCAAAAAATAGAATAAAGTATCTATGACCATAATAACTCTTTGTTCTCATTGGTCCACATAAGTCAGTATGGACTAACTCTAGAATAGCATTAGATGTGTAGATTTTTCTTTGAAACTAGACTTTGTCTTTTTTCCTATTTGACAATTATTGCACATAACATGGTCAGGCTTTGAAATACTCAATAAGCCTCTCACTTTTCTTTTCTTACTTATCTTAACCCTGTTGTAAAATTTTACATGACATAATATTTTATGCCACAACCAAACATCTTCATTTCTAGCTAATAAACAAGTGGTCTCTATATCATCAAGATAGAATAGATTAGCTTTTGTGTGTTCACCAATACCAATCAACTTTCCTTTTCCATTATAGATCATTGCATTTTTGTTCTCAAATGCAACTCGGTGTCCTGTGTTGTTCAGCTGTGAAAAACTCAACAGATTATAGTTAAGTCCTTTTACCCAATATGAATTTTCACATATGATCAGATGATTCAACATGATGGTACCTTTTCCTTCAACTAGGCAAGGTGAGTCATTATCCATCCTAACTGACCTACCATTATAATATTCAAAAGCTTCAAAATTTTCTTTATCTCTAGTCATGTGATGAGTACAACCACTATCAATAATCCAGACATCATTTTTTCTAACTTTAGATATGAGTGTTGTTTCAACATACCTTTCTTCTTCATCTGAATCATCCTTCATAGAAACAAATACTACCTCAATATCCTCATCAGAATCAGTGTCAAAATTTTTAGCTTTGTTCTCAACAAGGTAACAAGCCTTCTTTCCTTTGTCCTTGTAATCTTGATTATCTCTCCTATCAGAGTGTCGGTTGCTTCTGTAGTCTCGGTCATCACTTTTGTCATACTTCTTTTCATAAGATCTGTCATTGTTTCTTTCATCTTTTCTCTTGTTAGGGCATCTAGTAGAAAAATATCCAATTTATTTGCAATTAAAACAGATCAATTGTAATTTACCTTTATATCTTCCTTTACCTATATGTAATCTCCTAGCCATTAGTGCTTCAAGTTCATCAATTTCTTATTCATCACTATCACTGTCACTATCATTTCTCATGATGTGTTTGTTACTAGATTTGCTTATTTTCAGAAAATATTTGAATGCAGACTCAATAGTAGGTAAGACATTGTTGTCATAGTTGTTCATATCAAATGAAATAAGTCTACCAATAAAACTATCAAGAGTAACATTGTTATTTTCTACTTCTCTCATTTCTTGAATTGTAGATACTCTGATAGAATAAACAGGCAGTAAGGTTCTCAGAATTTTACTTACAATTGTTTCTTCCTCAAGTACTCCTACTCCACGGATAGCATTAAAAACTTTGATTCTGCTACTGTACTGAGTGATGTTCTCTCCTTCTTTCATTCTCAAGTCATCAAACTTTCCTCTTAGGCTTTCAGCTTTAGCTCTTAGCACATTGGTGTCTCCTCCATGTACTAGCTTGAGTTTGTCCCACATTTTCTTTGCATAGGTGCATGATTTCACATCTTCAAATTCAGCATCGAATAGTGAAGAAGAAATTTATATCATCATAGAATTGTGTTCATGTTTCTCTCTTAATTGATCAATAGTCAGAGGTCTAGTAGGTGCAACATATTCAGTATCCAAGTGTTGTGTGACATCATTTCCAATACCAAATAGAAAAAGTCTTATCCTTCTTTTCTATGATGCAAAGTTGTCCTTGTTCAACTTAGACACATCCATTTTACTCATCTTGTGATATTTAGATTAAGTCTTTAAACTTTTCTTCCAAGCATCAAAGATTGGATACCAAATGTTATCAAATATTTTTAATGTTAGACCGAAAGGGGTTGTTCCGGATAGATTCAGACATCTTAACATTTATATTGTTACCGTGTGTGATAACTTATCATGATTAAAATTTTAAGAATGTTTGGATTGGGCCATATATCATGATATGAAAATTCTACAAATCTATTAAACTCTCTCTCAAGAGGGAGTGTTAA
>MU223845.1:5813264-5824814 GCA_018584345.1 Thuja plicata
CCGGTCCCAGTGGTTTTTTCCCTTAACAGGGTTTCCACGTTAAAAATTCATGTGTTATGTGTGTATGATTCATTTCTTTATTGTTTTGTATCTGACATAGTTAACACTGGATTTATTGGTATACTCTTCATATTTACTGTATTTTGGTAAATAGTTATACTACTTATCAATAATCAAGGAGAATAAGGACAGACAAGGTAAACTGATAGACAAATAATCATTATAAGTATCTCATGGAATGCATCTTGTAGGGACATAATAATATGAGGTTTATTTGATTGGTGGTTAGATTAAGGATAATTTTTTGAGACCACTGATTCACCCCCCCCCCCAGGTTATTACTAACAACCTGACTGAGAAAAAATTTGAAAATACTGACACCGAGTCTGATGAAGATATTGAGGTAGTATTTCTTTCTATGAAGGATGATTCAGATGAAGAACAAAGGTATGTTGAAACTACACTCATATCTAAGGTTAGTAAAAATGATGTCTAGATTATTGATAGTGGTTGTACTCACCACATGACTGAAGATTAAAAAAAGTTTGAAACTTTTGAATATTATAATGGGGGATCAGTTAGGATGGGTAATGACTCACCTTGTCCAGTTGAAGGAAAAGGAACAATCATGTTGAATAATCTGATCAGATGTGAAAATGCATATTGGGTGAAAGGAATTAACTATAATCTATTGATTGTTTCACAGTTGAATAACATAGGTCACTGAGTTACATTTGAGAACAAAAAGAAAAAGATCTATAATGAAACGGGAAGGTTGATCAGTACTGGTGAACAAAAAAAAGGTAACCTATTCTATCTTGATAAGATTGAGACAGCTTTTTTATTGGCTATAAATGAAGACATTTGGTTGTGGCATAAAAGGTTATGTCATGTGAATTTTTGACAACCTGGTTAGGATAAGAAAGAAAAGAAAAGTAAGAGACTTACTGAACATGTCAAAACCTGACCATGTCATGTGCAATAATTGTCAAAAAGGTAAAATGGAAAAGTATAGTTTCAAGATAAAAACCTACACATCTAATTCTGTTCTAGAATTATTCCATACTAACTTATGTGGGCCAATGAGAACAAAGAGATATTACGGTGATAGATACTTCATTCTATTTGTGTTATTCTAGGATGATGACTGCTATGTTCTTAAAAAAGAAATTAGAAGAATTTAAGATGTTCAAATGGTATAAAGCTATAGTTAAAAAACAAAGTGGAAAAGAACTAAAATGTCTAAAATAAGATAGAGAAGGAGAATTTATTTCTGATGAATTCACTAACTTTTGTAATGAGCATGGAATTACAAGACAGGTTTATGCACCAAGGACACCACAGAAAAATGGGATTGTTGAAAGAAGGAATAGATCAATTGTTGATTGTGCTAGAACACTAATGATTGAAAAAGGCATCACACAAACATTCTAGAGAGAAGCTATTAGTACTGTTGTATATACACTGAACCAAGTTTAATTGAAGAAAGACACCAATAAGACACCTTATGAGCTATGGTATGGACACTCACCTAATTTAAGTTACTTTAGAATTTTTGGAAGTCAATGTTATATATTGAAAGATGATAAAAATGGAAATCTTGATTCCAAAAGTGATGAAGGAATATTTCAAGGATATTCTACCAAGAGCAAAGCTTATAAATGTCTTAACAAATCCTCTAAAAAAATCATTGAAAGAGCAAATGTTAAAGTGGATGAATTTGTTGAGGAAAATGATGAGGAAAGAATTTTGGAACTGAAAGATTACAATAGATTTTTCTATAGTGAAGAACCTGACACTCTGCCCGAGCAATAGTGTATCTCTACCAAGTGACAGAACAATGCAACCGAGCATCACATTGCACACACCAAAAATTAGGAAAATGCTCACAATGATGAACCGAGCGATGAATATCAAAATGAAGGTCAAAATGATGATCAGAATGATGAACAGATATATGAACCTGTACTTTCCAGATATGTCAAAAGACACCATCCACAGAACTAGATCATAGGAGACAAAAAGGATGAAATGAGAACAAGAAGTAATTCATTGAACACTAGATGTTTGATTTGTGATTTTGAGCCTAAATTTGTTGATACTGTACTTGAGAATCAAGAATGGGTTAGTGTTATGAATGAAGAGATTGAGAAGAATAAAACATAGACATTAGTACCTAGACTAAGTGACAAAAATGTCATTGGTACCAAATGGATATTCAGAAACAAACTGAATGAGAATGGAGAAGTCACAAGAAAAAAAGAAATATTAATATGAAAAGGGTATGCACAAGAAGGTATTGAATATGGAGAAACCTTTGCACCCATTTCTAGACTAGAAGGAGTAAGAATTATACTCTCTTATGCTGCATTCAAAGGATTCAAAGTATACCAAATGGATGTTAAATCTGCATTTCAGAATGGAATACTAGAAGAAGAGGTATACATTGAACAACCTGAAGGGTCTGTTGATCCTAACAAGAGAAACATGGTATGTAGACTACACAAAGCCTTGTATGGATTGAAACAAGCACCGAGAGAATGGTATGAAAGACCTCACTCTTATCTCATTAGTATTGGATTTATCAGAACAAGTGATAACAGTAATCTATATTTGAAAGGAGAAACTGATGATAAAGTTTTGATTGCTGAGATATTTTTTGGGGATATCATATTTGGAGGTAATGATATGTTATGCAAATCATTTGTTGATGAAATAGGCAAAGAATTTGAGATGTCAATGTTTGGAAAGATCAAATTTTTTCTTGGTCTACAGACTCTACAACAGGATGCAAGCATCTATATCACACAATCCAAATACATCAAAGAAGTTCTGAAGATGTTCAAAATGGAGGAATCCAAACCAGTTGGAGCACCTATAGAAACCAAATGAAAATTGACAAAGGAAGACAAGACAACTGAGGTAAATCAGACCTTATACAAATCTATGATTGGAAAACTAATGTATGTTGTACACACAAGACCAGATATAGCACAAGCATTTTGTATAGTTGCAAGATTCTCTACTAATCCCAAGGAATCACACATGACTATTGTTAAAAGAATTCTAAGATATCTAAATAATACCGAAGACTATGGTTTATGGTATAATAAAGAAGGCAAATTTGAGCTACAAGTTTATACTGATGTTGATTGGGCTGGAAACATAGATGATAGAAAGAGAACAACAGGAGGAGAATTATTTATGGGTGATAGACTTGTCACATGGATAAGTAAAAAGAAAGGATGCATATCTCAATCAATTGCAAAAGTAGAATATGTGGCTGTTGCTACAAATTTCTCTAACATTGCATGGATCAAGCAATTACTGAAAGGTATGAATATGGAAATTCTTGAACTAGTGATTATCTATTGTGATAATACAAGTGCAAGCAATATTTCAAAGAACCTTGTTACGCATGTTAAGACAAAGCACATTGCTATAAAGTATCATTACTTGAGGGAACAATTACAAGAGAAAGAAGTGATACTGGAATATATACAATCCAAAGAACACTTAGTAGACATATTCACAAAGACATTACCAAAAGATACATTTGAGTACCTGAGGAAGAGAATAGGGGTCTGACCTTTGTCTACTGGTCACTAAGCTAACTTGAAGGTTGCGTCAGCCTACACATTATTAGAAGATCAATCATGTTGATGCAATAAAAGATATGGACTACAATGATATATCAATACACAGACAAGTACTTATCTACACTGAACACCAGAGAGATTATTGGCTACTACAGAGCTGTATTTCTGATGGACAGAATAATTCAATGATATATTAGGGAGAGAAGTATTATATATTTTGAAATGCTGTCAAAGGGAGAGGAATATTTCCATATGAATTATCCATAGATAAGGGAGAGAAGAGAAATATACATCAGGGAGAGGAATAGTCAAAGGGAGAGCAAAGATCAGAAAATAAGCTTTTACAAAGGGAGAGAAAGATTCAATGAAGTAAACCATCCATCTAAGGGGGAGAATTAGAGAAATTTCACACTGCATATCTATTCAAAAAAGGGAGAAGAGATTCTACAACAAAGGAAGAAGACATAATTTCTACATCTTTCCATAAAGGGAATGAAGAACGGAACTCTGCAAGAATCAAATCTAAGCTAGAAGAGCTTATCGAGAGTCAAATATTTACATTGTTTATAGAACAATAAGTTTGGTATGTTTTACATTACATATTTAATATTGAGTTGATAATATGTTGTCATCAATGCCAAAGGGAGAGATTGATGAACTATAACTAATTGAATGTTTGAAGATAATTAAGTTGATGATCACCGAGCTGTAGAAAGTAAATGCAAGATATTAAATCAGTTAATGTATTGTATTGTCATTGATTTCAACTAGGTATAATCTGATTGGTCATATACATATTGTCATAGACTTCAAGAAACCAAAGAGATAAATTTTATGTTATCGGTAAACATATAAAGCCAGTGTACACTGAGTGACAGTAAATACTGATGGATAGTACACACCAATAAATAGAGAACCCTAATCATTCACCATGTATACCAAGCACCACAACCCTGAGTGTAACTAAAGAGAACCCCAAGCAGTTCACAGTGTTGACCGACGGACAGACGACATCGACAGACAGTATTGATCAACGAAAACTTTAGTGGTGATTATTCGCCATTTGGCGAATGTCGCAAATCGGCAACCCGAGAATTGGCAAGTATTTTTCATCAATTGGATTGACCTTATCGTCTGACATTTATTAATATTGGGTCCAAATTCCAGACCCATCGCCCATTGGTTTATTTAATTTTTCCATTTCTTACACATTATTGCCAATGGAATATAAATTTTGGTCCCCGTAAATTTAAAAAAATTGCCTATAATTTCTAAACGACCCCAAATTGACGACCTATATTCGCCAATCATTTTATATATATATATATATTTATTTATTTATTTATAGGGGGCCCCAAATTTTCCTAGAATTTTATGGACACGTGTCTCTAACTGACATAATTTTTCCAACTTTATTAATCATGCAAAGGTATTGGACGACCCATAATCACCTCAAAAATAACAAAAGACGTGTTATAATTACGCAGGCTTCACCAAATATTTGTATACCTAATACCTCCCACCGAATTCACCAAATAAGAATTAGTATAAAAACATTTGATTGATAGAGAAGTTTTAGACTGTTAAGTGCAACTACATACTACATTGGCGAGTCACGACTGCAATTTAATTTCAGGCAAAGGTAAGTGATACTTATTCTGCGACTCCGTAGTTTTGAGTTCATTATTATTTAGTGGTAACCAGTTAGTGAACAGTGGTGAACATGGAGACCTTAGACATGATTTTAGGGTCAATGAATCCAGAATCATATTTGTATATATTATAGTCTATTGTCACTTCTTCAACAATTTAACATATATTTTTTTTGCACTGGAAGTCGTTGGAGAATGGAGATGTCAAACAAGAATGAGGGTAAGGCTCCTGCAAGTGGGGAAAGCCAAGAGAGGCCAGAAAAACACATAACCTTATCATCTTACTTTGGTCATAATGTTGGAAATGTTTGTGTCCAAAATTGGGAAGTTGTTTCATCACAAGTATATTTTGAAGATTCACAACCTGAAACTACACAACATATTGAAGAAGTAGGTGAACCTGATATCTCAGATCACGATGAACTTGAAGAAAAATTTTAGTTAAATACCCAGAGTAGCCATAATGATATAATTGACTTGGATGAGACTGAGAATGTCAGAGATGATGATGGTCCAGGGAAAAAGAAAATAAAAAACAATTCAAAGAAGGATAGGGAATCAAAAAATGATCGGAAGTGGGAGTTGTCAAGGAATTTTCAAATAGAATGGGTGTCAAAGTATCCATTCATTAAACCAATGGACAATCCAATTGAAGGTCAGCCTTCAATAGAATGTAGATGTAAGATTTTCACTAAGATAAATAAGAAGGAAAAGAGGTTGTAGTTAAAAATCAACACCATAGAGAAGCATATGGCTAAAGTTTACGAAAAGAAAACCATAGATGGAGTTGAAAAATCAGTGATAAGATGGAAAACAAATGACAAATCTCTGAATGTTAGGAATGTAGAATTATATGAATTTTAGCAGAATATATAGACAAAGCCTTCTCAAGTTAAAGGCTCTGTTGAAGCTTATTTTGGAAAAGCATTGGAAGTAGAACTAATGGGAAAAGTTGTTCAGTTAAGTGTTGTCTTTAATATTTTGAGAAGAGGGCATCCTATGATAGACTACCCATCATTGAGTTTTTTATTACACTTTCTGAAAGTTTGTAACTATCCTAACAATCACTGGTCAGTAAATAGTGGATGGGAATGGGCAAGTTGTCTTGCCGATGTTTTAAAAGAGGATCTAAAGGCTAAAATTTAAGAGTCAAATTTTATTTCATTGTCTTTAAAAAAGGTACAATAGTAGATAATACTTCATGGGTATGCAAGCATGTTTATACTGTACACAATTTTGTCCACCAACCTCATCTACTAACTTGTTAAAATGAAGGATAATGCGATAGCTGAAAAATTATTTGAACTAGTAAAGAGTTCTCTACTTGAATATAAAGGTATAAATGACATGATGATTGCCAATAAGTTGGTGTGTGTTGGAGCGGATGGAGCTTCAGTAATGCAAGGCCACATGGGTGGTATTTTCACAAAGATACAACCTTCTTGTGCACCCTACATTACTCTCATTCACTGCATGGCTCATAGAATGAATCTAGCTTTTGGAGTTGTCAACAAGTAGGGTCCAGTACAAAAAATTGAAGTTTTAATCAAAGTGATCTACCAATACTTCTATCAAAGTCTGAAATGATTGAGGGAATATCAACACTTTATCGAAGGACCAACCGACGAGAACAGGATTTTGAAAGATAATGATACTAGATGGATCTCTTTGGATGGACCAGTGCATCGAGTGTTTTCAGAATATCAATCATTGCTTGGTCTAATGAACTCAAGTCATGAAGAAGGAGGGCTACCCAAATTTCCTGATCTGCTACGAAGTTTAAATAATGTAGATACACTCTTAACGTTAGCAGGTCTTCTCCCCCTACTAGAGGAAATGAGAAATATAATGGAAAAGGTCTAGCAAAGAGCAATGTATATTGCATAATATGTTGCACTTTGTAAATTGACATGCATGATGCTAGATAATCTCTATCGATCATGTGATGATGTAAAATTTTCCAGCTGGCTTAGAATCACAGATTTGGACAATCCTGAAAACTTTTTAAAGATCGGTGTAAATGGGGAGTTATGTGTAGAAGTATGCGGAGTTGAGATACCAATGTACAACTATGCCAGGGTCGAGTCCGAGGAACTAGGAAGGAAGAACATGAAGAAAATATCAAGTGTTAAAAGGGAAGACTTTACCAAGATCATTGAGTCTGTAACTACTTCTGTGAAGCACATTTCCTATGATCTTTCCTCAAAGCTTAGAGAAAGATTCCCTCCAGTCAAACTACTTGAATCCATTTCTATTGTGTTTCCTTGATATTGGAGTATCAACAATTCAAAGGATTATCGAAGTAAGCTACTAACTTTGATAGATCATTTTTCAAAACCAAAGAGTTAAATGGAGTAACTCTAAATGGAATTTTAGATGAATCTCATTTGAGAGAACAATCGGGCCATTTTTCATAGACAATGAGGGAACAATATAATATTATGCAGAACCCCCACAAAGATGGATCGACAACAAGGCTTTGGAAATATCTAGCTGAGAGTGAAATGTCGATTGATTCAATATCAGAATTTCTTAAGCTTGATGATTTATGTCTGACCATAATATTGGGGTCGGTGGAGGATGAGATATTTTTTAGTGCTTTGGGGTTCCTAAAGTCAAATCTAAGAAATAAACTACACAATAATTTGGAAAATTGCTTGAGGCTCTATACATCCAGGTATGAAGTCCATACTTTTCCTTACGATAGGGCACTAAAATTATGGAGGAAGAAATGTCAGAGAAGAGGGTTGGGCAAAATTTCAAACCAACTAGGAGTGCCAGAGACAATGATGTGACTTTCATTGACTCATGTACTGGTACTGGTAATGCTAACATTGAAATTGAGTTAAGTGGAGGTATGCGGAGTGAAGAAAAAATATCAAAGAACCAAGGAAGCTATGAAGTTGATGACGATGAATTTGAGGATCCCGATAATGATATGGTGTAGCAACTTGAACCTTTGTAGAAGTAGTAGGTCCTAGGTATTTATTAAAAAAATTTATGTAGTCTACTGATAGTTTCTGTATCTCAACATCAATCATGCATAATATCATATTCCAATGTCAAAAACATGAATGTGGTTAATAATGTCATGAATTCTACAATTAATAATGGTTTTCATTTGCATTATTCAGCTCATATGGTACAATTCTTAAAGATTTTTTTATTTTTTTGAAAACATAGCAATTCGTATGATACAATTCTTAGAAATAGAGATTCTCATTAATTTATTTACAAATATAACACAATGTAATAATTTATTCATTAATAGTAGTAAGTAGGACACAACTCTATGTGATTATGTTTGCAAAAATGAATTGACAATGAATTATGAATCAAGAGTCCCCAATATCATTTTCATTACCCTTAGCAAATGACCCTGAATTCCATTTTATAGAAACAAGGGAGCCACAATAGCTTCAGGTTGATTTTCCTAATGTGAAGTCTCAAAATCAAAATTAATAAGAGTCAAGACCAGTACAACATCTCTAGAATTGTATATTTCTGCATTTGACAGGTCGGCTTAGTAAATTAGCATTAAGAAATAGCATTATAGCATCGGCTACATTGATCCTGTTAAAAAAACAAAGTTCAAACTTGTTACTTTTAACTCAATTCAAGCCAATAGATAAATAATATAGAGATGATTGAAACTGAAATTACTTTCACATACTATTTTTGATGATATGATTATGCTAATTTGTTTATTTTTCTCAATTCTACATCGTTTGGAAGGTAAAAATTTGTCAAGTTATAGTAAATAACCTACAACCTCATCATCCATCCATACTTGTTAGAGTGACTTGAAAGAAATGATCCTTCCAATACTGTAATCAAATTTGTCAATGGTTTGATGCACTTTGCAATGCCTTCATGAGTTGTGTCCTGAGGAAGCTTGCCTAAATCAGTCATCATTGTGTCCTCCAACCATTTTTTGTAAGCTTCTCTTCCAAAAAAATTTGTTAATGAGTTACTAGGACCACGACTTGGCAAACCATGACCTGTCATTTTGGTTGTTGTTTGATTCATCTTGATGAGCTTTCTCTCAAATAAGGCAAGAGTTTCCTCTACTTCCTTTAGTTTATGACATTTTTGAAAGATAGAGTTTGTGTTTATTGATGCACAAACGTGGTCATGAATTCCCTTACTTTCCAAATGCCTGTCACTGGTTGTGTTGATTTGATCCAAAATCTGTTTTGTAGTTTTCTCTCTCTGACAAAAAAAAAAGTTCTTCTCAATGTACTCTTTGAGCTTCCCAAAAACATCTCTAAGAATTTCATTCAATTCAAACCAATCACACAACCTATCACAAGTCACCTATATTTCCCCAAAAGGTCTCTTTTTATTTTATTGACTGTATTTTTCATTTGGTCATTCAAGTTCTTTTCATAATTTTTAATTGTATTATTTGCCTTCTTTAGCTCTTCTCTCAATACTGACAGCTGGTGTTCACTCTATTTTTTTATTTTCTCTGCTTCATCTTCCCACTAGTTTTCTTTCTCTTCCCACTATTTTTCTTTTACCCTCTCATCCTCCAATTGTTTCTTTAATTTATTGTTTACTTGTGCCGCATTCTCCATGCTTTTGTATAAATTTAATAAAGAGGCTCTTTCATCCTCAAGATTTTTATTGCTCTCTTCCAATTTTTCCCTCACAGTTTTCAATTCTGCCTCCATATGTTCTTGCTGTCCAATTGCTTCTTTAGAGGATGAATTTTTTATCCTTTTCTCTAATTTTTTGCACCTGTTATCTGTTGCTTTCTCCTTTGCCTTTTCATTTGTCTGGTCTGCCTGTAACTTTTCTATTCTTCCCTAAAGCTTTCCATTCTCTCTCTCCAACTTCATCACTAAACTGTAGACCACTTGGTTGGTCATTTTTGACACATTTATCTTGTCCACATTTTAATTTGGATAAATCCATTTGGAGGGTGCTAACTTGAAATTCAGAGGGATCTATCTGACTCTCTGGTGTATTGTTATCTCTAGCTGGGGGTATAATGACCATGAACTCCTTCATTTCTTTGTTTGGGTCATATGCGATAAATAACCTATCCAATGTCAATTCTACATCACGAGCTGTAGCAATTGCATCCCTCTTTAATATCTTAGTATTTTGTCTATTCCTATTTTTTGTTTGTTCAAAGTTAGTTACAAAATCATTGTAATGTAAATTAGGGTTTTCTGATACAATTGAATGTTTGAATGGTGAAATAGAACTTTCAATGATGTACGAGCTTCCACATGTGGTTCTAAAAATTGCACCATGAGGATTAGTAATAGTAATGCCCTGACCCATTACAAGTGGAGTTTTTGGACTGTTCGTAGGGTTTTGTCTTGAAGGTGTGGCAATTTTTGGACTCACAGTCACAGACACCATTGGCATTGTTGTCATAACCTTTTTCTTCTTTACACTGCCTTGAGCTCTGGGATTCATTGAATTCATATCAAGTTGTAATATCCTTTCAGACCACTAGTACTAACCATTCCATCCTCACCAGTGGGAGTGGCACTTGATTCAGATTGAATTTGAGTGATTGGCAAAGGTGGAACTAGATTTGAAGCTGGAACAAATGAAGGTGCAAGGGTATGAGACTGAGTAGTACCTTTTTTTGATGAACCTCCAATTACTGGTGTCCCACCACATTTTGGTAGAGTAGGTGTGGAAATTGGATACTAATTCCCTTCTCCTGTGGGACCCAGACCACCCCTACCTGGAAAGCCCATTTTTTCTACAATACCTGCCCCTTTGCCATATTTTTATTTTGTGGACACATCGACTCCAGTAGCAATTGTTATTGAATAAAAATCAATTGATGTAGGATTCATTGAATCCCACTCATCCTCATTATAATCATTGTGATATGCTTGAGCAGAATGCTCTGCATTCCACAAATCGCTAAATATTTCATCCTCATCTGTATCATAAAGATCTGTAGAGTTCTTTGGCTCACCAAGATTCTTCCTCATTTCCCAAAAATTAGTAACTTTGGTTGCAGTCCAATGGTCATCTTTACATTGACGTAATAGGTTTTTTTAAAATAGCTTTTGTAGACGGTCGAGCAGCTTGTTGGTAGAAATTGTAGGATGTCATGTGTTGCACTTTTCCTTTCTGTTTGTGCAATGCCTTAATTTTTTATGACAATTCTTGTATTGAAATATTATTTTCAGCGGTGTATTTTATTGGAGTTGATGAAAACTATCAACCCACAACTCCCAAGAATCACCTGCATGCAAACCTGTCACAGAAAGAGAGAAGCAAAAAAGCTATGGAGGCCAAAAATCACAGATTGATGGAAGAGG
>MU223845.1:5827151-5869138 GCA_018584345.1 Thuja plicata
CTATGGAGGCCAAAAATCACAGATTGATGGAAGAGGAAACATCTTGTGCAAACAATGGAGAAAAACTCTTAATGCAATAACATCCTCAATTAATTAATAACCATCAAATTGATTAATTTACAAAGAGGGAATCCTTATAAAAGGATACCAAAACCCTAAATGGGAAACCCCTAAAGGGGAAAAATCTAGATTGCATAATAATAATTAATAAAAGAATTAATTATTAAATGCCTAAAGTTTAGCTTAAGTAAAAGAGAGATAATAAGTGACTTAATAATTAAATCAATGTGATTTAATTAATAAGTGGAATCACTTTATTACTCTAACATATTTCTCCATATCTTTTTTGACCTCATCCCAGGACTCCATGTTTTTAAATTTTTCTATCAATAGCATACTGTCATGTTGACATTTTCTTGCAGAGCTCCCATTGACTCTAAGATTTGTTCCAATTATGTTTAGTGGATCATACTGCCAGTGATTGTTAACAGCAAAGCAAAAAATTGAAAAAAAAAAAACCTCTGCCACTTTGAATCCTCTTCTCTCAAATGTGAACCCTCCCAATGAGAAAGGCAAGGAAGGAAATATCATTTTTTTGTTGACCATTAAAGAGTACATATTTTCTCTCCATCTACCGAACATATTCCAATCAAAATACCCTCTTTGTAACATGTATTGGAAGTTTGTAGGGTTCTACCACTAAACCGTAAAACCTTAAGACAATGTAGTCTTCCATGAAGTACCAGTCAGCCAATTGTATTTGACTTTTGAGTTGAATGCAATCTCTACAAGACATAGGCAATCTAGGCAAGGGAGTGCCTATAATTTTATGATACATTGGTGCCAAAAAGAAGTCTACAAAATTTTTATAGTTCCTTCTGTTATCACTCATTCATATCTTAGGTGTCCATTCATATATTACATTTTGGACTGACTTTGAAGCTTGTTTGTCTGAAATATTGCATGATGCTTTGCTAAAAGAAGATAGAACAAGTAGGTTGTGAACCTAAATGTCTTCTGTGAACCTTTTTAAATCATTAGTAAATTTCTTCTGTGAACCTTTTTCAACCCTAATTCTACGACTATAGTCTATAATCTAAACAGTAAACCACTAGATTTGAAAAATTTAAAGGGTGGGACGTGGGTGTTCAGGATTTTACCTAGAAATTCAATTTGTGCAGACTATGAGTGGGAAGAGAGCTGAGAGACTTTGTTTCATTCCTCGATCCTCAACCTAGAATTTGTAACCCCTTTCTGAATATCCAATAGGTTAAAATTGTACCCCCGTATACTAGTAAGAACTGAAAATATAAAAAACTTAGGTTAAAATTGTACAATCGTGAGTACTGAGTCGACTCCTCACCCGTGTTAACTTTTATTGCTTCTACAGATATCTGAGGTCACTAGGACATGTGTCACTTAATTGTTTGACATTACAAATATCTGAGGTCAAACTGAGCTTATTGCTTATTAAATGTTAAGCTAGTGTTTTACTCCAATTTTGATTTTAATTAAACTTAGCTGAGTGTTAATTCATGGCACGTGCCCTGTTTCTAGGGGACATTTGCAAAAAGAAGTTTTTGTTCACCAAATAGGCCTGAAATATGCCTTGGGTCATTGATACATTTCTCATCCAATGGTCATGGAAGTCACTATCACATGTCGTGGGTCCCATTTACTTTTGGCTTGTCACTTGTTAGAAGTACAGTACGTCATACGTAGACTCATAGTCACTTAGTCACCTCACACATCATCATCAAATGACACCGATTGTTTAAGTGTACACGTGTCATGATTCCAGAATAGGTTTGCAAAAATAGAGTTTCTTTTCCCTTTCGGCTTGAAATACACTGCACGACGTTGATATGTGCTCATCCAACGGTCGCTGGCAGTCACTATCATGTGTCGCACTGTCACGGGTCCCATTAACGTTTGGCTTGTCATCTAATGTCACTAGGACATGTGTCACTTAATCATTTGAAATTACAACTTCATATTATTAGTTATTACATTTATTAAATGTTTAGTTTTACAGTTTAGTCCAATTTAGATTTTAATTATACTTAGTTGAGGGTTAATTCATGACACGTGCCTTGTTCCCGGAGTAGGTTTGCAAAAAATAGGGTCTCTTTTCCCTTTCGGCCCGAAATTCACCGTACATCGTCGATCTATGCTCATCCAATGGTTGGCAGTCATTGTCTTTAAATTTATTAAATTTAAATTAAATATTTAACAATTAATTATATTTTGAGTAATGTTTAACCCAGACTTTAACATTGAATTGAATTCAATTATTTCTATCTATATTACAATTGAAATTACATTATCACACATCGATATGACACATTGGCAAATTTGGCATATAATTTATCAATATACACCACATACTTTTTATATTTAATTTTTAATATTTAATATTTAGTACAAAATTGTGTGAAAGGGAAGTATTAATCCATCGCTTCTTTATTTCTACTTAAGCATACTTAAATGTATAATACACAGATAAAGCAACTAATTAAAATATTGTAATCACAGAGAAGTCTAAGAATCAGTTTTTGTACCCATAAAAAGAAAAATGAAACGAACTTGGAAAATTATTATTAATTTTTTTTTCATAAAATTATATTGTAGAGTAAAAACAGAAACCTACTAGGTCACTGGCAGTGGACCAGTGCCATAGTATATAGAAACCCTTATTCGGATTGATATATAGATACAGTCGAAGTAGAATATGCCAATCGATATTTTAACAAAGAAGATGCTAAGTGCAAAGTAATGAAACTGAAATCGTTAAATCCATAAAACTTAAAAGGAAAATTGAAATTAAGTTGCAAAATTTTCATTAATATGTTCTAAAAATTTACAAATTTCATAGTCCCTCCAAAATTTTAAAGCGAAAATGAGGGGGTTCAGGGTTGCAAACTTGCAACTTGCTAGGTTCTTACTACTAGCCCAAAAAAATTGAACTACTGCTTTTACTAGCCTACAAGAGCACTGGCAGTGGACCAGTGCTATGATGGTATCAGTATAAAAAAAAGGAAAACAAAAAAGTGAAACTATGCATGTCAATTGTCAAAAGACCAGGGTAATAAGAATGGGTAAACTAGGGATCTTCATCTTCCCTTTCATCTGAGTAGAATTTTCCAGAGAGGATAATCTCTAAGAATTCTTCAAGCCATGTGTAGTCCAACTCATCCAATTCATCAAGGAAAAACCATTTTCGGAGAAAATCCCTCCCAAGCCGCGCCCATTTCCTGTGTTACGTTAGTTTCTCATCATTGAGGTTCAACAGAAAGGGTTGTCTTGCCACATTTCTTCCCGGCTCCAACAGTTTGGTTATATCTCTTGGCCAAGGGATTCCCACCCCTAATTTTGCAAAAACAACAACATTGACATCATCCTCCAGGAATTTCTCTTTAAAAACCTTCCTTAGCAACATCAGCATATCCACCTTCTATCCTCTGAGGTTGAGGAGAGATGTAAAAAACTGGGACGTAATGTCTGTGTAGACGTGCTATCTGTCAACATTCTCAAGGAACTCTCGACCCATTAACATCAACATGGCATAATTTATAAAAGCACCGCCACTAACCTCTCTACAAATGGAAGTGAGGATTTCTTTTGAGACATTGCCCAAAAAGAACCTCTGGTCATCTGGGGATGTGCATCTCAAATGGATTCGCGTGTCCATCTTTAATTCTCGACAGCCTACAGACCTAAAAACCTAAACCTTAAAATTGGAGGTAGAATTTCAACCACCGGCAGCTCTGACTCTTAATCTACCAAAAGAAAAATGAGGAAGAAAGAAGCCAGATTGTCTATACATAGCCCTGACCACTTGATTGATGGTGATCACGGATACTTAGCATTTAATAATTCTTTCTTTAATCGTATTTAATCCATTGTCCTTAATCTTTGATGTAAATATTTCCCATAAATGGATTATGTGTGTGAGAGATTTAAATCCATTGTCCTTAATCTTTCATAGCTACATGTAAATATTTCCAATAAATGTCAGTACGTCATACTCGTTGATCTGTGTGTTGAGTGGATGGCGGTTAAAGAATGTCACTGACAAGGCATTTATTTCTTATCGAGTTACGAGTTAAGAGTTGCAGGTGCACTATCCACCATCCACATAAAAAAATAACCAGTTGTAATCAATGATCATGGTTACGATGCAGGTTTTAAGGCTTGATATGTGTCATCATTCCGGTGACTTCCTACAGAACTTTGTTTCCTTCAAGAAATTCGGGCCAAAATTAAATTTCATCCATTGATCTAGGATCATCAAATGGTCTCAAATAATACATTTAACAATATAAAACAATGGATGTTAGGTTATGTGTCCATGTGTGATTAGTGATATTCGCAACAAATAAAGGCGATATTTGCTCAACGTGAATCATGATATTACATTAATTACAATGTTACATCTCTAATAAATTTTCATTTGGCATTGGCCCACATGATGAGTCCCATCCTTGAAAATTTCCAATAAAATATCTATTTTTCCCATAATTAATGAAAAATTAGCCAATAAAATAAATAAGTTTTCAAAGGGTGGATAAAATTTGTCAATACATTTATTTTTTTTCCCTTCAAAAAAAAATCATTCACCTCATATATTATAATTTTTTTACTTCAAAAGAAAAAAAATTTGCCTCATACAATATATATATTCCCCACATTAATGTATTATTCACCATGATTTTATGGAATTTTCATTCGGCAAGGAAAAATTTGCCTTCGACTTTATATTATTTCCTAGTTTGGAAAAAAAATTTGCCATCATCAAGAAAATGTTTTGCCTAAATTAATGTATGATTCGCCAGGATTTTACACTTTTTCCTAGGAGGAGGTTTCTTAAAGTTATCCTCGGCATTGATGCCCGAGGACAACCGGAGTCAATGACCGAGCAAACTAAGAGTTGATCACCGAGCAGAACTGGAGTTGGAAAATTGCAAAACACTTAGCTGGCATGAGCTATAATTAGAGTTAACTGATTGATTGATTTTTTTTTATTGACCAGTTGAACTGAAGATTTAAAGCTAGTTTTATTCACAGTTGTCAAGGAGAAATCTACATTATAAAACTAAAGCAAAGCTTTAAAGATTAAAGCAATGCACGATGAGATTTGTGGAATCAAGAAAGCTATCTACATCAAGAACAAGAAAGACAAGGAGATGAAACGGTGAACTCATGTCTATATAAAGAGACAAGAAATTCATTATTAAGGAGAGGAAGGCTGAATATAATTATGGTAAATATAGAAGTCTTCACGCATATATGATCATACAGGCTAGAGAACAGAGCCAAGAATTCTATAGACACTGAGCAAAAGAGAAGCAACAGCATTCACCGAGAAGAAAGAAGGGGAGCAAAGGAATTGAAGTGAACATTGATCAGAAGAGGTATTATGGACTTACAATAGATCTAAAAATCCGCAATTTTAAGTTGTATTGATGAATAGATCATTTACTGTTTCAGTTTAACCATTGATTCAGAAAATCTCTTAACCGAGTGGGATGTAACAGTCCTTAATGTATTGAGATACTCAAGAGTATCAAAAGGTTTTTACTTGTTGACAGCATAGTGAATGCACAAGGTCAAAACAATAACCAATGGTTTTAAATCCTCTAACAAGGTCGCACTTAACAGTGTGTTTGTAACCTTTAACAGGGTTGGCTCTTCACCGACCTCACATCAGAAGAGTGGAAATTTTGGGTTACCGGTCCCAAGTGGTTTTTCCCTTAACAAGGTTTCTATGTTAAAAATCCATGTGTCAAATGTGTATATGGTTCATTACTTTGATGTTTTGCTTTACACATTACTAAAACAAGATTGATCGGTAAACACTAAGTTTATTTATTGCTATTCGGTAAAGGCTAGGAAAAGATAAACTGCTATTCGGTAAAGATTATTAAAAGATTAACAGAACAATCACCGAGCAGTATATATTTGATAAGATTACTTAAAGGCATACATCTTGTAGGACTAGAGATAACTAGAGGTATTATATTTGTGATATAAAGTTTTGGTTGGATTATTGGATTAATTTTTGAGGCCACTGATTCACCCCCCCCCCTCTCTCAGTTATTCTAACAGAGAATGCCCAAGTTAGAAGTTATGCAGTTGCGTTGAGGGGTATTTGATAAGAATATGTTAGCGACATGGAGAAGGTTATAGAAAATGTGAATGGTAACCTAATGGTCCCCTATTGTGTGAATTTTGAAAATGGAGATGGACCCTGAAGAGGAAATCACAAAGAGAGCAATTTTATCTATGAGTGATAAGAGGGTTTTGAAGAACGTAAACCAACCATAACAAGAAACATAGAATTTATACATAAGTGGTTAGGGAAAGAGGCAAGCTTGGAGATTGATTGGTGGAGAAATTATCTCATTGAGGAAGGTCATGTTCCTTTCCAAGTGGAAATACAAGAAAATGCAGACCAAGAAAGGCTAGAGTTGAATGAGGAGAAGTTGGATAAAGCCAAAAAAATAGACTCACAAAAGATGAAGAGGAACCAATGAAAGAATGTTTCAAAAGTTGTAGATGAAATCTTTGTTTCCTCAACCCAAAGTGAGGATTGCTACTTTGTTGACGATAACTTATTCAAGGAGAGTAGAAAGAGAAAAGGAAAATATGGTAGATCTTGGACACCATCCACAGTTAATATGGATGGTACGGGGCCTTCTTCAAGACATTAGGACCCCTTATGTCCAAATAATTTTTGGCTAATCAGTTAATTCCCCTATTCTAGGAGCTAATCTTAGTAGAAAAATTTTGCATTCTAGTGGATGATTAGCTCATTTTGTTCCTAGTCTTTCTTAGGGGATTTAGTTGTATAATTTGATAGATTGGAGATCTTCCTGAGACATGGAAGTAATTTAAGACATTGGTCAAGAAATTGTCTCTAAAGAATTGCTAGCAAATTCACCACCTATGAGGAAACTTTTACATCATATGGATCTAATATGAAGAGTTATCCTACACAAAATGACACCCCTCTAAATGGATGCAATGATGATCGTATAATTAAGAAATCAGATACATGATTCATCAAATAGCCCAAACTAATTCTAGGAAAGTCTTGAGTCTATTTGTAGTTCTTCTAGCTTTGATACCAAGAAGGACAATGAATAAAAAATGCACTAGTTCAATGGCTATTAATAAGATCACTACTTACTATAGGTGTTATGTACTTATATTAAATTTTTAGAATAAGTGGAGTAGGATATTCTTCAAAATAGTCTTAAAAAGTGGATATCTTCATATTAAAATAAGAGAGGGTAAATAGTCAAAAACTACTATATAGAAATGGTGTGTAGTGTCCTTTGTCTTAACTAATGCCCCTAGTACCTTTATGAGACTAATTGATGAGATGTTATAACTATTTATGAGAAAAAAAAAATTGTGGTTTATCTTTACAAATAAATTAATATTTAGGAAAACTAAGAAACAAAACCTCTAGCAAAGTGGCTAAGAAAAGTAAAGAAGTTCCCATTTTAAAGAGAAAAATAGATATATTTGAGTTTTTTTAATATCTAGAAAGACTTAAAGATGGGTCTTGTAGAGAGAAATTCAATTTAGGAGTGACCTATTGATGCAGGAGCATCCTAGGTTGACTTGCTATCCTACTCATCTTTGTTCATTTTTCCAATTAGTGCCGAGTTGTAGTTCTTGTCAAGCTGCAGTGGGTGTCGAGTTGTCCAATGTTGGTCGAGTTCCTGTTTGTACAGAGCTGCCCAGTATTGGCCGAGAATTCCTTCCTGTGCCGAGTGGACTTGATGCTCGGTTCTTCTTGACCGAGCTTGTCTTTGTTTGGTTTCTATTGAAGTTGACATCTATATTTAATTTCTTGTTGCACATTTAATATTTGGATCTTGTCTTGGGATGTGTTCAGACTGTTGGTGGTCGGCCTTCCATCTTTGTAAGCCACTTTGGAAAGTATAAATAGGGATGTCAATGAGTAGTTTACGTATCAGTTGGTAGAGCAAGTAGCAGATGATGATATGAGAAGGTAGAATATAGAATAGTGTGGGTTTTGTAAATCTTGTTGGTCGTAACCTGGAAGGCCTCACAGTCAGGTATGTATGTTGTAATTGCATGAATCAATAAAAGATATTTGGTGTTCCTTCTCTCTTTGGTGTTGTACTTTTTGTTGTTTTCTTCTGTTGTGTACTCGCAGGGTGGCTAGATAGTTGGGTGTGCCTTTTGGCCTCGACATTCCTGTTCTCCCTTGCATCATATGGTATCAGAGCAAAGTTTGTCCTTGGTGGATTGGATCGTTTAGAACCCTGAATTGAATTTGGTTGTAGAGTAACAAATCTGTGGATTTGACCTATAACTTGCAGAGGGTTACGATCTTGCAGGAATTGCTAAGATGGTTCAAGGTAGAGGAAATGCTAACAATGTCATAATGGACATGTTGAGACAAATTGCAACTAGATTAGATGTTGTGGAGACATCCCAGAGAAGAGGAGTGCATCTTGATGATGTGAGTGATGATGAAGCAGTGGAACCAAATTCACAACCTGAGGAAGATCAAGATGAAGAAATATTGTTGAGAGTATTATCTAGGGAACATTCAAAGCCTATTGTTGAAGTTGTTCCTTATGATGGAAATTTGGATACCAATTTTATCCTGGACTAGATCTCTGATATGGAGAGATTCTTTGAGTTTGAAAGCACTTCTGATAATAGGAAGGTGAAAATTACAATCACTAGGTTGAAAGGGCATGCCTCACTATGGTGGGAGCATTGGCACACTGATAGACAAAGAAGAGGAAAGGAAAATATCAGAACTTGGTTGAAAATGGTGAAAAAGGTGAAGAAGTTTCTCCCTGCGGATTACCAAGTTATCTTGTTGAGGAAGATGCAGAACCTTAAACAAAAGGACATGACTATGAAGGAGTACACTGAGGAATTCTATAGATTGGACATCAGATCTAGACATGTTGATGATAAAGCTGATAAAATTGCAAGGTATCTTAATGGACTGAGTTTTGGAATTCAAGATGAAATAAGTTTTGTGAAATTGGATAGTGTGGAAGAATCGTATCAATATGCCTTGAAAACTGAGGAGATCCTGACAAAGAAGTATGAATAAAGACAAAGAATTTGAGGTGGTAGGTTCCAGAGAGGTAGAGGTAGATCCTATGGTGAAGGTGGAGGATTTGATAAGTCTATGCAAGATAAGGGAAAATCTGAGTGGAAAGTTGATGATAAAATAAAGACTAAGTGGAAAGGTGGTAGTTCTTATCGAGGAGGTTGTAGTTCCTACCGAGTAAGAGGTATAGATGGTTTTAGAGGTAATTGTTTCAGATGTGGCAAAGAAGGGCATATATCTTTTGAGTGTAGACACTATGATGGAAATGGACAAGGTCATAGGAATGTTGTGGTACAAGAGGATCTTGAAGGTTCCCCAAGTGGACCTGAAGCTGGAGAAAAATTGATGGTAAGAAGAGATTTGTGTAGTAACCAAGTGGATGAAGAACCTATTCTAAGGAGAAGTCTTTTCAAGACCAGATGCAAGATGGCAAGAAAATGTTGCAAAGTGATTGTTGACAGTGGAAGTTCAGCAAATTTGGCTTCAAAGGAGCTGGTTACAAAGTTGCAATTCCAGAGGTTGAGACACCCTAAACCTTATCATGTTTCATGGATCAAGGATGAGCATAATTTGTTGGTAAGTGAGAAATGTGTTGTATAATTCAAGATTGGAAATTACTTTGATGAAGTTTTGTGTGATATTATGCCTATGGATTGTTGTCATATTCTATTGGATAGACCTTGGCAGTATGATAGACATGTTGTGCATGATGTATATTGAATCAATATACTCTTTGGGTGAATGGGAAGAAGAAAACATTGTTACCTTTGATCAAGGTTCCAGATGAGATAAATTGTACTACTATGAAAATTTGCATGGTTAATGGAAAGCAATTTGAGAAAGAAATGAAGAAGAATCAAGTTTGTTTTTCCATAATTCCTAAATGCCAAGTGACAGAAAATAGTAATTGCTGAGTGACAGGGTATAGTAATTGTTGAGTGATAGAAAATAGTAATTGTCGAGTGACAAAAGACAGTGAAGCCTGAGTGCCAGAAGAAATTCAGAAATTGCTAAATTAATACAAGGAGATTATTTCATAGGATATTCCTAATGGTTTACTGCCAGTAAGAAGCATATGTCATTGTATGGATCTAATTCTTGGAGCTAGTTTTCTGATTAAAGCACCATATAGATTGACACCTACTGAGAATGAAGAACTTAACAGACAAGTGCAGGAGTTATTGCAGAAAGGTTTGATCAAAGAAATCTTGAGTCTGTGTGTTGCACCTGATGTATTGGCACCTAAGAAGAATGGACAATGTGTACTACTTTTAGAGATATCAATAAGATAACAGTGAAGTATAGGTTTCCTATGCTGAGGATGGATGACATAATGGATTGTTTGAGTGGAGAAAAGTATTTTACCCAGATTGATTTGAAGAGTGGCTATCATCAGATCAGAATCATAGATGGTGATGAATGGAAGACTGCTTTCAAGATAAAAGAAGGATTATATGAGTGGTTGGTTATGCCTTTTGGTTTAGCTAATGCACCTAGTACTTTCATGAGATTGATGAATGAACTTCTCAAGAAATTTTTGGGTAAGTTTGTGATTATGTATTTGGATGATATTATGATATTAAGTAAGACTAAGGAAGAACACCTTGAGCATATTAGACAAGTGTTGCAAAGACTAAAGGAGGAGAAGATGTTGATTAATCTGAAGAAGTGTTCCTTTATGTAAGAAGAGATTGTGTATTTAGGGTTTTTTATTTCAGATGATGGTTTGAAAATGGACCCTGAGAAGGTTAAAGCAATTCTGGAGTGGTCTACACCTAAGAATGTGGGTGAGGTAAGATCATTTCATGGTTTGGCTAGTTTTTACGTAAAGTTTGTTAAGAATTTCAATTTTGTTTGTAATGCTAGGACTGAGACTATGAGAGGAGATAAAAAGGATTTTAAGTGGACACATGGATCTGACAGAAGTTTTGAGACTTTGAAACAAAAGGTTGTCGAGTTACATGTGTTAGCTTTACTGATTTTAATAAGGTATTTCAAATTGAGTGTTAAGCAAGTGGTAGTATTTCAGGAGCTGTGTTGAGTCAAGAAGGTAAAATTGTTGCTTTCTTTAGTGAGAATTTGAATGATGCTAAAAGGAATTATTTTGTGTATGATCAAGATTTTTATGCTATTGTTCAAGCTTTGAAAAAGTGGAGACATTATTTGATTCCTAAGGAGTTTGTGTTGTATACTGATCATAAAGCTTTACAATATTTGGAAAGTCAACCTAAGTTGAATCAGAGACATATGAAGTAGGTTGAATACCTACAGAGTTACACATTTGTGGTCAAGCATAAGAGTGGAGTTACTAACCGAGTTGCATATGCACTGAGAAGAAGATGTTCTTTGTTGATCGAGATGAAGATTGTTGTTCTTGGTTTTGATGAGATGAAGGATTTGTATGATACTGACCCTACTTTTTCTGAGGCGTGGAGAGAGTGTAGAGAACCAAATCTGTCAGGACAACCAAGTAAGTTTGAGGAGCATTTCATTCAAGAAGGTATGTTGTTCAAATAAATTCAGTTGTGTATACCAAGAAGTTCCATGAGAATTAATTTGATTAAGGAAAAGCATTGTAGTGGATTGGCTAGACTTTTTGGAATTGATAAGACATTGAGTTTGCTTAAGGAAAAGTATTATTGGCCACATATGTATAAGGATGTTCAGATTTTTGTAAGGAGTTGTGGAATTTTTCAAGTTGCAAAAGGAGTAAGTCAGAATACTGGATTGTATACACCTATTTATGTTCCTGAGAAACCTTGGAGTGACATCAGTATGGATTTTTCTCTTCGATTACCTAAGACAGTAAAAGGGTATGATTCCATATTTGTTGTTGTGGATGGATTTTCTAAAATGGCACATTTTATACCATGTAAGAAGACATTAGATGTTGTGCATGTTGCTGAGATTTTCTTCAAAGAGGTTGTTAGATTGCATGGATTGCCGAGAAGTATTATCTTTGACCGAGATAGAAAGTTTGTTGGTTACTTTTGGAGGACTTTGTCGAAGAAGATGGATGCCGAGTTGAGATTTAGTTCTACATTCCATCCATAGACATAGGTTGTGAATAGAATCTTGGGTAATTTGCTGAGATGTTTAGTTGGAGATAAGTTGATTAATTGGGAGATGATATTGGCACAAGTTGAGTTTGCGTAAAATAATTATGTGAATAGGAGTACAGGAAAAACACCTTTTGAGATTGTTACTGGAATGTAGCCTAGAGGAGTATCGTATTTGAGGGATATTGTTGGAGAAGCAAAGAGAAGTGATGAAGGGGAAGCATTTGCTGATTTTACGAAATGAGGAAGTGAAGTTGAAGTTGGAACAAAGTAATAAAAAATATAAGGAAAATGCTAACAAGTCTAGGAGACATCATATTTTTGAAGTTGGTGATGAGGTGATGGTACATTTGAAGAAGGGTAGATTTGATGTTGGAACATACAGTAAGCTGAAAATGAAGAAGTTTGTTCCTTGTAGAATTCTGAAGAAGTTTGGAAGTGGTAATGCTTATGAAGTTGAGTTATCTGATTACATGGATATATCGCCTATATTCAATATTGCTAATTTACACAAGTATCATGAGTCAGATGATGAATTTGTTATACCAAATGATTATCCTAAGAAGCAGATTGAAGAGGTTGAACGGATATTGGATCAGAGGATTGGCAAAAGCACAAGAGGAAAATATTACTATGAGTATTTGGTGAAGTGGAAGAATAGACCAGTTGAAGATGCTACATGGATTTCTCGATCTGAGTTGGATTCAGCTCAGGTTGTGGCACCTCAATGATTCAGGGGAATTATTTCTTTCAAGCTCAGTTGTCTGATGCAGGAGCATCTTGGGTTGCCTTGCTATCCTACTCATCTTTGTTCATTTTTCTAGTTAGTTTCGAGTTGTAGTTCTTTTCGAGCTGCAGTGTGTGTCGAGTTGTCTAGTGTTGGTCGAGTTCCTGTTTGTGTCGAGCTGCCCAGTGTTGGATGAGTGTTCCTTCCTGTGCCGAGTGAACCTGATGCTCGGTTCTTCTTGATCGAGCTCATCTGTGTTTTATTTCTGTTGAAGCCGATTTCTATATTTTAATTTCTTGTTGTGCATTTAATATTTGGATCTTGTCTTGGAATGTGTGTAGACCGTTGGTGATCAACCTTCCATCTTTGTAAGCCTCTTTGGAAAGTATAAATAGGGATGTCTAGGAGTAGTTTAGGTATCAGCTGGTAGAACAAGTAGCAGATGATGATATGAGAAGGTAGAAGATAGAATAGTCTAGATTTTGTAAATCTTGTTGGCCATAACCCAGAAGGCCTCACAGCCGAGCATGTATGTTGTAATTGCATAAATAAATAAAAGATATTTGTTGTTCCTTCTCTCTTTGGTGTTGTACTTTGTGTTGTTTTCTTTCATTGTGTACTCGCAGGGTGGCTGGATAGTTGGGTGTGCCTTCTAGCCTTGGCCTTCATGTTCTCCTGTGCGTCACCTATACCAAAAAGTGTTATAAATGTAACAATCTTCTATAGATTGGTTATTTTTAATATTAATTTCATATAACGTTTTAGTGGAATGTATGCAATTCATCAATCCATGTTCTAATTTCAGGTCCTGTCCTATTTCAATTTTTTTCATCCATTGATCTTTCTAATTAATCTCTACAATTGATTAAATGTTAAGTGAAGCATATAAATAAAATCCTCCATCAACTCATTTCCCCTAGATAGTATTCTTCAAACTTAAATCACATTACTATTAAGCATCCTATCATTTGCAAAGAATCAAGTGTCAAATATCAAGCATAGAAATAAAACTCTTCATCAACTTATTTTCCCTCACTAGCATTCATCAAACCTAGATCTCATCACTATCAAGCATCTTAGTATTATTTGTAATGTATCAAGTATCAAGCTAGACCATCCTATATTTGTGCTATCAATGTTGTGGTAATTTGAAGAGTAATCCAAATTTCAAGCATTCAAAAAAATATCAAAGAAACAATCTAAGGTCTATTCTATGGTACTATTGTTTATCCTTTGATTTCTCACCTAGATCTTGAGCTTTATTGAGTGAGTATGAATGTAAATTTGGTACTTTCATTGTATTGTTTCATTTTATTTTTATTTACATTTTCATCTTTCAAAAAGCTAAAAAAAATATCAAAAAAATATCAAAATTTTACAAAAGCAACTTATAGCATTATAACTTCTTATTTAAAATTTTCAAAACAAAAAATTGACAATATTCTTCATGGTCAATAAATGAATCATCAAATGTGCTCTTCACAACCCTCTCTACTACAACATTCTTTTAGGACTCTCCAACCACGTTTTGCTTAAAAATATGCACTTTATGAGCATGGAAGATCAAAATAAAAGCATAAGAATGTAAATAACATTAAAAAAATATGCATTTTAACATCACATATAAACATTAAGCTTTCTGAAGTCTCTGCTCTGACTTTGGTGCTGGCGGTCTTTCTGTCTGTTTTCCTTCCAGCGTCCCTTTTGTTTTTTGTCTTGGTTGTAATTATTACCAAATCTGGGTTATGACCTTCTGTTGATTGCTCCCCTCTTTGGGGCAGTCTGTTGCTCTTTGGGCTTTTTTGGCCTTTCCTTTCTAAGCTTTGTTAAAGGGTTTCGGGATTCCCTTCAAAACCTGCTTTTACCATAATCAAAAACATTAAAAAAATATGCATTTTAACATCACATATAAACATCGTGATAGAGCATTCTAGAAAAGCTCTTGATTGGTATGTTTGTTGCCCAATTGATCATAATTTATAGAAGGAAATCATAAGTTAATCTGCTAACTGATGCATATGGACGAAGGGCGAACCTAACACTTGACAGCAAGTAAGACACTTATCGGCAGAGTAAATCCATTAATGTATAAATGACTTCTACTAAAATATTTCGAAGAGAAAAAATTTTAAATACCAAATAAAAATCCTTTTAATTTGACAGAACTGTACCTCTCCACAATCTACAACACTGCTATACGGCAGTTTTTATTTACTTAAGGCGGCTAACCACCCAACATAACTGTTAGCAGAAGCATTGCCAAATAAAACCCTACTTACACAAAACCTTACAAAAACTATGTCATCGCAGTTTATATTTACTTCAAGTCTTAGTACCAGCCACCCATTATAGCATTTCAGCAAGTAACCAAAAGTCTACATTACATAAGACCAATGAACTGAAACTGAAACATTAACTGCCCTAAAAACAGATTATCCACATTTTTCGCCATATGTACAAATGTATGTACATTTCTATAATACAGACGTGAGCAGACAAAAAACACACCTCCTACAAATGCAAGTACATGTTTATAATACATATTTACATATATACAAAAGTGTTACATTTTATAATACACATCCAAATGGAGGATCTAGTGACTCACTGTATGGTTTGACTGAAGAAATTGTACACAATCTTATTTTTTTCTTTTTCCTTTTTCTTTTTTTTTTCTTTTTTTATTTTTTTAAGATACAGACTGGCAAAACTTGTATACAGCCAGGCCACATGGAGCATTGTCATTTACTGCCCAGTAATTTTATCCTGAATACATCCCAAAATCTGGAATATAATGCATAGCATTGAGCCATGATCACCAGCCAGATTTCCCTAACAATTTCAAAAGGGGTTGTTTTCCCTTGTCACAGATCATATGATTCCAACGAACCAAGCACTGCCATCTTCAACAGGTGCTAGAGAATGATTCAGTATTAACAGAAGCTAAAAATTTGAGGCATCATTTCTTTATAATATTTACTCTGTACGCCACAATGCCAAGGGCTGTTTTTTTCTTCTTTCTTTTTTGACACTTCCAATGCAAAGGTCAAAACAAAATATAGGTCAATAATGTACAACCTGAAAGTCACCCATTAATAGCATAGACATGAGGAATTTCATAATCATTTCATGGATGCAGAAGCCAAGGTTCTACAGCTTTTCGTATTTGACAACACAAGGAACAGTTCGCACAGAGCAAATCATAAAATGGCATTGTTTCTTCATATTCATCATGTAATGCATCAATGCATCTTCCACACTTCCTGCAACGAGAGATACAAAATATGCAACCCCGGCAACCTTTCTCCTGGCAGCTTTCCAATGTACAGTCATAAACAAGCCTTGCTTTTCCACATATAGGGCACTCTTCAATGTCTATCAAACAGTCATCATCATTTATAACAGAATAATGGTGACCATAAGGATAGAAATGTTGTTTTACAACTTGAGATCTCTTCTGTGAACCACCATCCATTAGGTTTTTCAATTTCTCAACATGATCTTTTGTTACATTACAAATGCCATTAATCTTCAACAGCTTCAGTCCAGACAAACTGAATTCCTTGTGTGCTTCTACAATATTAACAATGCCCTCACCAGTGAAGTTGGGGCAGTATAATAAACACAACTGCAAAGCATATAAAAATAGTGCACTACATCAGTTAGAAGCATTAACAACATACTAAGATTTCCAGATGAGTAACCACTTTGTAACAAAAATTAAATGCCTTACAAAATATGTATTGCTGGTGAATCATTTCAGAAAAAAGAATTTAATAATTGCACATTACCAAGTACCAAACTAACCCTACTCCGAAGATTTACAAAGTGGAAATAATCTAAAGACATACTTGCATTAATTCAGTTTAGAAACTCCTGACATCTACAATAACAGTTGAAAACCTAACACTCGGAATCATTTAATAAGAAAGGAATCAACTAAATACTCGCATAAATTCAGTTTAAAAAAACCTGACATTACAATAAAAATTTAAAACCCAATACTCATAATCATATAATAAGAAAGAAATCAACTAAACAACACAAATTAGCAGTTCACATTATATAGTTTATACAAACATTCTGCATAGGTCTATAGGAGGAGACTAATGGAGTTGAATCTATGTTCCACGGCATTTCTGGAACAGGGATGGAGGGACATGTTACCAGGATGGCAGTCCAAGGGCCATTTTTGGGGGATGGTGGAGGGGATCGCAATATATAGATAGATAGATAGATAGATAGATAGTGTCAAGTTTCTACAAGTTAATGAACAGCAGCATAACAGGAGGAATATAAAATGACAATGCTAAAATGATGTTGGATGTTGTCTGCCGAAGCCTGCACGTCAAGCACAATTCCAAAAAGAAATTGTTTGTTTGTACTTATCACACAATACCACACTGCATTAGACCATGGCAAATGCACCTTTAATCTCTTTTGCAACTGACAATAATAACTAACTCTAATATCTTATCAAGAATTTTAAGTTTGATGCTTTTTTGAACAATGAAATCAGAAAATCCATTTAGCTGCTATATAACTTATATCATTAACTATAAATCTGAGTCAAGATATATTTATTGCTGTTATACTACAGTTGTTGCTGTCACTACTGCCGTGATTAATTTGATTGTCGTTATAGTGCTGTCAAGGTATATTTTTGCTGCTGGTATAATGATGTCATTCTATGCTGCTGTTATAATGTGTCCTGATTTATTCAACAGTCTTTTTCTAATGTTGTAAAAGAATTTTTTAAAAACAAATCTTCTGAAGTTCCCCGTCCCCAAAATACCTCACCTTACTGGGATGGGGAGGGCAGTCTGAGGGGTGGAAACGCATCCCTGTGTAACACAGAGTTGAAATCATTTGATATAAGAGAAGACTCAATAGAAGTGTCAATAAACAAGAAAAGGTCCGAGGACAAAAGCCTAAAGGATAAAAGTTGCACCAGCACCCAACTTTGAGTTTTCTATATAAAAAAATGCCCCCAGCATTTATGTCAACATGCCTTAATACACAAATTTTCATGTTTTTTTAGTACTATCATTCTTTTTTCTAAATTTGCACTTTTTAATCCCAGCCTTCGATGATATTTGAGTCACAGACTCACAACTATAATTCTTGACTTCAGTAAAAAAAACTGTTGATGTAAAATATTCCTTTATGCAAAATGCAATGCCATATATACATTGTTAAACCAAATAATTGCCATCTTCTAAACAAAAATGCTGTAAAAAATGGTTAAATACCTCTGTAAGTTTTGGGCTGACGGCCAGTACTTGCTTTAATCCATCATGTGTGATTTGCAAACACTGCACTAAACTTAAGTGTTGCAAAAGTCCTTGAGACCTTTTAGCAAGTTTTAAGAGGGCATCATCTGTGAGCCCTCTAGAGAGAGGATTGTCTACATGTATGTGCCGCCATAAAAGTGGATCATTTCTAACTTTATCTCGCAGTGATTTGCAAACCCTTTCAACTGCAAGAAGATCTGGAAGGCCGAGGTAAGAAAGTGCAAAAGAAATAGCTTCAGAAGGTTCTTCTCCATAATGTACTGTACTTGTAGAAGAATTTTCAGAAACAGCATGTGTGATAATATGCCCAGTGTCATACAGCATCCTTGCAGAGGGCTCTTGCCAGGGATCTTTGCTTCCTTTCATTTCTCTGGATATTGAGTTTCCTGGTTTTGTACAGGCATCTTTACTTTGACAAGCACTACTACCTTCCAGAAAAATAGACAATCCTCCATCAGTTTCTAGCATCTTCGGACCTTGGAAACCTGCCAAGTACTTGCAGGCCTTCCATGATGCTGAAAAGGATCCCTCATAGTTCAGGCTAGCTGGTTCAGGTTCTTTGTCATAAAGGAATCCAATTAAATTAGCAAGTTCATGATTTTCATAACAAAGATTTGGATTAGAAAGAACAGTCTCGTGCTCAATACGACACATATGTTTAAAATGCCTATAATATTTCAACCCTGCAATCAACTGCAACTTCACAAACGTTGCATTCATAAGATATACATTTCCTTTCCTCACTTTCTCATGCATATCCAGGAAGCACTGAGTCTCTTGTTTAATTACGTCTTCCAAAGCATCAGGATCCACATTCAACATATCCAAAAAATTACAAACTTCCAACAGCATAGAAACAACTTCCATGTCGTTGTTGCTGCCAAGAAAGTAAACCATAAAATCTTCTCCTTCCTTCCAATTGCCCCTGAAAAAAGGATCTGCATTATCTTCAACAAAAATCCCTGCTTGAAGAGCCTCAAAATCACTATCTCTAAAAGGACAAATATAATCTGCGGCTCCAACAGAATCCAGCTCCAGAGAAGCCTGCTTCTCTACTCCAACTAAATCATTCCTAGTTTGATCCAAATCACCAGAATTTATATTGTTTCCAAACAACCATGAAGAAATGTCGAATGAAATCCTTTCGGTGCATACATCATTCATGCTTTTATAAAATTCCTCTGTTTTAGAGTTTCCAAAACCATTTTCTGCGCTTGGTACTGAAAACACCACATCATTCATACAGTCTTCAAAATTCTCTACTTTTGAATTTCCAACATCATTTACTGCCCATGAAACTGAAGAACCCACGGGTCCAAAATCCGAATTGGTTTTGGAAAACCATGAAGGAACCTCTAATGCCATGCTTTCTCGAAACAGATACAGATAGGATGCGACAAAAAACTCTGAAATTCTGAGAAAATGTTTGTTTTTGAAACCTCAAAAGCCAGACAATCTGGAAACCCTCAAAACTCAAACCCTAAATTTGCAAAAATAAAACGCAAATTCCTTTTCCCCTCCTAATCTTAAATTGTTTTCAGGAAATTTAATAGGGCGAAATAAAAATCCACAGATATTATATTTAACTTCCAAATACCGTTTTTGTGAAGATGGTATAGCAGTTAAATGTCGTCCTGAATCTTTCTTGTCTGATCAACAGGTGAGGTAGTAGAACACCAGATGGTTTTGTAGGTAGACAACCGTTGGTGGAATCCAGAGGAAATAGCAGAAGCCAAGGCAAGGGAAGTATGCGTAACAAGATAATCAACCATACACGATACCTATTATTTGAAAAATAAAAGAATTCCAGATGAAAATTGTGATGTGGAAGTTCAGGATGTTTCAAGGAAACCGCTAATGCCAGGTGTCAATAGGGAAAGTGACGATAACTTGGGGAATACCTTTCCCTTCAATTGTGGGATTGGTAGCCCCAACGTTATTAACGACACTTTTCCCTTAATAGGACCTCTATAATGGAAACGTCTATGCAGCAGACTAAAACGTATTTCTTACCAAGGGGGACACTTAGTTTTTTTTTCAACTTCCTTGTTATGTTTTACGTTTTAGTCTGCTATTTAGCCAATACCCTCTATAATAGTGTTCTTACTTTTTTTTAAAGGAGGTGTGGAAGGGAGTGCCAATAGTTTTTTTTTTAAAGAGAGGGGTAAAAATTTATTAAGACAGAAAGAGAAACAAAAAGGAGAGCTCAACACGGAGTTCTATCCTGAGCAACAAGATCATCAAACTTAAGAGACAAGTCTAAGGAAAGTTGCCCCCTATCTACAATATTCCAACCTTGAGCATGATCAGAAGCCCATTTGGCCAAACAATTAGCAGCTCTGTTCCATTCGCGAGGAATGTAATTAAAACTAACAGACTCAAGAGAAGTACAAAGGAGAAGAGTTTGATTAATGACTGAAGCCAATTGCCAACTAACATCCTCAAGCAACTGTGAAGTAAGCAAATTCACCACCATTTGAGAGTTAGATTCACAGATAACTTGGCACCATCCCCTCAAACAACACTGCTCCACAGCATGTAAAATGGCCAGAGCCTCCATGAAATTGTTAGTATGACAACCCTTATGCACTGAAAAAATAAATTGAACCTCTCTAGAGCTACATCGAGCCACACCCCCAATGCCAGCAGGGCCTGGATTCCCCCGAGAAGAACCATCAGTGTTGACTTTGAGAACTCCGAGTGGAGGAGGTGACCAATGGCCCACACAGTTCACCCGTCTCTTCTTTTGACATCTAGGATGGTTTGGAACATTACAAAACCATTAGCCTGCAGCTCCTGAGGACCCATCCTGAAAATGAAAGTTAAGACGCCTGCAAATAGTAAGATCACCAGGATCCATACCTCCATCTAACTCACAATAGTTGTTAATTTAGTTAACTTAGTGATTGAAAATGGTATATCGAATTTTAACGATTTTTTTGTCATGGTCGTATGTGATTTAACTATTCATAGCTATTGTTCTGACTTATAGGTAGTAATGACGTGTACTTTGGGATGTGTTATGCACCCAAGCGTCAAAATATAGTCATTTCAAAGTATCATTTGAAGCATGACCCCTATTGTGTTTTTACTTGTGTGCTTAGACAAACAAAAATAAGATATCCCCTTACTATTTTAAAAAAACCCTAATTCTATGTTATAAATTGTGTGGCATCCCTCACCTAGTAAAAATCAATGTTTAGTGAGGAGGGCAATTAAATTATGGCTGCCATGTTTAGGTTAACCACTAGCCATGTGGGTATTTGGAATGGGCATCAATGAAAAGGCATTTTTGTGCCTCTTTTGTTTTCACGTTCGACTTGAGGATTATTTTCCCGACAACTCGTTCTCACCCTCGTCTCTAACTATCGCGTGTTGTCTTTGCCCTCATCTCCATGTCATACTACAATGTCCTCCTTCGTGCAAGTTCCAGGTAGTGTTAACATGTCACACCTTGCAGTTTGTTGTCTTTTATATCATTTATTTGTATAGCCAAGGGTTTCATTGAAAATATTTTTTGCACATTATACAATGTAATCATTACATAGACTATGAAATAAATAGAACATTGTGTAGTTTTATTCTAAACCCTTGGTTTTTAATCATGAAATTTTATGGGTATAGGACTAATGCCCCAATTTTTTTAAAGTTACACATCATCCATGCTCTTCAAGTTTTAGGAAAACGCATCCATCATTTCTCCTTACATTTTGTAGACAATGATAATCGTTAATTTGCTTTCCTATATTTGTCAATTTTGCATCACTACATGGATATCATGTAGGGTTTCATTATACTATGAAACAATTTAAGCCACTATGAAATATTTACAATTTTTGGGGGTATAGGGTTATTGCCCCAATATTTTGACTTATTTAATAATTACACATCATGCATGCTCTCAAGGTTTCAGGAAATGTTGACCTATCATTTCTCCTTGCGCTTTGTGGACAATGATATTCATTAATTTATTTTCCTCCACTCATCTTGACAATTTCGCATCATTGTATGGATATCTTGTAGGCTTTCATTCTACTATAAAATAATTTTGATGATTGTGAATTTTTCACAATTCTCTTAGGTATAAGATATTGTCCTCTTTTTTTTCATAATTACACATCTTGCACGCTCTCTAGGTTTTAGAAGTCAAGCTATCATTTCTCCTTACATTTTGTAGACAGCGATATTTGTTAATTTATTTTCCTCCACTCATCTTGTTAAATTGACATCATTGTATGGATATCATGTAGGATTTCATTATACTATAAAATAATTATAATAATTTTATATAAAAAAATTGTAACTCTATTGATTCCAAATAACATTGTATTGGGTTTCATATAGAATCTTATTTTGCGAACAACACACTAGCTCCTCTCCTTGTCTTAACACTTGGGGGTAAGGGTCATGTAGTGATATGCTTTCATATACAATATTATTTTGTGAGCAACACACTAGCTCGTCTCTGTGTCTTCATGTTTGGGGGGATAGGGTTCTCTTTAATCTCATATCCTTTTGAAGGATGCACTTTCCCTTGGTTGAGTGGCATTTGTTTATTATAGGATGTCTCTTCTTGCATAAAATTATTTGTTTTGCTAGGGAATTCTCTGTTTTTACAAGAGGTGTCTATTCATGATTACAAACTCTTTTTTCCTTGAAAGTATACATCTATCATAAACAAATCCTTTCTCTTTGGACCCAAAGGTGTGTTATCCTTTATCAAAAATCTCTTTATCTAGCAATGGGGAGATTGAGGATTCTTGTTCTCTTCCCCTCCTTTATTCAATGATGTTAGATCTTTGTTTGAGAACTCATGTTGGAGGTATGTATCTTTGAGGAAAGATCTATTCCTCCTCTCCTTATGCACCCCTCAAAAGGATCCCTTTATGCTTGTCGCAAGATATATTTTTACAACAATCTCTTTATTGCCTTAAAAGAGTCATTCATCTTTGGCTAGGGTTGCATGTACATTATTTCTTAAGCATATCTCCTTAGTCTTGAAGGTTTCTATCCTTGTAAGATGCCACCACATCTCTTTGTTTCCATCTTAAGGAGTGGGGCATATATGTGGCCTTCTTGTTTCAAATTTGGTGTGTTTCCTTGGATATAATACTTTCCTTGGTTATCATTTGCACCATTTTTTAGCAAATTTCATTGGATACATTGCTTTTATTAATTATCCTTTGCAACAATTTTAGTGGTGTTCCTTGGATACAACACTTTCATTGGTTATCATTTGCACCATTTTTAGAAGACTTACTTGGTTAAAATGCTTTCATTGGTTATCCTTTGCACTATTTTTAGCAGATTTCCTTGGATAGAATTTTTTTTTTAGTTAGCATTTGTACCATTTTTAGCAGATTTCCTTGGATACAATAGTTTCCTTGGTAATCCTTTGCACCATTTTTAGTGAATTTCCTTTGATACAATGCTTTCCTTGGTAATCCTTTGCACCATTTTTAGCGAATTTTCTTGGATACAATGCTTTCCTTAGTTATCATTTGCATTGCTTTAAGAAAATTTCCTTGCATACAATGATTAAATCTTGGTTATCATTTTTCTCTATTTTTAGCATATTTTAGTGCATACAATGTTTTGCTTAGCTATCCTTGAGATGGGTTGACTAGCATAACACAACTTTCTAGACTATTTTTTACTCTTCCTCCTCTTTTGTATCATGGATCACAACAACATAACACAACTTGTTATCCAGTAGAATATGTGCTCTTTCATGGATTGCCTAGTATTAAACAAATTGCGCTCTCTCTCTCTCTCTCTCTCTCTCTCTCTCTCTCTCTCTCTCTCTCTCTCTCTCTCATAGTGTAACACACTTTTATAGTTGGTTGGATCATGGTTCCTTGTCTTGTCTTTGATGTATGCTCTTTCTCTTTCCATGTAACTCCTTATGCTCTTGAAATAACATTATGAGTGTGATATTAGTGATTGAGACATTTTGACTATCGAGGTCTCTTCAACTAGTTGACTTGGAACCTTTTTTTTAGTACTAACCCCTTTATTCCAAGGTTTTTATTTTTTTTATTTTATCTTTGTGTCTTTGTATTATTTTATTGTGTGTCCTTGCATAGTGTTGTACAAGTTAAGATCCTAATATTTAGGGCTCTCTCTCTCTCTCTCTCTCTCTCTCTCTCTCTCTCTCTCTCTCTCTCTCTCACACACACACACACACACACACACACACACAATTTATCATGAGTATGCATGTAGGCCTTTACTCCTGGTAATGTTGGAGCTAAATGTAGCAGATCATAAATTACATCCCTATGCAATTTTTTGCTCACCTAGGCCCTATTTTAGCATGTATGACCTCTTGTACCTAGTCTTGTTATTATAGCTCAATTCTGACATGCAATCGTTAGCTGGAAGGAGTAGGAAATTTCATATTGTGTTGGCTTTCTCCAGGGAGAAGAATAAAAACAAGTTTACCCTGTTAGAGTAATAAGTTATTTCACTAATTAATTAAATCATTCTGATTTAATTATTAAGTCACTTATTATCTCTAGTTCACTTAAGCTAAACCTTAGGCATATAATAATTAATTATATTATTAATTATTATCATGCAACCTAGAGTTTCCCTTTTTAGGGTTTTTGATCACCTTTAATAAGGTTGGATCTCTTTGTATTTGATAATTAACTTTGATTGATCTTGAATCATCTTGTATTCTATATTCTATTATTGAATCAATTGAGGTTGTTTCCTCTTTCACAGATCTGTTGTTTCTGGCCTCTGTAGTTTTTTCTTCTCTCTTTTTGTGGCAGGTCTTTGCATGAAGGTGATCCTTGGGAGCTGTAGGGTTCAGTTTTCATCAACTCCAATCTAATATCAGAACTCTAGATCTTCATGCACATATTCTCTTCATGACAGATTTGGCCTTGTTCTTCAGATCTGTGTTCTCACGAGGTTTTCTATTTCAATTTTTTGTGGATCTGGGGGGAGTTTGTTTTTGGAGAACTTTGGGCTCAAATGAACCTCATGATTGCACTCAAAAGGCCCAAAAATCCCTATTTTCATATAAGGCACATCCAATTTGGACACAGTTGATTCTGAGACAAATTTTTTGCATGTACGATCCTATTCTAGGTGCGTTTTTCGAGGCAGCAAAAAAAAGAAAAGAAATTCTTGGTCACTCTACCAATTTTGGCCAAAATTTTGGCAGTCTCTCCATATTTAGCGGTATCACTAGATTTGGTGGAGCTCTGCCAAATTTAGCCAATATTTCTTGGGGTTCTTCATGTATTGGAGCCCTCTTTGGTTTTTTGCTCGTATCTTGAGCAAACGGAAAAGTTTTTGCCCAAACAAGATATCGTCGGAAAGCTGGTCAAAAGCCAGATCTATTTTTGTAGGTTTGGTTTTTTTATTTTTTTTGTCTTGCAGGTTTTTTTAGTCAAAGTCAAGGTTCCTATTTTCACTCCGAGAGCCATATCTTGCTCATCTGAGCTCCGTTTTCTGACTTCCACACATCAATGGAAAGTTGGTTCTGTGTTTTTTTCCTTTGGTATGGGCCTCATTTCTAAAATCTTATCTAGGTATATTTTATTCAATTTATTTTTATTTTTTGCAATCTGGTGGATATCTTGGATGTTTCAACTCTTGGGATTGTTTTTCTTGCATGAGATGACTCCTTTTTAGTTGTTACTTATGTTCTTTGTCATTCTTGAGCATTGTAGACACCTATTTCTGTATCTTTTCTTTTTTGCAAACACACTGGGATAAAGTGTCATCTGATGCATGCTTGGGATCTTGGACATTTTTGTGTCTGTTTGTACTTGCACTACATTATAAAGTGTCATGGGGGTTTGATGTTTTTTTTATTTGCCACCTACCTTTGTCACAATATTGCTCCTTCCACAACATTACCCTCATGATGTGTGTCAAGAGAGTGATCCTTCCATGATACCATCATTTATATGTGTTTGTACTTTCTTCTGCACTTTCCATGTTCCTAGTTCTTCGACATTCAAATGTTCTTGGCAGTTTTTTTTGATGTACCTGTCATGCCTCTCCCTTCTTAGCATTGTGGGGGGTATCTCATGTTGGTTCTAATGCTTCCTTGGTTCGATGAAGTGATCTATGTATTCAATATTTGTTCCTACATAATAGGTGGATGCAGTGGTTGGGTACCTATGCATTTTGGTGAGATGGATCGTTTACCATATGAACACTTGTTCATTCCTATTTTGGAAGTATCCTTCTATCTTTTATTGATCAACTCTTCAAACTTTGATTACAATCTTGTTTACCTGATCATATTCTATTATAGTGGAGGTTCCAACAATTATTCTTTGAGAGTATTTGTAGCTTCATGCTTCAGTTATGTTCTTCATGTTCTTCCTTTGTTCTTATTTTCTAGGACATTCTCTAGTTTGGAGGCTTCTTCATTCCTTTACTAGGCTTCATCTCTTTTAGGAGAGGGGTTTTTCCCATTGGGTTTTCTCCTTTTATCCTCTTCTCCTCTTTATAGAGATTTATGCTTTCAGTAGTTGTTTCTAGGTTTTAGCTACTCCCTAAGTTTATCTTAAAGGAGGGTTTTAGAGTAGTAAGTTATTCCACTTATTAATTAAATCGTTCTAATTTAATTATTAAGTCACTTATTATCTCTAGTTCACTTAAGCTAAACTTTAGACATATAATAATTAATTGTATTATTAATTATTATCATGCAACCTAGAGTTTCCCTTTTTAGGGTGTTTGATCACCTTTTATAAGGTTGGATTTATTTGTATTTGATAATTAATTCTGATTGATCTTGAATCATCTTGTATTTTATATTCTATTATTGAATCAATTGAGGATGTTTCCTCTTTCATAGATCTTTTATTTTTGGCCTCCATAACTTTTGCTTCTCTTTTTGTGACAGGTGTTTGCATGCATGTGATTCTTTGGAGTTTTAGAGTTGAGTTTTCATCAACTCCAATAGACCCACCCCCCATTTGTACACACACAAGATTAAATAAATCACTCAAGCTCAAAGTTTCAATATTCAAGAAATTTTATCCCGCCATATTCTTTAGATCTAACATTGTGGCAAGCTTCAACATCCTTCATGCAAGAATGTTTTCATGATTTTCCTTTTAGGTCTTATGGATTCATGTTACTGCATCAGCACTTGTGATCACATTCAAAGAGCATTGCGTCAACAAGGTTAAGAACATTTCAAATCTCATATCTAGCCTCTACTACATATCAACGCACTCTCAATTATATTTCAATTTCATGGTTTATCTAGAAATCGGGGTTTGACCTAGGAAAACCCCTTTCAACCCAACATTTTATCTCTTTTTTATATAGGATTAATTAGTAGACTCATGGAAAATGGTATAAACTAAGCATCAAGAGATTTACAAAATGTGGCATTAGATTTGAAATTGTTGGGATCAAATTGCCCCATATGACAAAGTTCTAGGAGTTGGTCACCTGGTACAATTGATTTCCCCTAATTCTATCCAAAATTTAGATCACAAGTTATTTAATGTTCGTACATTCTAAATATTCTACTGGAATCAACATATCAAATAATTTGTGTATGTTAAAAGTCATCATTTTGTTCATTTTCTCCTCGATCTTGCATCCACCTTCTGCAAGTACATAGTGACCTTTCAACCCTTCATGAAGGACCATTGAATCCATTTTGTGCTAGATCACTCCCCTCCTAAAGAAATTAAAGTATAAATTGGCTTAAGCTTCCTAGTTTTCCCATACAAACTAGAAAACCCATTTTTTCGTACATTATAGACACAAATTCAAGGATACAAATTTACAACAATATTTTCATTTTTTATATAATCAAAATACAATTATATTTTTCACTTTTGTTTTAGATATATATGTACATAAATATAGATATATGTACACACCCATGTCTCTGTACATGTGTACACATGCATACATACATACATATATGTATATGTATATGTATATGTATATGTATATATATATGTATGTGTATGTGTATATGTGTATATGTGTGTATATGTATAGATGTATATGTATGTGTGTATGTATGCATGTGTAAGGTACTGAAAAGGGGAGCTACAATCCTCAAGTTCATGCATGCAAACACGAAATCCAATTCACACTAATCCCATTAAATTGGAATGAAGATGATTCTCTAGGCTCAAGATAGCTCATATGATAAGCAGATTCAATGGTCCTACACTGTGAGGGACTATGAATATGCAATTATGATTGATAAATGCAAGACCTAGGGCCAATCATGATGAAAAGGTGGTTTTTTGCATGCACAAGATCACAGATAATTGACAGACATATTTAGGAAGTATATCTGGAAAACACAAAATGTAACTAATCTGCAACTTGAATTTTAGGTTGAAGTAGGGGGACTAGAGAACCTAGGTTGGCCTGATCCTTGGATTGGGGTGACCTTCTTAGCTCACTCCCAGCAGTTTCAGATCTAATAAATTGCAAACTGTAGGTCTCCTCCCGATTTAATTATACCTCTTTCTGCACATCTACCACATGTACATACATAGAGAAAATAAGGGAAGTATTCTTTAAAAATGGGTTTGACTTAGTCAAACCCTATTTTATGAATTAACCTTGAAATGGTAATAAATTAAAATGTAATCAAGAGTGCATTGATATATAGTAGAGGCTAGATCTAAAAAATGGAGTGCTTATACCTTCATAAACCTTCTTGATATTGAAACACTCATGAAGATGTTTGATGTCAAATTCAGGATAGGAATATCATGGAAGCCTTAAAAAATTCTTAGATCTACGAATTACTCCTTGTCTTTAATGCCTTGGATGCTTGATCTCTTGTGTTCAGACTTAAAAATGTGAAATTTTAGTTGAGAGCTTGAATTAAATTGAGTGTATTTCAAAATGATGGAGGGTGGATTTCTTTTATACCTCTCCCAACCATTTCAGGGTGCTAAACATGAAGGATGTCAATGTGGGTTCAAAATTATTGTTAAAACAAATTCACTACTGTATGGTTTCAATTTGAGCTTAAACATTGGGGAACAAGGTGACCAAGTTGGCCCAAGTGAGGTCGCTCCCTCTGATGTGGTCCCAAATCTAGACTACTGGTCCTAATTGGAGGAAGATGTTAGAATTATATGCAACATTGGGTTGGATCAAGCATGTTAGACACAAAAGGCTACAAATGATAAAATGAGACCTAACTAATCAGAAAAATGCATATGGATGCAATTTTCATAATGCTACATTTACCCCCCACTTTAGCAGGTTTATGAACTTGCTTCATACTCTCAATGAAGTAGATCAAAGCATAGGAAAAAAATTTCAAGGTAAAAGTATGATAAGGAAACACCAAGCCTTCGAGTGACTTAGGACTTCATCAATCTAAGACTACGACAAAAGAAGAAACACATGGAGAGAGAGGGGGGACATGATTGTACTAGCCTAGTAAGGTTAACTTACTATGATTCATGTAAGGATATTGGTATACACACACACACACACACACACACACACACACACACACACACACACAGAGAGAGAGAGAGAGAGAGAGAGAGAGATGAATAGTTTAGAAAGNGTATACACACACACACACACACACACACACACACACACACACACACACACAGAGAGAGAGAGAGAGAGAGAGAGAGAGTTGAATAGTTTAGAAAGTTGTGTTATGCTAGTCAAGTCACCCCAAGGATTAACCACACAAAGAATTAGATGCTAGGAAATCCTCTAAAAAAATTAATTCAAAGGATAACCAAGGAAATCATTATATCCAAGGAAATCCACCAAGGGAATGGTGCAAAGTATAACTAAGGAAAGCATTTTATCCAAGGAAATCTTCCTAGAGAAGATTAAAAATAAAAAGATAGTTTTCTAAGTAACCTAAAAAAATTGATTGTAAAATTTGATTTGTGGTGTTTTCATAATGTGTAACAAAGAGCAGAGTATATGCCCCCATGTTAAAGTTATTGTGTATACCTTATTGACAATAAAAATTTTAAGGTACTATATATGCATCCAATAGTAAAACATGTCTTCATTGATATGTCCCCAAGAAAGGACATAATCAAGGAAAAAGATCACATGACAAAAAGAGATCACATAAGGGATCCACTAACTTAGATGTTAGTATGCATATTTTATAACTCATGTATCAAGAATAATTTGTAATGAATTTACCTCATCCCACAAAGTTATTAGAACTACAAGCATAATGGGAGAAGAGTACATAAGATAAATAAACTAAAGTCTTTTTAAGTCAATATTATGGAGACCAAAAAGAGAGATGGATCTCACTCATTTGCATCATCCCTAAGTAGACAACACAAAGGCACATTATGAAAATATCACATGTACAATATAATATCAATATGACAAATAAAATAATTAAGATACAAATAGAAGAATTTCATGATAGGTTTGATCCCTTTATCACCTTGTGCCAATGGAGCAACACGGGTCATCCAAAGAGAGATACAACACACACACAAAAAAAAAAAAGACACATCATAGGGGAAGCACATTAAAAAAAGAAAACACACAAAATAATTTACCATGCAAGGGGAGCTATTCAAGTGTATCATCTACCTCCCCAACTTGTTAAAACCCTTAGGGAAGGTGAACAACACGTGAGAGGAGAAATGTTAAGTATAACATATGGAGCTACTACAAGTCCCAAACAAGAACCATGCTCTAATGATGAGTCACTTTTCTTGTCACAAGGAGTTGGGGTTAATGTTTAGGAAAATATTGAAGAAAGCTCATGATTAATTTTAATAACCTCATACATATTATTAGAATCTTTAGGATAAATATTATTATCATTGTTAGCATCAACAACATTATCCTCCATATTTCTAAAACTATTTTATAGATTTAGGGTCCTTGTAAAACCTATTTTTACGTAATCAGAATATTATCTTCCATATCATCATATAAATTAATCACAAATGGATACTTAATAAGAAAAGATCAATTATCATGCTTAGACAACTTTATTTTCTTAAGATTTTCTTCCTCCCTTGTGCTAGTCGTAGATTGGTAAAATGGGACCAAAGCATCATGAGGTGTCATAAGGGAGGAAATAGTTTGGGAATAAAACTCACAAGACTTATCATGACATCTACAATGGTGATCAATAGCACTACATTGTTTTTCTTTGGCCTGAGATTTGGGAAGGTTTGAGATTAATCAACATGGGCCCATTTTATTCCTTTGTAGGAGTAGTGGAAGGAACCTTACTAGGTTAACACATAGAGGATTCTAGAAATTTATATGAGATAACAAGTGAATTTGAATCATAAATAAGAGTAATGGAAGGTGTGAGATGGATTCTAGGTCCTAGATGAGGAGGTGGAACATCCTTAGGTTTTCTCAACTTAGAAATCATTTTAGATTTGAATTTGTGGTAGGATAGGAACATGATTTATTCTCAAGGTTGTAGTGGTTGAGGTGTTTGAGGCCAAAAGAAGTCAATGGTAAAGTTTTCATAAATTTCTAAATTTTTATAGAGACTATGATTGATAGTGATAATTTTTTATTATTATTAGGAAGCTTCAAACACTTATAGATGGTAGATGGAATATCTTTCATAGAAGTATGACAAGAATATCCTAGTCTTACTTGGAATCAATAAAAAGTAGGGATAATATAAAAGGTGATATCTAATAAATTCTTATAAAATTCAATAGGAAGGGTAACCCCTTGGTTGGACAAGTGAAACCATCATGAACCTTAATTATCACATTAGATTGTTCATAAGTAACTTGATTACATTTCCTTGTGAAAATATTTTTTGTGTAGAGCCTCCCTCATTTCCCTTTTATGTTGACATCCTAAAGGATGGGGAGAGGAGTTATTCTTGTATTCATATCTATGTTGAATCTGTGTGAGATGGTACCATCAAGGTGATCTCTTTTCTACTTGATTTATGTTACCTGCCTAAGACCTAAGATGAGTTGTGAGCTCATGTTATGTTATGATATGACTAGTTGAGATGATATTTTGATACTATTATTGCGAGATCCTACTATGACCCATCATAGCATAGCTGACATTTGCATACTTTGATTATCATGATGATGCATTATTTTGATGCATTGACTTATTGGACAGTGATTTCATATCATTAGATACTATGTGATGATGATTACATTTTTATGATGCTAGGATAAACTTTTATATGCTCATGATTGACCGATCTGGATGTTATATTATAGCAGAAAGATTGAATTTTGAATCCTATGTTTTGATATTATTGTTATGCATCAAATTTGCACCCTATCAAACTTCAATATTGTATAATCCGGCATAACATGGGATTCACTTATGCATGTGGGATATACAACTTGAAATGAAACCTCCAAATTCTAGGTCGGTTCCTATTGGATAATAACCTATTTGACTTAAAACTTAAACTAAAAATTGGAAGGAAAATGGCTAGAAAGATTGCAGAAAAGAACTAAACAATAACAATAAAATGTAGAAAACTCTATCCTACTAGGTGATACACCAAACTGACATGAACCATAACTTTAAATGATGAAGTGTTGGCTTGATATCATCTGACTTAATGACAAGTACACACTTCCTGTATAGGCTTGCAAAAATGTTTCATATGAGGGTTTGCAATAAAAATATTAAGGAAAATAAACTCTCACTTAATTATCCTTCAAATCATAAACACATACTACAACCTACAAACAAACATACACTCCAGAAATTGGGTACTTAAATGAGACAAAATAATAAAAAATGATAACATTCACAAGATTAATTTCATCAATCACTTATGTTCTACTCAGAGATGCAGAAAAGGAAAAGAAGACTAAACAAATCAAACAATATCTTGCTCCAAAAACTCAGTCAATGTATATTATATTTCAAAGTATGAGTTACAAAAATATGCCAAAATACCTCAAGGACGTCAAGCTACCACAAAAAAGTCTCCTTTGCATAATCAGAACTAACTCCAAAATGAAGTTATTACAAGTATTTATGCTTCAACATGAAACATCTCCATGAAAATAGCACCTGAATCCTTGGGGTCGGATTCAACAAGAAAAGATATATTTAATGTCCCTAAAAGTCTCCAAAATCACATGGGATAAATAAAAGGTCACACCACCTATCCCTTTCAGCATTAAGGTTCCTCAAAACGCTCCAACTCCCCTAAGAAATCTGATCTGCATAACCACCAAGACTCAGGGTTATAAAATATCTCAAAATCCTCCCACATCATGATATGCAAAGCCACCTCCACAAAAAAACTCTCTAAAATATTTGAATAATCAAATAACGCATATTCTAGTGGTCACCCCTAGTGGGAAAACCTCATCAATGACCTAGATCGCAATCATATTTTATCTTTAAAACGTGGCCATCGATCTCTTTTTAATACGCGTGTGAAACCATAATGTCTTTTGTTAGATGAAAAATTACTTGCACGACACTTGGAAAAAGGTAAAATGTCGTGGGGAGTTTAGAATTAGGAAAAAATAGTGTAGACCCCGCTAGGACTTAGGAAATATTAAAGCAAAAAGGGCCCCATGCACAATGACTTAAACACATGGGATAAAGACTTAAGTGATTGGAAAAAGTAACATCATTTTATAAAAGACACCAAGACTTAGGGTTTTTTTCATGAAATGAACCAAGGTTTAAGAACAAAGTCACTAGGGTTTAAGAACCATGTTTTAAAATATTGCACAGATATGAGCACAACTCATAACCATGAAAATTTTTACAGTCCCAACAACACCAAGGAAAACCATTGCGTAGGATATGATATTTTGGGTAAAATTTTTGGCGATTTATGTTGTATTTTTGCCTCCTAAACATAGGAAACTAGTAGCCTTTAACATTTCATTGGGCATTGAGTCGTAAAAGGCACAAAACTAAAACTCTTGGGAAACAAAAAGACTGGAAATAGACCAATGTGGGATACAAATTGGGCACAAATTTATGGCTTATGGTGTGGGACAACTCCCCTATCATGAGTGACAAGTGTGTACCCAAATGGTATTAGATATTGATGTATTCATTAGGAATTCAAGGCATGGGACTACAGGACAACAACCTGAGACTTTGGAAAAACTACACCAGCAACATGTGTTGAAAACACTTAGGGAAAACTGGAAACCAAAACATAGTGTAGCAACACTTTATTTAGAAAAACTAACTTAATTACAAAGTAGGACAAACCTAAAAACAAGCTTTGAGGTAAATGTCATTGACTGGTATTGGTAAGCTTTCTCATTCAAGTGTTGACAGGTGAAAAACATTATGGTCCTTGCATTCGATTATCACAAACAGGCATCCCCAAAATGAATCAAACTTAGTATGCTTATCTGGTCTACTCTTGAATTCATCCCACGTGAGTACTATGTCTCCGACATTGAAGTTCCTTGATCTTTCCTTTCTATCAAAACTCCTCTTGATTTGTATCTACTGAAACTCCATAGTTTGTATAGCTTTGCATCTACTCTCCTCCAACTCCTTAAGCTGAGCATAATGTACTTGCAAAGGTTCTCCCTCCTCAAAAAGAACAATATGACTAGCAAGTTCTAGAGCTGGTAACTCAGTTGAAATAGATAAACGAGCTTCTTTACCATAGACTAGCATGTAAGGTGAATTCCCAACTATCTTCTTAGGAGTAATTCTATCCATCCAAAGGGCATCCTTCAACATAGAGTGCCAATCCCATTGATTATATTGCAAAGTCCTCTTGACTCTTCTGATTAAGTACTTATTGGTGGACTCTGCCAATCCATTTCCCTGAGGATAATAATTTGAGCTAGTGCTAAGATATATATAATGTTTAATTTCCCAATCAGTCACACTCAATCCTATGAAAGCAAGTGCATTATCAGATATTATGGAATCTAGAACTCAAAATTTGTGAATAATATCATTATAAAAGTTTAAAACAATAGTTTTATTAGCCTCTTTTAATGTTGTTTCTTATGTCCAACGAGTGAAATAATCAGTTGCAGTGATTCTCCACTTATGTCCTACACTAGACCGGGGGTTTATTGGACCTATGAAGTCAATTCCCCATTTCACAAATGGATACTCTATCTTGATTGGTTCCAAAGGTAAAGATGGAAGCCTATCCTTTCCTGTAAACATGACACATTTCATACATTTCTTGACATAGACATGGCTATCCTTAAAAATAGTTGGCCAATAATAGCCAGCCCTCAATATTTTGAAAGTTGTGGTCCTAGGAGAGAAATGACCCCCTGAAGGTCCATCATGAAACTCATATAAAACATCTGCAATTTGCTATGAATCAATGCACCTAAGAAGGATGCCACTATGGTCCTTTTTGTAAAGAACATAATTAATTAACACAAAAGGAATAGACTGCATCCCATAATACCTTATCTTTGTTGAATCCAAGCCTATGGGGCACTCACTTGTCCTCAAAAAGTGAACCATATCCTACAACCAACTTGTTTCCCTGTCATCATCCTTTGTTACATGTATAACTAGGAATGAATCCATTTGTTCTTGACCTTCTAAAACCTCATCACCAGCCATCTATTCACAAAGACCTTTACCCATGACCAACTTGGTAACTTGTATGTCCACCTTATACTTCATGACCCGTGTTAGCCAACCAGCCCTTTTCTCATTCAAGTCTCTACTAAGAAAAAACTCTTTAACACTTAGGTGAGTTACTCTCAGATGCACCTTATTATGGGTCAATAAGTGTCTAAATTTCTTGAGGCTTTTCACAACAACAAGTACATGCTTTTCCACAAAGTTGTACATTTTCTCATACTCTTCTAAACCTTTACTAAAAAATGCAATAGGCTGTTCCAAACCATCTAGATTTTGTTGGACCAACATTGCAGAAATAACTTCAAACCCTCCATATACATATATAATAAAATCCTTTCTGAAATCAGGATTTAGCAAAGCCAGAGCTACTGTTAAAGCCTCCTTAATGGCTTGAAAATTGTTCTTCCCTTCTCTATTCCAACTGAAACTGCATTTTTCTTCAACATAACTGTTAGAAGCCTCAAAAGATCAGCAATATTAGGAAAAAAATGTCTAACAAAATTAATTCTAAATATGAAGGATTGCAACCCCTTCTTATGGTGTGGTAAGGGTAATTCTAAAATGGTTGCAACTCTTTCAGGATCCACTATGATACCTTGTTTAGAAACAATATACCCAATAGCTTATCTTCATGCACCACATACACACATTTCTTGGGGTTAAGAGAGATTCCAAACTCTCTACACCTCTCAAAGATTTTCCTTAAGTGCCTAACATGATCAACTACATGTTTAGAATAAACTTTAACATCGTCAAGGTATACTAGCACAAATTGATACATAAGGTTGTTGAAAGCGATATCCATAGCTTTTTGGAAAGTTGCACCTACATTTGATAAATTGAAAGACATCTTTCGGTAGGTCATGGTCCCTTACTTGGTCGTAAAAGAAGTTTTAAACTGATCTTCTTCATTAACTAGGATTTGGTTATATCATGAATAACCATCTAGTAGTGAGAAACGTTCAGAACCATAAACACATTGTAGAATTTGTTCCATGGATGGAAAAGGGTGGCGATCTTTCAAGGATACCTTATTAAGGTCTCTAAAATCAACACACAACCACAATTCCCCATTTGTCTTCCTTACAGGAACAAGGTTAGATACCCAACTAGTATGCTTAATGGGATATTAAATGCCACTTTCAATCATCTTAAGAACTTCCTTATGCATGAGAGGTTCTAGCTTGGGGTTAACAAGCCTCTGCTTTTGCCTTGTTGGTTTAGCATTGGTTTCTAATTCTATAGTATGTTGAGAAAGTGTTGGATTAAAACCTTTCAAATCCTCATATTTCTAAGAAAAAATATCACTGGATTCTTGAAACAAGTGAATATAAGACTATTTTTCTGAATTTGTACTTACTTTTCAATATTTCAAACTTTTACCCGGTTCTATCTCCAAATTAACATAATGTTCTTGTTGGACTAGTAGGATGGTCTTGCTCTTTCTTTCTTGATCATCTGTGTTGAATCTTTCTTCCAAGGTCACTAGACCTTTAGGAAACTTATTGGACCTAAGCTGCACCACTTGATCATCATAATTTTTCTTTAGCCTATCTTGATTAGATACCGAAAAATGTCCTCTTCAAGCAAAAATTGTAGAATCTATTCATCACTTTCAAACACTTGTCAATTGACATTATTATGAGGAATTGAAGGCCTAACAATAACTTTAATATGTTGTTGATCACACCCTTTTGAAATACTATTAGGAATATCAAACTGAGCTCCAATGGCAGCTAACCTATCAGCATGTTGGTTCAACTTCCTAGGAATTGCAATTAGATTAAAGGCATGAAAATATTCAATTGCATCCCATACCCTATGCTTATAAGCTTTCAAAGCATCATTCTTAACAAAATTTATTCCCCTTACTTGATTAACAACCAATTCACTATCACCATGAACTTCCAGAGCCTTAATACCCTTTTTCCTATCCCAATCCAACCCATTGATCAAACTTTCATACTCAGCAGTGTTGTTAGTACAAGAAAAAACCAAATCTGAATGTTGCATAATATTTCTCACCTTCAGGAGAGACCAGTATTGCACCACCACCAACACCATGTTTTCTTCTAGCACCATCAAAGAAAATTTTCCAAACCTCATTTTGTTATTCTGAAACTTCACTAGTTGCCCTAAAAATATTTGGCATTGTCAAACCAACTTCTTGAAATATGTAGTTCCCTAAACCAGCATCTAGAAAAACACTAGCCTCAGCTTCTAAAACATTCTCTTTTTCCCACTCATCTAGTAGGATATCTGGAATACTCTATGTTTGGGTATTTGTTTCATTAATGGTTGAAACATCATTATCATTAAATGCAAGGCAGATTGATTGATGGTATTGGATACATAGGGCTCTATATGGTCCTTTGCTAATAGCTCAAACATAATGGTTACTTTGGTTTTGTATCTAGTAAGGAATAGCATATGAGACCAATCAGATGAAATTTACCCTCCTATCTTGGCTATGAATTCTCTTGATAAACATTAGGAAAAATATGGAGGAATATCAATGACATAGACATCTTGAAGAATAGAGAAGTTAAGACTAGCATGTAGGATTAGACTTGCATCTTTGATCAAGCTTACTGTATTAATTGATGAACCATCAAGCTCCACTAATCCCTTTTCAAAAGGCTCATACTTTAGTCCTAACGAATCAAATATCTTCTTGGGAATGACTGAGCTTGTGGCTCCACTATCCACCATAAAATTGTGTACTAGATTATCTTTGATTATTAATGACACATAAAAATGGGGTGGTTTCATGTTCTTACCTTGAACAATACCCTTTTCATTTCTGTTATTTTGAATCTTCTTCCCTTGATCAATATTGACCAACACAGCCCTACCAACATCATCAATAGACTACTACATAGATCCCTCTTCAGAAAAAGCTTTCTTCAATATCTCAGGTTGTCCTGGAATGGCCAAAGAATCCCACATAGTCATTGTGACATTCATCTTCTTCATGTTTTCCACAATATTAAAAAGGCACTACTAGAGGTACCTTCTTGTATGTTTTGGCTATTACAGGATCTGCATCCTTGTGGAACTGACTTTCATTGGTTGGGATGGTAGGAGGTCTTTTTAATATTCTTATAGTTGGTGTAGATGATGGCTCTACAGTTGTAGCAGTATTTCCTTTCTCTAATGTTTGCTCCATGTCTAGAGCTCTTTTCTTAACTCAAGTATTGGATGTGATTGAAGAATCACCATTTACACCACAAAATCTTCTCCTTTCCAATTAAGGAATGCAGTTTCATTAGGTTGCACATCTTGTTGTGGCTCAAATACACTAGAAGATGCATCTAGTTATGTGATTGATACATTCTCTACCATAAGTGCTTGATTAATCACCTCCTTTGAACATGTAGCTTGATCATGTGCTTGATTGCATGGATAACACCATTCATATTTTCTTCTAGGTTATTTTGTGTTGGAACAAGATCTCTAACTGGATTTGCAGCATTAAGAGGCGATCAGCTATAATATTGGAATGGTCTTTGATTCAAATTTTGCCTCTGACCTTGGTAAGCTCCTTGATATGGCTGCCTATTTTTTTGATATGGTTGTCCCTGCCCTTGATACTGTTGGTTAAAACTTTGGTTTTTCTACTGAAAATATGGTCTACCCCCTTGATATTTCTTCTTAATGTTGGTTAACTCATTGCTAAGAGTATGTAAAATTCTTTCTATCTTTTCTTGACTGCTTTTAATCTCTTGCAACTCTTGGGAAGGGCCTAATGTTGATACTTCATGACTTGAAACAACTTGAGGTGTTGGTGCAACAGGTAAAGGAGTGAATGGAGGAACTTGAAGGGGGATATTGGACTGAATATCAGGAAAAATAGGCATGGGTGGCCTTGGGGCTATCTTACCATCTTGAATAAGACTATTCTCTGCCCTAACAACTATATCAAATTCTCAGGGCAGTGAGGCACCTCCCATAGATTGAATCATAACATAAATATCATTGTTTAAGATTTTTAAGAAGTACAAAAAAATATAGTCAGCTAAAGGCCTTATAGTAACATGAATTCTATTCCATGTCCTAAGAAACCAGGTATTGAAATCTATCATTTTCTCTTGAGGGGCCCTTTTAATGGTAGTGAGATGCTCCACTAAGGATAGTGGTCCAATTTGTCTTCAAAAAACTTGCTGAGAGAGTCCCCAAGCCTGTCCCATTAATCAATTGAACCTACTGCCAGAGTTATGAACCATTGCAAGGCTTTACCTTCGAAAGATGCTGCTAAACAATTGACCGCCACATCTTCTTCAATGATGTGATGTACATTGCAGAGAGTAGCCACATCTCTGATATGCTCACAAGTTGTGGTTTGACCTTCTCCTGTAAAATCAAGCAATCTTTTTAATTTTTCCAAAGGTATGTCATGGTGTTGGGAAAAAATTAGTTGGATACTCTGATTAAAAGGTACAAACGCAAATGGACTTGTCATTGTTGGTGCTGATATTTGCTGATTAAAAACTGTAGGGGTTGGGCCTGCACTTGTACTTTTTGAAAAAATAGTACCTTGTAATGTTGGAGTTGTACCTCCTACTCCAAAAGACTCTGCAATGAAAAAGGACAAAGAATTTTCTCTAACAGTTGGGGAAGATGAATGTCTTAAAAACTCTTTACTTGAAGACCTTCTTCTACTTCTTTTATAAAATGGAAAGGGCCTATCTTCTACACCAGGTGGTGTAGACTAAACTCTCTTTGAAGGATGTGTTTTCTGGGGTGTTCTGCCTCTTCTCCTTGGTGGAGATAGTTGTAAACACTCAAAATACTTTGAGCTTCTTGTCTCTATCTTTCTCATAAGCTTCAACAAGACTGGATCTTTCTTGTTCTAAACACCATGGAGTCACTAGATATGCTTCAAAACCACCTCTTACAAGTCTGTATTATGTTGGAAGCATATCAAAATTAACATAAATTTAAAAAATAAACTTCTCTTGGTGTCCCACCGGGCGTGCCAAAACTGTTATGCATCAAATTTGCACCCTATCAAGCTCTAAAGTTTGATAATCTAGAATAACATGGGATTCACTTTTGCATGTGGGATATGCAAATTGAAATGAAACCTCTAGATTCTAGGCTGGTTCCTATTGGATAATCACTTATTTGACTTGAAACTTAAACTAAACCTTGGAAGGAAAAGGGATAGAAAAATTGCAAAAAAGAATTAAATAATAATAATAAAATGCAGAAAACTCTACCCTACTAGGTGATACACCAAACTGTTATGAAACATAAATTTAAATGACCAAGTGTTGGCTTGATATTGTCTATCTTAATGAAAAGTACAAACTTCCTATATAGGCTTGCGAAAATGTCTCATAGTATGGTCTAGAATGAAACTATTAAGGAAAAGAAACTCTCACTTAATTAGCCTTTAAAGCATAAACACATACTACAACTTTCAAACAGACATACAATCCAACAAATGGGTACTTAAATGAGACAAATCAATCAGGAATGATAACATTCACAAGATTACTTTCATCAATCACGAATGTTGTACTCAGAGATGCAGAAAAGGAAAAGAATACTAAACAACTCAAATAATATCTTGCTCCAAAAAATCAATCACTGTATATTATATTTCAAAGTATGAGTTACAAAAATATGCCAAAATACCTCAAGGACATCAAACTACCACAAAAAATGTCTCCTTTGCATAATCAAAACTAACTCCAAAATAAAGTTATTACAAGTATTTATGTTTCAACATGAAACATCTCCATGAAAATAGTACTTGAATCCTTGGGGTTGGATTCAACAAGAAAATCTATATTTAAGGTCCCTAAAATTCTCCAAAAGCACATGGGATAAAGAAAAGGTCAAGCCACCTATCCCTTTCAGCATTAAGGTCCGTCAAAATTCTCAAACTCCCCTAAATAATCTAATCTGCATAACCTCCAAGACTCAAGGTTACAAAATATCTGCAAATCCTCCCGCATCATGATACGCAGAGCCACCTCCACAAAAAAACTCAGTAATATTTGAATAATCAAATAACACTTGTTCCAACGATCACCCCTAGCATGAAAACCCCATCGTTGACCCAAATTGCAATCCTATTTTATCTTTAAAACTTGGTCGTCAATCTCTTTTTAATACGCCCGTGAGCCCATAAGATTTGGTAGTTCTACGTAGCACCTTTGATCCCACCTTGACTTTTTCTAACCATTGTTAGTAATAAATGAGAGGGGGGGGGGGGGAATCAGTGGCCTCAACAATTT
>MU223845.1:5870098-5905050 GCA_018584345.1 Thuja plicata
TTGATTCTTGATTCTTGGCGTGAAAAACAATCCAGCCAAATTGATTTATGGCTTTAACTCCTGATTTATCTCGTAGTTATCTTCTTGCCAACTGTACAAATCACTTACTTAATTGTGGTTGAATAAATAAAATAAAATAACCAGTTAATTTTATCCTTTAGCTCTGCCAGCTAGATATTTTGTTGTTTTCTGATCTCTCTGTTTCATCGGTCAATTCTGCAGTTCGTCGCCGATGACAACTGCCAGTTCCGTCAATGTCGCTTTAGTTAACTTTGGGATCTCCGTCCGTTGGGCATCATTGGATCTTTGTTCATCGGGAAACACTATTTTTACCTTGTCAGGTATCATGTGATTCTACTTCGTCAGGCAATACTGTCTTTACCTCATCAAGCATCACTGTGACTTTAATCTCTATCTTTACCGATGGTGTGCACTCTACTGGTGTAGTCTGTCACTTAGTGAATACTAGACTTTTATGCATTGCTGGAAGCATAACCTTTGTTCTATTGGTTCTCTGAATTCTTTGGCATGATCATACAGATGATATCAAGTTGACATCAATGACAATACAAACCATTAACTGATTTAATGTCTTGCATCATCTTCAACTTAATATAGTCAATCATTTAATCAGTTATATGTCATCAACCATATGAGACACATGTCACACAGGTGCAATTCCTCAAAGGATAAACAACTCTAATCTTATGTTCAAGGCAAAGTTTCGACCGCACAATGAAACTTGATTTGACCGACCCTTATCTCCTTTGGAAACCCGGATGCACAATCTGAGATGGCCACGTGGTGAGTAGGCATAATGCCTCAATAAATAACTTCATCCCATATTTCCTTCCAAGAAAATCGTCAACCATTGCATCAAAATAGATCTGAAATATGTTTACTTTACCTTTAACCCCAACTTGGTCTCACTTTGTCCACATGTCGTTTAGGCGCAATGCCTCAATGGGTAATCCTCATATATCTTCCATTCAAGGAAAAGCCCCATCCACACAATGAAATTAGATCTATCTGCATGATATCTCCTTTAGCCTTCAAAAACAACGGCCCCACAACATAGGTGGACACGTGGTGCGCAGACATAATGCCTTAATGAGTAACTCTCGATCAACTTTTCTTCAAGGCAATGCGCCGACCATTGGATCAACTTTGATCTGTCTAAAAATTAACTTCAACTTTATCCCCGGGAAGGACCCACCTTGTCCCATGTGGCAACCATGCGCAATGCCTTGATGAATATACTTGGCACATCTCTGGATCAAGGCATAATGCCCACTATTAGATTAAGTCTAATCTGATAAAAATTTACCTGTCACTAGCCTTTAAAGAAGTGGGCCCCATAATATGAGATCTCCATGTTTCTCCTAGGTCTAATACCTTGAAGATTATTCAATGATAAACTTCCCTTTGAGACAATGCGACCACCGTTAGATTAAATTTGGTCGGATCTAAGTTTAATTTGACCTTTCTCTCATTTTGGTCCTGCCATCTGCCACGTGTTCCTTAGGTGCAATGCCTTGATGGGTAATCCTCATGCATCTCCCATTCAAGGAATCATGTCTGTTGTTAGATGAAAAGTGACTTGCATGACACTTGGGAAAAGGTAAAATTCCATGGGGACTTTAGACTTAGGAAAATTTATTATAGACCCCACTAGGACTTAGGAAATATTAAAGCAAAAAGGCCCCCATGCACGATGACTTAAACACATAGGATAAAGACTTAAGTGATTGAAAAAAGTAACATCTTTTTATAAAAGACACCAAGACTTAGGGTTTTTGTCATGAAATGAACCAAGGTTTAAGAACAAAGGCACTAGGCTTAAGAACTAGGTTTTAAAACATTGCATTGACGTGAGCATGAATCAGAACCATAAATGTTTTTACAATCCTAACAACACCAGGGAAAACCATTGTGTAGGATATGAAATTTTGGGTAACAGTTATCAATGTGCTTACAATTGTTATACGTATGATTTCTTCTTGAGCTATAGATGCTTTGATCAAGTGTGCAGGTGAATTGACCATGGACATAAAATTGGAGAAACAAGATTGGATAAATGTGAAATTCAGTAAAGAGCCAAGGTTAACTCTACAAAGAGATATAACCTTGTTGTTTCATGATTTATTTAGTAAATGTGAATATGGATGTATGTTATTGTAATTTGTTCATTTGTGTAATTCTAACTATGCATGCCATGTGTTATGTAAATGTGATGTGTTTTTGTGGTGTCAATTGACACTTGTGCATGTGAGTTGGCATGACCAAGAGAGTTAGTAGAGCTGTGACACTTACCCTTGAGTCACCTTGTAGTGCCCCCATGTAGGGTTACTTGCTTTTGAAAGCAAAACTTGAGTCCCACCATGTAATTTTGTGGGTTAACTCTTGGTGGGTTTTATAGGGGTTAAAATGAGCCCAGAGGGTAGTTAGGGTTAAAATTAGCTAGCCGTATAGGTGTATTATGGGTTAGGAGTTAATTTTTAACCATTTGGTTGTCCAAATCTCATTTATGGTTGTAAGGTATAAAAAAGGATATGTTATTAAAATGTAGGATAAGAAAATGTGTGGGGAAGATAAGATGTTCCCTTTAACCTTAAATATACAAAGGAAGGATCCAAATTGATTAACCCCAAAGGAAGGATCAATGCATAAATGAATCTATCGATTGGAAATAAGAATAAAGAAGATCTTAAATTATGTTTTATAAAAGAGAATGTGTGATAGATTTAGAAATATTAAGAACTTTAATTGAAATAAATAGGAGAAAATTACTAACCTTGAAATGTCACAGATCTAAAAAATGTTGTTTTTAGGGGTCTGCACTCAATTTTTGGAAAATATGCAATATGATCTGGAATAGAAATGTAGAGACAAACAAAACCCAGAAATATTTTTCCGATCTGGCTCAGTTCCAATTTTAACCCTCAAGTCAATGTCACCTTTGACCCAGAATTTCTAATTCTGACCTAGGGCAGAGTCAACCTCCAATTCTAACCTAAAATCTCCGACGGAAAAATTGTTTCTGGATCCTAATAGTTTTTCGAAAAGGGTATCCAAATCTACACTCCAATTCATTATTCCAAACCTGTCCTTACAAGAAAAATGGTTTTTTTGTTGAGGGGAGGGATTTGCCTTAGTCAAACCTTGATTTAGGAATTAATCTTGAAATCAATAATTGAAATAAAGAATTCTTGAAAGTAGTAGAAGTAGATCTAATAATGAATCTATGATATTCAATAGATATGCAATTGTTTTCAAATGTAAACAAGCATGTAAATATGAAAGCTTGGACTCAATATTAGAAACCATAAACCTCCATGATTGTATGCTTGGAATCCACCTTGAAGAGAGAATGAATGAATCTTGAGGATTCACAAAGTATCTTAAAGGAAGATCACACAACTATGATGGATAGATCTAGGACTTGAATGATGAATCTTGAATGCTTGAGTCAAATCCCTTCAAAGGCTTGAAATCTTGAATCCTTGATCTTTAATGGAGAACTTGAATGCTTGAGACAAAAACTTGAACACTTTAGAAGCTTGAAAACATGTAGAACAACGGATAGCTTTCGTACTTAGAATTCACTTAGATAAAATGAGAGGAGAAGACTTCCTTATATATGAATCTAGGGAAAAATCTTCTAGAGAGGCCTACATAGGAGAATTAAATTCCAATTAGACCTATATCCCTAGGAGAGGACCTATATTAAATATAATTTAAGAATTGTCGCTTTGGAACCCAAAATAGCTGACCTAGAAGGGGGAAATGAACTTTTAATGACCTCTGACAGATGATAAACTTTCCAAATGTAAAGGGGGACCTAGGTCAAATTCAAGGTCAACTTTGACCTAGGTCAAGGTCAAGGTTGACCTTGACCTAGGTCAATTTCAAGGTCAATCTTGACCCAGGGAGTCAGAACCCCTGAAAAATGTGCCAAATGGGATAGATGGTGTTCAGAGAGGCCCAATCAGGGTCCTAAATAGGAACAGAAGTAGGAGAGGGTGCATAAATGATGGGAAAATATGATGATGGTGAAAAACACCCCTTAAGGAGGGCTAAACTTTCTTAACATGGAAGTTCTTCCATTTAAGATGATACATTAAGCCCCCACTTTAGCGGGAGTATGGAAATTGAACATACTCATTGTAAAGTTAGAAGAAAGACTCTGGTGGTTCGCAATGAGGTAGAACATCACTTGGTCAAGGACCTAAGCCCCCAGACCAAGGATTATAACTCAACATACATGCACAAAGATATGAAAGAAAAGAGAAATTAATCATAGAAAGCATACATGACTACATAAGCAAGACAAGAGAAACACCATAAATAACATAGCTTCATGATATAATCCTACTAACATGAAAGCTGAAGAGAGGAAAGAAGAAGTGATTACCTCACCTAGTAAGATGCCCACCTTACCATGAATCACCAAGGAGGGAGAGCCCAAAAGGTTCACCCATGAACTGTGCTTTGTAATTATAATGCATCTTCTAATGGCTTTTGGAATACCCATAGATCCACATTCTTGTATCACTATGGAATATAAAATGTGTGTATTTTCAGGATTTAGCAACTTATGTGCATTACCTTCTAAGGATTTAGCATATTGGAAAATATGCATCTCTTCAAGATTTAGCAGCTTATGTGCGTTACCTTCCGAGGATTTAGCAAAAAATAAAAATGTGTGTCTCTTCAGGATTTAGCAACTTATGTGCGTTACCTTCCGAGTATATAGCATGTTGTAATATGTAAATTATAGTATAAGTGAGACCCTATATATTCCCCCTCCTTATCATGACTACCCACTAGGTAGGATAAGGAAGAGAAAGAGGATACCTACTTCACAAGGTAAGGAGATATCCAGTTTAACAACAATATACACTATGTCCTTAGCAAAGAGTATTGACCCTTACCTCTAAGAGCATAGATAATCATGAAATGGATATGTAACATATGGAAAAAGGATCCTCAAAGAGAAAGAGATCTTATCAGCAAGACCCCCACCATTAGAGGAATGCTTAGGATAAAATGTCATCTTTTAAAGAAAAGAGGGACTAAAGATTCAATCATCAAGCCCCCTGCGATCAAGAGGAAGAGGAATCTCAGAATGAAGGAATCAAACTCTAACCAAAAGCAAGGGCAAGAGTTTATAAAAAAAAAAAAATTTGCAAACTAAAGAAGAGGTGATGACCTAGGACAATCACCTCTCATATAAGAGGGTATCCATAGCCCAAAACAAAAATCTTTATAAGGGAATAATGTTGTAGAATAAAAAAATACCACTAAGCTAAGGAAAGTAAATCCTTAGATAGAGGAAGAAGGAAAATACCTTACCCCCCAGGAATGAAAGCAAGGGATATACCAAATTATATCAAGATATGTTGTAGCAAAGAGATATCTTTACAAAACAAATGTCCTAGAAAAGATGTCATGAGTGATTATGAGCGAAGGAAGTATGTACCATAATACAAAATTATAGGGATAGAATATATAAAGAATAACCGATTAAACTCAAAACAAAATACATGCTAAGATCATAATGGATCCTAGAAGATTGGAAGTAAATACCTCTTGCCCCCCAATTAAGAGATAATAGGAGAAAAATTATCTAATTTATAGAAGATTGAGGGGAATTCCCTATATCAAATTATGAAGAAATTGTAATATTACACGGGAATGAGATATAATTCCTAGAGCAGCTCTTTCTCTAACATATAGTTTACAATGCACACAATCAGCAAGTAAATGTGTATTACTATAATGAAAAGGACATCTGTATTTAGAGAGAGCATTTTTTGGCATAGGTTTAAAGACTTCTTTCTTAGAATTCATTAACTGGACATACACTTTCTTATCCACATCTTGAGGAGTAACATGGTGATCTAAGGAAGGTGTTGGAAGAAGAACATGAAGAGGAGGATGATAGTTAAGATCAACCACCTTGATTTGGGAAGTCGGGAAACCTATACCATGCATATCTTGTTTAGGAGATGAATGAAATGGGTTTTTAATGCCATGTTCATTAACACCGAGCCCTAAACCCTTATAGCCTTGTTTATCCACCATAGTCTATCTGGTAGTGTACATATCTTGTAAAGCTTCTACAGGAGGTGATTTATTATGATGTTCATGAGAAAATTTTGTGTATGGTGGAATGATAGGTTTAGAAGAGGTTTCTTTATTCTTCCCTTTAATATCATCATGGATCAGATAAGAAGGGGAAGGTAAATGAAAGAATTCTTGAACATCTAGATCATGAACCCTAGCTTGAGCCCCATCATAAGTGTGGGAAGATCTAGGGATAGAATATGGAGAAATAGGATTAAGAATATTAGGAATTCGATTAGTAATTATAGGATGAGGATTAGGAGGATTAGGAACTAGATTAGGGATTATAGGATTAGGATTAGGAAAATTAGTAAATGGGGTATCATCTACCCAATTCTTCACATAATCCAAAAGAGCAATAAGTCCACTACACAAATCTTTGATGAAAGTTTTGAAAGTGGGAAGACTAGTATTATTTAATCTCATAATAGCATGAGCAAGTGAAACATGAAGAGTGACAAACATGATGAAATGGATGATACTTTCATAAACATCATAAGTATTATAAAGAGATGCTAAAAGAAGAATAATGAGGAAAATAATCATACACCAAAGCATCTTAAATATTCTCATAGTGAATGAAATGCAAGAAATGTTTTTATATTTTTATGAGTATGTAGATTTTTTTGTATTTCAAAACACAAGAGCATAAAAGAAAACTAATTTAGTATGTATGCAAAATCTAGTCTCTAAGGAAAAGAGGCAAAGCATCTAACACCAAAAAGAAAGAGTTGTCTATTGCGGGTTCACCAAAATGTAAGGTATAAAAATTGATATGTTATTAAAATGTAGGATAAGAAAATGTGTGGGGAAGATAAGATGTTCCTTTTAACCTCAAATACACAAAGGAAGCATCCAAATTGATTAACCCCAAAGGAAGGATCAATGCATAAATGAATCAATCGATTGGAAATAAGAATAAAGAAGATCTTAAATTTCATTTTATAAAAGAGAATGTGTGATAGATTTAGAAAGATTAATAACTTTAATTGAAATGACTAGGAGAAAAATAATAACCTCAAAATGTTAAAGATCTGAAAAATGCTATTTTCAGGGGTCTGCACTCAGTTTCTGGAAAATCTGCAACTAGATCTCGAATAGAAACACAGAGATGAACAAAACCCAAAAATATTTTTCTGATCAGGCTCAGTTTTGATTTTGACCCTCAAGTCAATGTCACCTTTGACCCAGAATTTCCAATTCCGACCTAGGGTAGAATCGACCTCCAATTATAACCTAAAATCTTTGACAGAAAATTTGTTTCCAGATCCCAATATTTTTCCAAAAAGGGTATCCGAATCTGCACTCCAATTTGTTGTTCCAAACCTGTCCCTGCAAGAAAAATGGTTTGTTTGTTGAGGGGGAGGGGTTTGCCCTAGTCAAACCCTGATTTAGGAATTAACCTTGAAATCAATAATTGAAATAAATAATATTAGAAAGTAGTAGAATTAGATCTAATAATGAAGCTATGATATTCAATAGATATGCAATTGCATTTTGAATGTAAACAAGTATGTAAATATGAAAGCTTGGACTCAATATTAGAAACCATAAACCTCCATGATTGTATGCTTGGAATCCACCTTGAAGAGAGAATGAATGAATCTTGAGGATGCACAAAGGATCTTAAAGGAATATCACACCACCATGATGGATGGATCTAGGGCTTGAATGATTAATCTTGAATGCTTGAACCAAATCCCTTCAAAGGCATGAAAACTTGAATCCTTGATCTTTAATGGAGAACTTGAATGCTTGAGAGGAAAACTTGAACACTTTGAAAGCTTGAAAACATGTAGAACAATGGATGCTTGAAAGTTTTTCTTGATTGTGGTTGTTCTCTTGTGCTTATTCTTGATTTTACTTAGCTTGGCTTGGCTTAGATGGATAGCTTTCATACTTAGACTTCACTTAGAGAAAATGAGAGGAGAAGGCTTCCTTATATATGAATCTAGGGCATAATCTTCTAGAGAGGCCTATATAGGAAAATTAAATTCCAATTAGACCTATATCCCTAGGAGAGGACCTATATTAAATATAATTTAAGAATTTTCACTTTGAAACCCAAAATAGCCGACCCGAAAGTGGCAAATGAACTTTTAATGACCTCCAGCACCCGACAAACTTTCAAATTGGAAAGAAGGACCTGGGTCAACGTCAAGGTCAATTTTGACCTAGGTCAACTTCAAGGTCAACCTTGACCTAGGTCAAGGTCAAGGTCGACCTTGACCCAGGGAGTCAAAACCCCTGGAAAATGTGCCAGATGGGATAGATGGTGTCCTGAGAGGCCCTATCAGGGTCCTAAATAGGCACAAAAGTAGACAAGGGTGCAAAAATGAGGGGACAATATGATGATGGTAAAAAAAACCCCCTAAGAAGGGCTAAACATTCTTAACATGGAATTTATTCAATTTTAAGATGATATAATGGTCTTCCCAAAGAACCCTTTTTCAAGAATGGAGAAAATTAAAGAGAGAAGAGACCATCATCTTCTCCACAACTTTAGTCTTCCTCTCATTTATGAGAGGAGACAAGGTGGAAGTAAAGGTGACTCAAGTCATCTCTCATTATGATTAGTAGGTGGGGAGTTGGTGAGAGAACCCTTTTAGTGGAATTTTGGAGGAATGTTTTGGGTGCTTGCCCACTCTCGAAACTTGGAGACTGTTAGTTGAGTTAGTGAGACTTGGGAGATTGGACCAAGGGAAGGAAAATCTTAAGGAAGGAAAATCTCATATACAACCTCATTTACCATTTTCTTGGAGAAAGTTTGGTGCTCTCAAACCATGAAAATACTATGCGTTCTTGCATTTTCATTTTAGTTTGAATCTTATTATTGTATGTATGAGTATGTGTTATGGATTTCAATGCATTTTTTATTGTTTTCTTTCCATGTGTGTGTTGTGATATTTGGGGTGTGAAAGGAAAGAATCACCCTTGGGAGGTTAGAGATCCTTGTGGGTAAAGGGTCTTGGGAATTCCTCTTAGTGTAGAATCTCTTCTCATTGAGAAGAGGGATAAGGCATGGATGTATGGGCTCCATGTGTCATTGTTTTGTTCTATTATTTTGGGGTGATAAGGAGAGAAATTTTTGTGAGAAGTAACGAAAGTTTTGGTTGCATTTTGAGAGCCTAGTGAAGGCATATGCATATTTGGAATTCTATGTTTATGGCATTTCCTAATTGGTTAATTTTCCACCTTCACCCCACTTTATGGGTCCAAGGTGACCTATTGTGAAAACAAGCTTGGTTGGGAGTTCATTGTTTTGTGCCTTTGTTGTTGTTTTGTGGTGTGTTTTTCACCCAATTCCTTCTTGTTTCCCCAAGCTTGAGGGTGGTCTCATAGAAACCTAGGATGGGAGTAGAGCTCCCATGCTCTTTTTAAATTTTCTCTTTTGTAATTTTTTGGCTGATTTTGAACCCTTAGAGATTGAAGAGAAAGGCTCGAAAGAAAAAGGAAATTTTCTACTTTTACATTTTTGGTTCATATGAAGGCCCATGTGGCTAATGCTTGTAAAATTTAAAAGAAGTTAGCATTTTAATTCATACTAAAGAAAGATTAGAAATTCTTCTTGCATATGTTATAAAGAGATCCTAGTACATGTATTGAAATAGCTAGGAGAATATTGTTTCCTTGATTTTGAATTCACTCATGTTTGTTTTTAAAGGAAAATAATAGTAATAGAATAGATGTTATTTGGCATGCTACAATATAAATGTGTAATTCCATTGAAAATAAGATCTACATTTATTTGAGAATGCTCTTTAGATTTGATAAAAGCAATAATATTGACTCTTAGTATTTATTTTCTTGGTGAGATATAAATGTATACATATAGGTATATATGTAGATATCTCTTTTACATATTTATATATTTAGATTTTTCTTTACATTCTACCTTACTTTAATTAGAAACTCTCAAGAAATAAAATCTGATATATAGTTCTTATAGAAACCATTTTTTTAAAAAGGAAACATATATGAATGTATGACAATGTAAAAAGTTTTCTTTTCATATAGATATATATGCATATAAAATCATAATTCCATCTATTGATTTATTTAAACAAAACACTCCACATGTGTGTGTGTGTGTTAGACTATATGTGTTTATATTTATGTATATATATTCTATCATTTTCTATTATGGATGTCATTTCATAGGGTTTTCAAAGACCTACATTTTATATATATATATATATATATATATATATATATATATGAGGATATATGTGTATATCTTCTTCATTACTTCATTAGCCATTAAACCTGCAACAAAGGTGAAATAAACATGGAGAAATAAATAAACAACTTAGGGTTTTGGTTTTAGCCATGAGAGAGAGAGAGAGAGAGAGAGAGAGAGAGAGAGGTGGGAATGGAAGAAAGTTTCTTTTTAGGGTTGGGATTGTGAGAGAGTTGACCTTATTTTAGTGAGTAGTGTTTGTGTTTGAAACTATTTATACTTTGAAAGCTACCAATATACCTTGAGATTTATTTTAAGAGTGGTTAGCTCCAAGTATGGGAAGCTCTGCAAGGTAACTAGACCAACTATAGGGACAAGAATGCCCTCTGCACTTCTATCTCTACAAAACCAAGGTGGGTACACCTAATCCAGACAACATACAACTCTTTACAACTCCTTATAACTCTGGATTTAAACAACATATAATGGTAAGAAAGTACTAAATGTTAACCACACATTCATTGACTCTCCATTACCATGAAAGACTCACAACCAGTAACCACAAAACATGAAACAACTTTGGAAATGGTTTTGATTTAAATAAAAACTTAGGCAGAATATAGCCAAACCCAATCAGACATGTATCTCAAAATAATGTAGTAGTTCTTGATCAGTGCCTTATCCATTGGGAAATACCTCAATGCAAATACTTGAGACCAGGAACTAACTTACTATCAAAGACTCGTAGCCATAAACACAAGCAACCCATACCATACACTACTTACAATATTCTTGTTATACAATAAATTTTTGCACCCTGCTAACCACTTGAGCCTAACAATCTATTATAACATGGGAATCACTTATAGGTTGTGGGACCTTTGCTAACTGAAGTGAAGCCTCTGGATTCTAGGTCGGTTCCTCTTGGATAATCACCTTATTTTATCTATAACATGAAAGTAAACTTGGAAGGAAAAGGGATAGAAGGAAAACTGAAGGGGAAATGACTGAAAAGAAAATTATCCTACTAGGTGATATACCGAAGGTAACATGAATCTTAACATAGTGACCAAAACTAGAATGAAATCCTAAATCTAGCAGAACACAACTTACTGAATAGGCTTGCATAAATATTTCATAGAGAGGTCTGAAATGAAAAGAGGCTATTCAAGGAAAGATAATATTTCAAAAACAATAGCATATTCAATAGAATAGACACAAACAAACATCCCCTCCAACATATAGGCATAGGAATGGGACAAGATAACAAGGGATTCACAAAATCCACAAGATCATCCTTATCAAATCATCCACAATAGCACACAAAGATGCATAAAGAAATTAGGCTCAAGAACTCCAAGATTTCTCTAATATTAGCCACTATATTATGCTTCAAAAAGAATCCCAAAATGCATGAGAACCTGAGGGTATGCAAAATGTAACAGAAAGTCCTGCATAAGCATTGGAAGACTGACAATTACAGACACATGAAAAACTTAAGGACAAATAAAATTTCATAGAAAAATTCTTACATAATCTGAACCTAGCTACAAAATATTCCAAAACTACTTATATACAACCTCCCCTAGCACACATGCTCAGGAGTCAATCCATCCAATCAGTTAGGGAAGAATTAGAGTTACAATATATTCTCAATAAACAATGTAGAAACCCTAAAATAGTCAAGTCTTCTCATCAATGTACTCAGGAAATATCACAGATTATCAGATACAGTCATGAATACATCTCCCATCACCATAAATTCAAGTAGATAGATTACAAAAATCCATCTACCCATTCTGCAAGTTGAAAACATTGCCACCGCCATGAAAACCCTGAGAACAACATTTAAATATTTGAATTTAAACCCAACTGGTCACAGGTGGTGCGAAATGCCTGATCAACGGCTCAGATTTGAGACTTTACTATCTTTAAAATATGACCGTTGATTTGCCTTAAGCTACCCATGAGAACAGGATCAGATCTACCACGTGACATGCAGGCACAATGCCTTAATGGTTATCCTTCTTCATCTTTACGATCAAGGCATTACGCCCATCGTCTCATCTTCACGAACTTTATTTATCTTTATTTTACCTTTGGCACTGACTTTGGCACTGACCCCAGGCTGACTTGAACATGTGTCTTCAAGGCGTGATTCCTTAATGAGTAGATTTTGAGCACTTTGGCATTAAGGCTTTATGCCCACCGTAGGATGAAACTAAAAATAATCACAAATTAACCTTAGTGCAGACACACCCAGGGCTCTGACAACGTTCCATGCATTGCAATAGCGTATTGCCTTGAAGACTAACTATCTGTGTCTTGGCGATCAAGGGATCGCCCAAACTGTTGGATCTTTATTAATTTTTGTGTCTTTACTATCCTTTTCAACCCGGGACCCATGACCTCATCTCTGCCACATGTCATCACGGCTTGATGGATTGAACATTAGATCTTGATCATCTCAGCTTTAAGCCTTTAAGCTGACCATCTGATCAAACTGAACTTGATCAGTCTTTCATAAGACAAAGACCTTGCATAAAGGTGAACCCACCATCCACATGGTGCAACAACTTAATGACTTAATGAATAGATCTCGAGCACTTTGTCTTTAAGCCATAATATCGACCACACGATCAAAAGAAACTTGATCGATATTTAACTTGTCCCTGCCCTCAGCTGGCTCCACCAGGAACACGTAGAATCTTGTCACGCACTTTCCATCCCTAAAAGAATATACCTTGGTTCTGAGTGAGTGAACAACAACCATTTTTCTTCATATTTCCTTTAAATCATGTACTCATAATACTTTTCTAACTTGATGTTTAACCATGTCCGAGTGAGCGATGACCACACATAACCTGCAATGTAGACTATGTCGCACACTCACACAAAAAAAATATTAATTTGTTTATCTTAGTGAGTGAGCGATAAGAATATCTGATAACCCTGTCGCTCACTCACATAGTCAAGTCGACATTCCACAAGGTCGTCGCAACTACATGACCATGCATAAAAGGTGACCGCTGTGGAAAACTTAAAACACATGAAGAATTATGACCTCAAGTGGTGAAAAGGTAATGAAGGAATATAACAGCCACCAAGGAGTTAAGGTTTAAGAGACCTCAAGGGTTTTTTGCATATGAAGGGTTCAAAACCAAACCTAGAACATGCAGAGAGCCAGGTAAAAGCCATGAATAGTGAAAAAACATACAAGCTAGGCTCTACCCTTGTGGGACCCTCATTTACTCCACTTGTAGCCAAAATTGCATAGGATAGGAAATTTGGGTAACAATTCTTATGTAGATAAACCAAGTGAGCCTATGTTATATCCCTAACTGGAAATAAGTATGAAGCCTAATGCCTTTCTCTACTTCCCTAATTCTCCAGCCCTTCTAAATGATCTTGGAAATCCCTTTATAGAAATAGGGATTGCAACAACCTTCATATCATTTAGGGTTAGGGTTTATAACTAAGTCATTCAAAGCATTAAAGGCATTAATTCATTCAACTACCCTGCCATCAATTTCAAACCCTTTCTTCACTCCATTCTATGAAATCTAATCTTTAGCCACCATTGACCTTAGGATGTTGGAGAACAATCCTCTCATGAAGTCTAATTCCCAACCACCAAGACTTGGAGGAAAACCCAATCATAAATGTAGAGGAGACAAGGTGTCATCTAAAGGTTACAATTTATTTGCAGATCTTATCAGAAACCCCACAGCATCACTTTACAATATAAATGCATTTCAAGCCATCATATTTCCATCCTATCAATATCCTAAAACTACATAAATGTGACCCATAAGATCAGATTGAAAATTTTTTTGCTCTGTCCTATAAGACACAGTCCACTGCCATGAAGACCCTGAGAAATACATTTAGAATTTTGAATATCGGTTACAATGGCTACAGGTGGCACGAAAATCTCCATCAAAGGTTGAGATTCAAATCTTTATGCAATTTTAATTCACAACCATAGATTTCTTTTAAGTTATCGACGAGCCAAAAATAATATTTGGACACGCGTCGGTCTATCGCAATGCCTTGAATAGTATCCTTTGATCACCTTTTTTTGAGGCTTAGCATTGGTCATCCGATCAAATTTGATATGCTTTACCTTTAACCCGCCCTTCAGTGCTGACCTTGCAAGATCTTAGATGCGACTTGGCAAGTAGGCACAAACCCGCAATGAATAATTGATGATCACCTTTTGTTTAAGGATTAGCACTCACCACATGATCAAACCATATCTAATAGTAGATTAAATCCATTTAACCCAGCTACCTTTCCACATTTATGCTTATCGCGAACCCAAAATGGATAACATCCTACATCTTTACATCCACGGGATCATGCACACCATGCAATGAAAACAAATCTAATGGTCCCATCAACTTTCCTTCATATTTCATCTCAACAGGACACTTGGCATCACTTTGTGATGCCTTAATTAATAAATATTGGTCATCTTCCCTTTTAAGCTTTACGTTTACCATTAGATCTTCCTTGATATGATCACATGATAACCTAACTATAGTCATAACCTAGTCCCACCAACTGCTATGTGGTGCCAAAGCATGAACCCTTGAAGATTAATCCTCATTCATGTTTTGATCTAGGAAATATGATCACCCTAGGATTAACAAGATCTGACCACCCCTTAAACTGTCTTAATCTCGGCCACTTTCCATGTGGAACTCGATGAAGTTTATGATATGTATTAACTCATGTGCACTTGTTGATTATGGAATAACGCCCACTTCTAGATTGAAATGATCTGACATATTGCATCATCATCATAGACCCATCAGGAAAAGTGCCCTCCATCATTTGAGAAGGACACGCGACAAAACAACACTATGCATTGAAGGATGAACTAGCCGCATCTTGCAATCAAGGGATCATGACAACCATCGGATCAAATGAGACTTGCTTGACATATGTGAAAATAAATAATTCACCACGAGGACCTTAGACTAAGATAAAAATAAATAATACACCACCCCGCTAGGATACATGACTTAAAGTGATGGCCCCATTGACGATGTCATTACTACACATGGGTTTAAGTGATTTAAGTGGCTCAAAAAGGTAATGGAGTTTTATAAGAAGTGCATGAAACTTAGGGTTTTTGACATGAAAGAACCAAGGGTTTAAGGAAGGCTAGTAGGGTTAAGAACTAGGCCCTAAAAAATTGTAAAAAGATGCCAGAGGGACACTATTTTAGCACAAAATTTAATAGACCTAACAGTGGCTCTGACTGGGGATGTAATTCTCTTACAGGCATAGAAAGATTGCAGAATCCTAGGGATAAAAAGACCACTAATAGAAAGGAAACTAACCTATAGTAGAAAACCAAAACAAAAAATATGTACAAACCTACCATTTATGGATTTGAGAACTTCAAGAAAAGTAGAACTTCAAGAATTGTCCATGAACTGGAAATTCTAGAATATTTTCAGTTAAATCCTTCAAAATGTAAGAATCAGTTACCCATTTTCTATCAACACTGTATGGTCCTAGCCAGATACGATCAAACTTACCATGTTTTCCTTTTTCCTCTGGCCTGGAATTCCACATCAAGACCAAATCAACATTCTCAAAACTTCTTACAATGGTTCTTTTGTCATCAAATCCATACACTGCACCTGGAAACTAACATTTATGTCATGTGCTTACCTTATTTATTCATCCAATTGTATCAAATCATCCATTCCGATCCTCATTTCATCATCTAATTCTTCATCATATTCTTGGACAAATTTTTACATATACAACAAGTTGTTTTGATGCAACCTAGCATGAATACCATATACCAAATCAAAATGTGCACAATCAATGGCCTTTTTCTACTGCCACTCTATAAGCCCACAGTGCTTGTTGCAACTTTGAATCCCAGACCCTCTTATTCTTATCCAATACTCTCTTCAAAATCTTTATCAGACTCTTATTATTGGATTCAGCTTGACCATTCCCCTGTGGGTGATATGGGGAAGAGTAAGAAACTTGGATCCCGCATTGTCTACTACAATAGTCTCTAGACAACCAAACCTAGTGAGGATATTTTTTAACATGAAATCAATCACAACTTTACTAGTGGCTCTTTTGGTGGGAATTGCTTCAACCCACTTGGTAAAATAATCAGTTGCTACTAGGATCCATGAATGACCCCCACTAGAATTTTTAGGGATCTCACAAATGAAATCCATTCCCCATTTCTGAAAAGGTGCCTCAACTACAACATGATTCAAGGGAAAATTCCCAGCAAACTTAATCTTACCTGCAAAACTTTGACAAAAATCACATCTTTTAACATAATTATGGGCATCCTTGAAGATAGTAGGCCAACAGAAACTAGATCTTATAATATTATGTGTAGTAGTCTTAGCCATTTAATGGCCCCCACATGCACCATTATGCATTTGTTCCAACAAGTTCTTGTATCTGTCATAGGCTACAAATTTGAGAAATACTCCTTCATTGCTCCTCCACCATAGTTGACCCTGAATTATTGCATACTTAAAAACATGTAACTTAACCATTCGTCTCCTATTTTCATCCAATTTAGGAGGTAATATCATTTTCTACAGGTATCCAATAATATCCCTATACCATTCACAATAATCCATATAAAAAATATAAGGCATTTTCTCTTCCTCTAGAATGTCTATATGATTAGCATCCAAATTTCTCTAAGCCATAATTATTACAAGTCCTAGGCATCTGACCAACTTTGTGATATTAATATCAATATTGAATTCTTGGATCCTATTTATCCATCTAGACCTCATTCCTGAAACTTCTTGTTGGACCAAAATGTCCTTCACAACAACACTAGGCACATAAGAAATTATAGTTTCTCCTACAAAATAACATCTAAAAGCTTTGACAAATTTAACTATAGAATATGCTTGTTTCTCCATGATGGCATACTTTAATTCTATTTCTTTTAAAGACTTACTTAAAAATGAAATGGGTTGTTCATATCCCTCTGAATTCTTTTGTAACAATACTGCAACAACAATATTGAATAAAGCGAAGGAGAAGATCTGCAAAGTCATACTATAATCGGGTGTCCTAAAAATAAGAGCATCTTTGATAGCTTGTTTAATACCTGAGAAGGCCTTAGACACTTCTTCATTCCATTCCACCTTAGCTCCTTTCTTCATAATTTTTGAAATTGGAATGTTGGTTTCTGCAAAGTTTGTAACAAATCTTCTCAAGAAATTTACCTGTCCAAAGAAAGATTGAATGCCTTTGACATTCTTGGGCTACGTGATTCTTTCAATTGCATCTACCCTTTTAGGTTCAATCCTAACTCCATCTTTAGATACAATATGCCCTAAAATCTTTCCCTCCATGACCCCAAAAACACACTTCTTTTGGTTAAAAGAAACCCCATATTCTAATGCTCTAACACAAATTTTCTCAAGATGACCACAATGTTGATCCTCCTTTGCCGAATAGGCTGTAAGATCGTCTTGGTAGACCACTAGAAACTCATTTATAAAATTTGCAAATTCCACATCTATGGCTCTATGAAATTTTTCCCCAACATTTGTCAAGCCAAAAGGCATTATGACATATACATAAGTTCCCCAAGGTGTGGTGAGAGTCAAGCTACATGGGCTCTACGGATTCGAGTCTTTCTCTATGGCATATATGGCTTTAAGTCTAGTTCTAGGGATTTTATACTAGCTCCATGAGATATGTGGCACTAAGTCTTGCTTCATGGTCCAGTCTTGAATTTTTTTGATTCCTTAACCATGACTAGATTATATCCTTAGAATCCATCCAACATTGACATCAATTCAGATCTAGTGACTCTTTGTAGCATAGCTTCCATATTCGGAAAACCATAGTTGTCCTTTAATGAATTGATATTTAAATTTATGAGTCTACACAGAGTCTGATGTCACCATTTTTCCTTGTCACTAGTACCAATTTTGATACCCATGTTGAATGTCTGATATGTTTTATGATTCCAACATCCCTCATCTTTTTCAATTCTTCTTGCATCTTTGGTGCCAATGTGGGATTAACAGGTCTTAACTTATTTCTAAAAGGCTTTGTGCCTTCTTTTGAAGGAATCTCATGTTGGAAGAGATCTTCTCTATATGCTTTTAAGTCATCATAAGACCATGTAAAAGCATGCTTATATTTCCTGAGAAGATCAACCAACAACTCTCTAAGTTTAGGAGACAACCTCTTACCAATATATATCTTTTTAGGAGCTTCAACTATCCCTAAATTCACTTCTTCTGAATCTTTAGGAATTTTCACAAGCTTTGTAGAAAAGGGCTTGTCCTTGTTATCAAAATATTTCTAAAGCACAACCAATCCCTTTGGAACTCTATTTTATTTTAGTTGAAGAACCTCCTTACCAAAGATAGTATCTATACCATCCAAGGTCTCTGCATATCCATTGAATTCCATCTCTTTATTTCCAAAGTTTAATTCACAACATAAAAATCTCAAAATATCCAAGTCATCTTCAAAAACTTGCCAACTTTCAACATTATTTGGTATGGAAGGTTTGGATTGAACCTCTATTTTGGAGATTCCTGTAAATTTGATATCTTCTGTCCTCAAAGAAATATTTGCCACCAAGTCTACCATTTTGTTTTGACTTCTATCCATCGAGTCAATGCCAAATGCATCAAAATTTTCCACTTCATCACAAACAACGTTTCTATATTGCTTTAGTCTTTGATTCTTTGAAGCATACAAGGATCTTATTTGAGAAATTACTAATTCAGAGTCTCCAATTATTGTGAGATTTTTTATATTATGTCTTGAGGCTAACCTTAATCCTATTAACAAAGACTCATACTCTACAATATTATTGGTGCATGTGAACAACAAAGTAAATGAGAATTTGAAGGTCTTACCACTAGGAGCTATCAATAAAACTCTTGCACCAGCTCCCTCTTTTGAGATTGCACCATCAAAGTACATAGTCCATAAGTCATCTTGGTCTACTAGGTTATCCTTTTCCTTAGATAAAAGCATATTCTGACCTTCTCCTTCCACCCTCCTATCTTGCACTTGAAATGCCCCAATATTAGTGTCCAAGAAACAATTCATATTATTATCCTCACTTTCCCCAATCATGTGAGGAGTTCTAGTTTCCCTAGATACCTTAACAATTTTACCAGCAATATCAAAAGTTGCAAAAGATAAGTCACATTGAATACTCCCTCTAATGAAGGAGCATCTTGGTTCATTGGCAATCCTGCTCAACCAAAAAAAAAGATGTTTACTTTTTCTTTGCAGTTTGTCTTCTGTTGCTTGGGTTCTTGCTTTACCAACAGGTCTCAGTGATCTCTTTACCGATAGGTTTTCTGATGCTTAGGTATGTCTTTATTGATAATTTTTGGTGATCTCTTACCGACGAGTTTGTCTGATGCTCGGGTATGTCCTTATCGACGGTCGTTGATTTTCGATGATCATCTCCCGAGACATTTTATCCCAATTTGGCCAACTTCTAAATTTAATTTTTGTTGCTGAATTAATGTGGGGTCTCTCATTGGGATCAGTGTGGACCTAAATCTAGGTCTTTATTAGGATTTTGAGTGCCAACCTCTTTGGTGGACTCTTGTATATATTTGTTTCCATGTTCTTACTTTAGGGATCGATTTTTTAGAATATAGAAGATTAAGCATTCAATTATCTCAAGGTAGGCCTGAGACCTCACATGTATGAAGAGATATATTGTAATTAATTAAATATCTAGCTGAAACTAGGAAGGCCTTACATCCTGGCATGTAATGATTTTGATCAATAAATAATAAAAGATATATGTTTTTTATTCTCTCACTATTGTTTATGTTTCTGCATTGTCTTGGAAAGTTGGTTAGGTGTTTGGGAGTGCCCTTGGACCCATCCTCCTACCCTCATTGCGTCAGGTGGTATCAGATCATTGGTGAGATCTAAGTTCCTTCTTGTATACCCTAACCCTAGTTGGTGATATTGTTGTGGGGTAGCAGATTATGATCTGACCTACAATTGTAGAGGGATTCATGATGGTTCACGGGAGAGGAAATGCAGATCCAGGTCTAGCTGATATGGCTGCTAGATTGGAAGTTGTTGAGACAGCCCAACACAGAGGAAGACATATTGATGATGTTAGTGATGATGAAATTAAAGAGTTTCAAGGTGAAGCTACACCTACACCTATGATGGACTAGGAAGAGGAAATATTCCTGAGAGCCTTGACAATTTTGAAATCCACACCTCAGTTTAATCCTCCTGAGTATAGTGGAAAGTTGGATTCTGATGAATTGATTGACTGGATAACTGGATAAATGAGATGGAAAAATACTTTGAATATGAGAATGTATCATGGGATAAGAAGCTAAATATTGCAAGCACAAAATTGAAAGGTCATGCATCCTTATGGTGGGAACATCTGCAATTAGATCAGAAGATTAAAGGTAAAGACAAAATCAAGGTATGTGATAAGATGATAAACAAATTGAAAGGCAAGTTTCTTCCTTGTGATTATCAGATTAACCTGATTAGGAGAATGAAAAGCTTGAAACAAAAAGATAAATATGTCAAAGACTACATGAATTATATAGATTGGACATCACATCTAGACATGTTGAAGATGAAGTGGAAAGAGTAGCAAGATATCTGAACTATTTGAGAAGTTTCATACAAGATGAGATCAGTTTGATCAAGATGGAAAGAATTGAGGAGGCATATCAATTCACCCTAAAAGCTGAGGAAAAGTTGAACAGAAGATATGAACAAAAATAAAGAGGTAGAGGAGGTAGATTCCCTAGAGGAAGAGGTAGATCTCATGATGAAAACAATAGATCTAAACCAAACAAGTCAGTTTCAGACATATCTCAAGATAAAGGAAAGACTAACTGGAAAGGTGGAAGTTTGTATCAAGGAAGAGGTAATTACTCCAGAGGTGGATATAGAAAAAAGGGATTCCAAGTAACTTGTTACAATTATGGTGAAGAAGGACATAAATCCTTTGAATGTACACATGCAAGAAAGGAAGGCAGTAGTAGAAAAAATCCATTGGTGCAAGAGGAGTCACCTAATGAAGCTGAGGAGGAAGGAAATCTCATGATTAGAAGGATACTATGGAGTGAGAAGGATAAGAAAGATCTAATTAGGAAAATTTTATTCAAGACCAGATGTAGAGTTGCAGACAAGGTTTGGAAGGTGATTGTTGACAGTGGAAGCTCAAATAATATGGCATCGGAAGAAATGGTTGCAAAGTTGCAGTTGGAGAAGATGAAACATCCAATGCCCTATCAAATCTCATGGATCAAGGATGAACATACATTAATGGTGAGTGAACATGTTTTGTGAATCTAAAAATTGGAAAGTATTATGATAAGGTGTTGTTTGATATTATGCCTATGAATTGTTGTCATATTTTGTTGGGTAGACCTTGGCAATATGATAGACATGCTATACATGATGGAATATTGAATAGATATTCTATTTGGGTTGATGGTAAGAAGAAAGTTTTGTTACCTTTGGTTGAAGAATCAGTTGGTGAGATATGTACATCTATGAAAGTTTGTCTGATGGAAGGTAGACAATTTGTTAAGGATTTGAAAAGAAATGATATCTGTTATGCTTTGATTCCTAACAAACCAAGTAAGAACACCAAAAATGAAGTTCATGCAGAAGTTGAAAAGTTACTCACTAAGTACAAGGAGATAATTTTAGATAATGTACCTGATATTTTTCCACCAATGAGAGATATCAGTCATTGTATGGATCTGATTCTTGGAGCTAGTTTACCAAACAAAGCACCACATAGGTTAACACTAATCGAGAATGAAGAGCTTAACCGACAAGTTCATGAATTATTGAATTAGGGTTTGATCTGAGAAAGTTTGAGTCCATGTGCGGTACCTATTTTGTTGGCACCTAAGAAGAATGGAGAATGGTGAATGTGCACTGATTCCAGAGCAATTAATAAGATCACAATGAAGTATATGTTTCCTATATCGAGAATGGATGACATGATGGATTATTTGAGTGGATCAAGATACTTTACCAAAATTGATTTAAAAAGTGGATATCATCATATCAGAATCAGAGAAGGTGATGAGTGGAAAACTTCTTTCAAGAAAAAGGAAGGTTTGTATGAGTGGTTGGTTATGCCCTTTGGTTTAACTAATGCACCGAGTACATTTATGAGGTTAATGAATGAAGTTTTGAAGACAATCTTGAATAAGTGTGTGATTGTATAATTGGATGATATTCTAATATTTAGTAAGACTAGAGAAGAGAATTTGATGCATATAAGGCAAGTGTTGCGGAGATTGAAAGAGGAAAAGTTGCTGATAGATTTGAAGAAGTATTCCTTCATGAAAGAAGAACTTGTGTATTTGGCATTTGTGATTTCAGCTAATGGTTTGAAGATGGATCCAGAGAAGGTTGAAGCTATACTAAATTGGCCTACACCTGAGAATGTCAGTGAGGTAAAGTTCATTTCATAGATTGGCAAGTTTTTACAGGAATTTTATTAGAAATTTCAGTTCTATTTGTAATGCTATGACTAAAACAATGAGAGGAAACAAAACATAATTCAAATCGACACATGGAGCTGATAAGAGTTTTGAGGCTTTGAAGTTGAAATTTGTTGAATTACCTGTGTTAGCATTACCTAATTTCAATAAGGTATTTCAAGTTGAATGTGATGGAAGTGTAAGTGCAATTGGAGCTATGTTGACTCAAGAAGGTAAACCTGTTGCTTTCTTTAGCACAAAGTTGAATAATGCAAAGAGTAAATATTTTGTCTATGATCAAGAGTTCTATGCTATTATGCAAGCTATGAAGAAATGTAGACATTACTTGGTTCCAAATGAATTCATGTTGTATACTAATCATAAGGCATTACACTATTTGGGTAGTCAGAATAAGTTGAATCAGAGACATATGAAATGGGTAGATTATTTGCAGAGTTTTACATTTGTGATTAAGCATAAGAGTGGAGTTTCTAACAGATTTGCTGATGCATTGAGTAGAAGAAGATATTTGTTAACTAAAATGAGAATTGAAGTTCTTGGTTTTGATGATATGAAGCATTTGTATGAAAGTGATACTGATTTTTCTAAGTAGTGAAGAGGTGCAGAGCACCTGATTAAAATAAAACAAGTATGAAGATTATTTTATTCAATAAGATATGTTGTTCAAAGATATTCAGTTGTGTATACCGAGAGGATCAATGAGGAATAATCTGATTAAGGAGAAACATAGTAGTGGATTGGCTGGACATTTTGGCATTGATAAAATATTGAGTTTATTGAAGGAGAGGTATTTTTGGCCTCAGTTGTATAAGGATGTTCAAAAATTTGTGAAAAGTTGTGGAGTTTTTCAAGTCGGTAAAGGAGTGAGTCAGAATACTGGTTTGTATACACCGATTACTGTTCCTGAGAAACCTTGGAGTGATATCAGCATGGATCCTGTTCTTGGCTTACTGAGGACAATAAGAGGTAACTATTCCATATTTGTTGTTGTGGATAGATTTTCTAAGATGACACATTTCATACCATGTAAGAAAACATCAAATGTAGTACATATATCAGATCTTTTATTTAAAGAAATTACCAGATTGCATGGATTACCGAAGAGTATTATCTTTGACTGAGATAGTAAGTTTGTTAACTATTTTTGGAGAACACTTTGGAAGAAGTTGGATACTAAGTTGAAGTTTAGTTCTACATTTAATCCATGGACTAATGGAAAAATAGAGGTTGTAAACCGAAGTTTGGGTAACTTATTGAGATGCCTAGTTGGAGACACACCAAGCAATTGGGATTTGATGTTGGCACAAGCAGAGTTTGCATACAATAGTTCAGTAAATAGAAGTACTAAAAAGACATATTTTGAGATTTTTCATGGCACACAACTGAGAGGTATATCAAACTTGAGAGACATTGCTAGAGAAGAGAAAAGAAGTGCTGAAGTAGAGGAATTTGCAGAATTTATGAAGACATTGCATGAAGATGTAAAACAGAAGCTGGAGAAAAGCAATCAAAAATACAAAGATAGTGCATAAAGATCAAGAAAACATAAATTTTTTGAAGTTGGTGATGCAGTTATGGTTCATTTGAAGAAAGGCATATTTCCTATTAGCACATATGGTAAATTGAAGATGAAGGAATTTTCTCCTTGCAAAATACTGAGAAGATTTGACAATGGGAATGCTTATGAAGTTGAATTACCTGATGACATGGATATATCACCTATATTCAATATTTTAGACTTGTATGAATATCATGAACCTGATGAAGAAGTGACAATACCAAGTCATTAGCCTAAGAAGCAAATAGAAGAAGTTGAGAAGATTTTGAAATAGAGAATTGGCAGAAGTACAAGAGGAAAGGAATACATGGAGTATCTGGTAAAGTAGAAGAACAGACCGATTGAGGACTCGTCTTGGATTTCTCAATCTAAGTTGGATTCATTTTAGGTTGGACCTGATACATGGTTTAGGGAATCATTTCTTGTAACCCCAAGTGTCTAATGTAGGAGCATCTTGGATCATTGGCAATCCTGCTCAACCAAAAAAAAAGATGTTTACTTTTGCTTTGTAGTTTTTCTTCTGTTGCTCGCGTTGTTGCTTTACCGATGAGTCTCAGTGATCTCTTTACTGATAGGTTTTCTGATGCTTGGGTATGCCTTTAATGACAATTTTTTGTGATCTCTTATCGACGGGTTGTGTGATTCTCGGGTATGTCCCTACCAACGGTCGCTAATTTTCGGCGATCATCTCCCAAGACATTTTATCCTGATTTGCCCAACTTCTACATTTAATTTATGTTGTTGAATTGATGTGGGGTCTCTCATTGGGATCTATGTGGACCTAAATCTAGGTCTTTGTTAAGATTTTGAGTGCTGACCGCTTTGGTGGACTCTTGTATATATTTGTTTCCATGTTCTTAGTTTAGGGTTCAATTTTTTAGAACATAGAAGATTAAGGATTGAATTATCTGAAGGCAGGTCTGAGACCTCACATATATGAAGAGCTATATTTTAATTCATTGAATATCTATCCGAAATTGGGAAGGCCTTACAACCTGACATGTAATGATTTTGATCAATTAATGATAAAAGATATATGTTGTTTCTTCTCTCACTGTTGTTTGTTTTTCCGCATTGTCTTAGAAAGTTGGTTAGGTGTTTGGGAGTTCCCTTGGCCCCATCTTCCTACCCTCATTGCATCTCCCTCTCATTGAATCACTCCACTTTCTTGATAATAGAATTCCATATTGGGGAGGAATATCAACCACTAGGACACTCATTGTTAGAAACTTTTCTGGATATGCAGCTAGTCTATAAGGAAGAGATTTAATAGTACCTATGACAGGTACCTCTCTAGAGTCCATTTCTTGACATATTCCATGTGGAGTATCAACCTACAATCCCATTGACTTCATTATCTTTGTAGGCATGACAATATTAGATGCTCCTGATTCTATCATGCAATTTTTAAGCATCTTACCATTGATGAGTAGAGTCAATAAAAAGGGATCCACAGCTCCCAAGGGAGTGTTACATGATTTATATTCAAATAAATCTAAGGCATTTTTTAAACAATTTCTTCTAATTATTTCCCCTTATTTTCAGATTTATCTTTTATATTTCCTATTTTCTTTTTCTTTTCTAGCTTCCAGATCCTTGTGGAAGAAATAATATTTACCCACGTCAAAGTCTTTTCTTTATGCTCCTCAATCCTCATCATTTCCAATAGTGGAACTTGGATAGTTATATGTGATAACAATTGCCCCATATCAACATGGGTGTATTTTATATCAGAGATGTATTGCTCCACACTAACAACATTTCCATCTTCAACTTGAATAGCCAAGCTTGGATCAATTCTTTTATTATCCTTTTGAAAAGGAGAAACATTTATCTCTGGCATCTTTGTTTTTACCTTGAAGACAACATTTGGACCATTTGACTTATGCGCTTTCCTAACCTTTATTATTTTAACACCCTCAACAAGTTTTTCCCTTTCTTGTGTCTACTTAGTGTCTTTAATAAAAATACTAGATGGTTTTCCATATGCATTACCAACTTTCCTATTTCTCAAATTATAATTATTCCTTGCTTGAGCAACCATGTCTGTAGTGATTTGTGCAATCTCATGACCTAAAGGTCTTCTTAATACAATGGGTTCCTTACCTCTTACAACATTACACCTTATTTCATCAATTTCTTTGTCTTCATCATTAGATGGAACCATTATTGGTTTTTAGCTTCATCATCATATTCGTATTCACCCCTTAAGTGTGAAAAGGTCATTGTACAAACATTGTTATCATACAATTCATCTTCTTCTTCCCCCTCTTGTTGTGCTTCATTTGTAGATATATTCAAGGAAATAGCATAATAGTCAGGAATGTGTGGGGATTGACAAGTTGTACACCATGAGACATCATCAAATACATTAATAGAGCATCTTTACAGAGGATTGAGAGTCTTATCATCAATCTTGCCTTTCCTTTGTGGGATAATAGGTTTCCCAACCTTCCACTAGGTGGTATATGGGTAATTTTGCATCTTTGGCTGCCTATTAAAATTACTAAAGGATGGATTATCATTATTTGGAGACCTAGTATTCATATTCTCTCCATGCTTTAAATCTTTTATGGAATTTGGAATCTGCTTCATAATAACCTCCTCTTTAGGTTTCACATTAGAAGGTCTATCTGATTCTTTCCTGGCAGGCTTCCATTCTTCCCTTCTACCCAATTTTCCTAACACTCTTCTATTAGTCTCAATGTTAACAGTTGTTTTATAATACTCTTTAATGTTTCTATGATTATTGTCTCTAAGAAGATATCCCATTTTAGAATCAAAAGCATTTAGATAAGTGGAAAGACAAAACTTATTATCAAGCCTCATAACTTGGAAAATTTTATGCATGGCCCTTTATAATCTTATGTTGAATTCACCAACATACTCATTTGGATTATTTTTTATATTATTTAACTCATTCAACATGAATCCCTCATTTGTCTTGTCACCATATTTCTCCTTAAATAAATCCTTTAGTTTATCCATATACCCCAAAGAATCATAAGGTAAGCCTCTAAACCAATCCCTAGCATCCTCAACTAGAGACTAAACAAAATGTTTCACCAATACATCCTCATGTACAATCTCATAGTCATCCATACTATCAATAAAATTCTTGAAATGCTCCTCACATGTAATAACATAATTTTCAGAAAATTTGGGAAGTTTATCTCTAATCTCATTTGGAATTGCATTAGAATAACTATGAATACCAAGAAAAAAAAATTCTTGTACCTTTATGCATGGTTCGGTCTCCTTTGAAATTGATTATCAATTTGATAAGTAGATGCCCTGGCATTTGATGTTGCAGCTTCTTCAGCACTACCATGAGAAGGCCTAGTAGATTTCTTATGAAATTCAACCTTCTTCTTCATCTCTAAAGCAGCAGCTTCCAATTCTACTTTCTCTAGCTCTTTCGCTATGATTTCTTTCTCCATTCTAGCCCTCTCAATATCAGTGTCCAATTTAGACAATGGATCCACTGGAACCTTGTGACTCACAAGTTCATTTATTTGAAATCATTTCATCCTCTTATTTCCTTTATTCTTAGGGTCTTGGGTAACAAAAATTTGGCGGATGACAAGCTCTTCTTCAACTCTTTCCGGTTCTTCAACATAGTTCATTGCCTCCAGGTTCAGAAATTGCCTCTTCATTTGTTCAACCCTAATTTGATCTTGTCTTATCTTATTTTCTCTTTCCTTTTCTTTTTGTTGTCTAATAGCAATCTACTTCTGAATTGTCCTATCCAATTCAGCAATTTTTTCAACCATACTGTCAGAATCTAGGAGGGTGGTGTTAGATCCATCCTCCTCTCTTTCACTAGTAGCATGATATTCTTCATATGCACCTAATCCCAAGTCTACAACCTCTTCATATTATGATTTATTTCCTTTATGGCTTCATTAGATTGGCTCTCCTACTCTAGTGTTATCCTCTTGTCTCTCATTTTGAGGGACACTTCTATTATTCCTTCCTTTCCTTGGCTGAACAACTTTAGAGGTAGTTAGAAATCCATCTTCCAGTTTGTCTTTAGGATGTGTTTTCACCCAAGATCTGGTATTTCTATTACTCATATTGAGAAAGTGTATATAAAATAATATTTTTTACTCAGCACTGCTGCAGATATTTCTCAGAGTCACCACCCAAAACAAGTTGGGAAAATACAACACTAACCTATATGAATACTGAAATAAACTCACCATGCAAAGGATAACAACAATGAGATAAAAAAGAGTAACTCTATGCTTCCAATGATCAATTTACTGGTCATTTATGATAATATAATAATCTCCCCAGCATATTCACCATTTTGTTGGTGACTCGGATGGGTCAAATGATATGACTATTAGATCTCCAGAGATTATTTGAAAGGTTTAACAAGAATTTTACTTCTCTGTCCCCAGTAGAGTCACTATTTTGTTGGTGTTTGAAACTATTTATGCTTTGAAAGCTGCAAATATACCTTGACATTGATTTTAAGAGTGGTTAGCTCCAATAATGGGAAGCTCTACAAGGTAAATGGACCAACTATAGGGACAAGACTGCCCTCTGCACTTCTAGATCTACAAAACCAAGGTGGTTACACCTAGTCCAGACAACATACAACTCCTTATAACTCTGGATTTAAACAATAGATAATGGTAAGAAAGTACTAAATGTAAGCCACACATTCATTGACTCTCCATTATCATGAAAGACTCACAACCAATAACCAAAAAACATGAAACAACTTTGGAAATGGTTTTTATTTAAACTTGGGTAGAATATAGCCAAACCCAATCAGGCATGGATCTCAAAATAATGTATTAGTTCTTGATCATTGCCTTATCCATTGGGCAATACCTCAATCCAAATACTTGAGAACTTAAACCAACTTACTATCAAAGACTCATAGTCATAAACACAAGAAACCCATACCATACACTTCTTACAATATCCTTATTTAGATAAACCAAATGAGCCTATGTTATATCAAAATCATTTAATTTGATCCTAGATCAAACCTAAAGACTAAAAACATATGCATAAACAAACTTTATGTAAAGATTCAGAAAACTCACAACTCAAAAGATAAACACCAAGGAGAGACTTAAATCTAAGAAGGCTTATATTAAGTATGATGAATCAAGTTTATATATCAAATTGATTGAGGTAATACACCATTCAATAATGCACAAAATATTAGAAAACTTTCAATTCGGTCTTAATACAGTCTAAAAAAAAGTTTACTATATCCCTGACTGGAAACAAGTATGAAGCCTAATTCCTTTCTCTACTTCCCCAATTTTCCAGCCCTTCTAAATGATCTTGGAAATCCCTTTATAGAAATAGGGATTTAACCAAGCTTCAAATCATTTGGGGTTCGGGTTTACAACTAAGTCATTCAAAGCATTAAAGGCATTAATTCATTCAACTACCCTGCCATCAAGTTGAAACCCTTTCTTCAATCCATTCTATGAAATCTGATATGTAGCCACCATTGACCTCGAGATGTTGGAGAACAATCCTCTCATGAAGTATAATTTCCAACCACTAGGACTTGGAAGAAAACCCGATCATAAATGAAAAGGAGACAAGGTGTCGTCTAAAGGTTACAATTTATTTGTAGATCTTATCAAAAAACCCACAGCATCACTTCACAATATAAAGGCATTTTGAGCCATCAGATTTTAATCCTACCAACATCCTGGAATGACATAAATGCAACCCATAAGATCAGATTGATAAATTTATTGCTTTTTCATATAAGACACAGTCCACCACCATGAAAACCCTAAGAAATACATTTAAAAATTTGAATATTGATTGCAACAACTACAAGTGGCGCAAAAATCTCCTTCGAAGGCTGAGATTCAAACCTTAATGCAACTTTAAGTCACATTCGTAGATCTCTTTTAAGTAACCCTCAAGCCAACACTAAGATTTAGATGCATGTCGCTCCATCATGATGCCTTGAACAATATACTTTGATCACCTTTTGTTTGAGGCTTAGTGTCGATCGTCCGATCAAATTTGATATGCTTTACCCTTAGCCCGCCCTTCAGCATTGACCAAGATCTTAGATGTGACATGGAAAGTAGGCATGAACCCGCAATGAATAAATAATGATCACCTTTTGTTTAAGGATTAGCACCCACCACATGATCAAACCATATATAATCGTAGATTAACTCCCTTTAGCCCAGCTACATTTTCACGTGTTCGCCTATCGCAAACCTGCAATGGATAACATCATGCATATTTACATCCACGAGATCACGCACAGCGTGTGATGAAAACAAATCTAATGGTCCCATCAACTTTCCTTCATCTTTGATCTTAGTAGGAAACTTGGCATCATGTCAGGATGCCTTGATTAATAAACATTGGTCATCTTCTCTTTAGGCTTTATATGTACCGTTAGATCTTCCTTGATCTGATCACATAATAACCTAACTATAGTCATAGCCTGGTCCTGCCAACTGCTACGTGATGCCAAAGTGTGAACCCTTAAATATTAATCCTCATGTTTATTCTGATCAAGGAAATAAAACCATCATAGGATTAACAAGATCTGACCACTCCTTAAACTTCCTTAAGCTGACCACTTTCCACGTGGCACTCGATCACATTGCCGCAATGGCTTAACTATCATGCACTCGTTGATTGTGGAATAACGCTCGCCACTAGATTGAAATGATCTGATGGATCGAATCATCACCGTAGAACCATAAGGAAAATGGCCTTCCATCATCTGAGAAGGACATGCGGCAACACAATGCTATGCCTTGAATGATAAAGTAGCTGCATCTTGCGATCAAGGGATCGTGACAGCCGTCAGATCAAATGAGACTTGCTCGACATATGTGAAAAGGTATAATTCACCGTGGGGACATTAGACTTAGGTAAAAATAAAAATAAAATTAATATACCACCCCGCTAGGATACATGTATTAAAGTGATGGCCCCGTCGACGACGTCATTAAAACACATGGGTTTAAGTAATTTAAGTGGCTCAAAAAGGTAACAACATTTTAAAATAAGTGTATGAAACTTAGGTTTTTTGACATGAAAGAACCAAGGGATTAAGGAAGGCTTGTAGGGTTAAGAACCAGCCCCTAAAAAATTAAAGAAAGATGCCAGAGGGACTCCATTTTAGCAAAACAATTAATAGACCTAACAAGTAGTTTTTAACTTCTTTTTTTTTGGGGGGGGGGGGGGGGGGGNTTTTAACTTCTTTTTTTTTGGGGGGGGGGGGGAGGGGGATTTAATGTCCCCAATTTTAAATCAGTTTCCTTAAATCACTCTTAGCTATAACCAGATTAGAGATTATTGAGAAATGTATATTAAGTATGTTAATTTAATTAATTTAATATAATAACTTGAGGTATTGAATTCAACGTTATTGTGTTTAGTGTTAATCTTTTAATGTGGAACTTGTTTATTAAAATAAACTTAAATTGGTTATTAAGTATTTCAAGTGGTCCTATGAATGGCATAGCCTATTTTTAAGGGTGGATTATTATTTTGTCAAGGCACTTTGATAAATTAAAATAATTTTGGTTAAGGAACTTAACTAGCTAATTTAATTTAAAATATTTAAGGAGACAATTGATTTGGGTACCTAAATAATGTTTATTCAGATAAATTTAACCAGACACTTTTATTAATGACTTTTATGATTAACTTATTAATATTTAAAATTTGACTAGAGTTTTGTGGCTTGTAAATTAATTAAAGTTTTATTAAGTTTATTATTAGCGTATTTATAAGGTTAATATAAAATCTAGGGGATTTTGTCAAATGATTTATTCTATGTATTTTTATAATTGGACGTGATTAAGCCAAATTCAAACCCGCTTAGCGACCCAATCAATAGTAACTTAATTCATCGCCATTAATATTGTTGATCCTATTGAAAAATTTGCAGAAACATTAGAAATTTTAATCAGTTCTATATTAAGCTTAGTAAGTGTAGAAATTTTAAAATCAAATTAAGATTTTAATAAGATATCTAGAATGTATTTAAATGATTTATAATATATTTAGATGATATTGTTAAGTGATTAATGTTAGGGGATTTTAGTGACCTTTTTAACGTACCTTTATTAAGAAATATTAAATTGTGATATTAAATAAAACCATTTTATTAATGTTCTATCAATTAAATAAGATTAAATGGTTCAATGTATCATGATGTGAGATGAGGCATTCTTTAAACTGACTTTTGGGATAGAGTAGTTGTTATAGTCGAATTTGTATTAAGATATTACTTGTAATTATGAGCATGCATCTTTTTGGGTGGCTAAAATACTTAATTCAAACTAAAATATTATGGCGATTATTAAACCCTAAGAGAATGATTTTATATTTAACAAGTAACTAAAACATGTTTTTAAGAAAGGTTATTAACCCACAACTATAGTTACATGACCCTATGTCATTAAACCTATTGATGTCTTAACCCTCGAGATGAGTAGCAATTCTAGGTCAACGTTTAACACTTTCCCTTCACAATTTTGAGTGTTAGTGAATGGTGATTAGATGGTTATTCATTATATCACTCTCTTCGATCTAATGGGTTAAGGGACATTGACTCACATCATGATTCCCCTTAAATCTAATGTCAACAAATGTACTTAACCTCCCAACCTAAACCATTTCTTAACTTTGTTAGCTCAAAAAGCATGTTTAGTAAACTTTAGCTAACTATTTTGCATCATCCTTTACCTATTAGATGTATTGAAAAAAAAAATTATTGTGTTTTTGCATGCAATTTTGGGCATGACATTCTGGTATCAGAGTGAGGTTCAACATTAGGAACCTTGTAAACCATTACACTTCACCTAGGAATATATTCTGCTTGGGTAGGAAACCCCTAGTTACACTACTTACGTGCATAAAGTAAACGAGAATGAGGATGTGTCCATGTAACATGTGGGGATTTAGGGAAAGAGGTAGAGGTTCCAGAAGGGATCAGGGACCCCTCCTGAATAGACTTCTAGCCTCATCCTAGATTTTTGAGATAGCACTTCCAAGACATTAAATTTATAGATCTTTCATATGTTGGGATCGTAATGCTATGTTCCCCGAACATAGAATGTTGAAGATGTGAATGGTCACATTGTACAATATGGTGATCTTGAGATAATCTATTAAGTTGGGTTCCCTATTGTGGAAATTTAGGGTACTCATTTAGGATTGGACTAAGTAGCACCTTCTTGGAATGGATGATTCCCTAATGTGAGCATCCCTTCCAATTCCCTTAGTCTGGTGGGTTATTGTATTTCTATAGGTATTTGAGAGTTAGTGATCAATTTTGAATGTGCCAACAATTGGGATAGTGATGCCATATGTTTTAGCTCGATGGTTTGTATATATATGTTGACCCCTTGTTGGTTGTAGTGTTAGAAGCCTACAAGTGGTTTTCTTTCTTATGTGTTTGTGCATGGTTAGTATAGTTTAATAGTATCCTTGCATGGATAGGGGGACTACTTATTTAAATCCTAATGGGGTTTGGTGCATTGTACCTACTTCATTATCACAATCAGTGTGAGTGGTATAAGGAAAAATTAAGTTGTACTTGGGCACCTTAAATTTCAGCATCATTATGCTTTCCACTTAAAAAGTGATGTGTGTACACTTTGGGAAATAATAGAAAGAGATGCCTATCTATGATGGATAAGTGTCTCCCTATGGTGGAAGGTCACTTGTGGGTAGAGATTATTGTCCCTAGGGTGCTTGGTAGGGGAAAGGATGTGTTAACACTGCAAATGTGCAACATCCTAATGGGTTACTGCTCTTTGTGGAATCATGTGTGTTTAGCATCTATTATTTGTGACCCCACTTTTACCATGTATAAAGTGCAATAAGGCCCTTGAGTAATTCAAAACTATCCTTCTTTATGTGGAGTAGAGTTCTCAACCAAAACCCTGGAAGTTCTATATGGTGTCAAAACCATAGAAGCCAATTTGGGGCTTGTATAGTGAGTTGGACCCCAGACATGAGAAGAACCCTAGATACTATTTGCCAGCCTTTCTGTAGATCAGTGAGCACCCCTCCTCCAAGATATTTCATGATTTATGTTGTAACCTTGTGATGATTCTTTGGCATAGGCTTGAGATGGTAATAACCTGCCTTATGGAAAGTAATGCATGCATGTGAAAGTTAAAGGAAACTGATATTGGCCCCTATATTACATCAGTTACCAGAAATATAGTAATGCATAGGTGGGGTATATTTCTTGATAGGTGAGTATTGGGTGTTAAGATTGCTAAACTACAATCTTCCCAAGAACACCTGCATGCATAACTATTACATACACAGAAGCAAAAGACAGAAGATAGACATATCTATGGAGGCCAAAAAGTCAGAGACATCATGTGCTCAAGAAAACAATATATTGATAATATGTTTCTATGATTTACAAAATGATGTAAAAACTCTGTAAAGAAAACTAAGCGGTGATTCCTTATAAAGGATACCGAAGCCCTAAAAAGGAAACTCTCAGAAAATAGAAAGTTGCCTAAGTCTAACTTAAGCTAAGAGTAGATAACTAATAATTAACTGATTTAATTATTAGCAA
>MU223845.1:5906940-5918302 GCA_018584345.1 Thuja plicata
TACACAGAAGCAAAAGACAGAAGATAGAAGGATCTATGGAGGCCAAAAAGCCAGAGACATCATGTGCTCAAGAAAATAATATATTGATAATATGTTTCTATGATTTACAAACTGATGTAAAAACTCTTTAAAGAAAACTAAGCGGTGATTCCTTATAAAGGATACCAAAGCCCTAAAAAGGAAACTCTCAGAAAATAGAAAGTTGCCTAAGTCTAACTTAAGCTAAGAGTAGATAACTAATAAGTAACTAATTTAATTATTAGCAACACTCGACTACTCTAACATTGGGTATGTGTTTGAAGGTTACTAAGTAGTGATGCCCTCATATCCTTGGTGGATACTCCCTCTTATGTGCTCGATTTTAGTTGCATTACTCTGTGAATGACTTTTTGGATTTATTTATTTTCTTAGTGGAACTTTCCACATGTTGTGTGGGCTAGAATCTTTTGGGTATTTATTTTAATTGGAATCAGTCACCAACTATTGTATCTAATTCTTATGATGATTGTCACTTTGGATTTATTATTTAAATGAGCTCATTTTGAGAATTTACTGTTGAAATTCTTAATTTTTGTCCCCTTTCAAGATTTACTTTTTGATCATTATGACTATTTTGAATGTTTTCTTATGATGGACAGTCCTATGTTTTGTGAATCTATCAGGCTCAATGTGAGCCACTGATAGTGTGTATAAGGAGAACACCAAGGAGAACATATTATTTTGTCTTGTCAAGTAACACTAAACTTTTGAGTATGAAGTCTCAACTCTATTTTAAAGGTGTAATAGGGTTGGAAATTAATTTTAATTTGAAAGGGAGTGCCAACCGGTAATAATGTTAATGCATGGTGGCACAAGTTATGCTAAACATACAAATTAGATTTGGCCATGAATGGGTGCGCATACCACATTATTTGATTTTGGGAAGTATGTATCATGAAAGGAGGACTCTAGTTTCATGATTATTATAGTTAAAGATAATTGGATGTTCCAACAACCTCCTTCAGTGTTAAAAAAAAAATTAAATCGGTACATAGATGTTGCTCTAGTTGATGACCTTGCATATCTTATTCGGTATAGGTCGAGCATTTAAATTTGGAAGTTAAGCTTAGGTGTACATGCTTAGTGGGATTCCTTCTTTCCCAGGATGTGAGTAAGGTTTGTGATGATCCCTTTTATTAAGAAATATTGTGATGAATAGTTGAGAATGATTTAGTCTTCTTGTGAATGTTGGTACATGGTGTGGGCCTCAATGATCCTTTAATGATGGTAGTGATTACACCTCTATCTTTATATATATATATATATATATATATATGATAAGAAGCTAGTCGTATTCTTCCCTCATGGCGAGACTCAATGATGGGGATAGGGGTTACCAAATGGATGGGTTTCTTGTGACAATCCTAGTTATGGGAAGGTTGAACCAGAATATTCTTAGGCTTAAATCACCCTCTTTTGGAAATAATGTGAAGATGGGTGCAAGGGGATGTCGCTTTATGGATCCATTACCACATAGTGTAAGGTAGGGCTAGAGTCTAGTTGGTAAGTGATCATGTTTTCCTAGAATGAATGAGCTCTCACTGCTCTAATCTCACACTAATCCTACGTTAGGAGAATTGGTTGTGCACTGTTTACCTCATCGGATGGAAGGAGTACAATTGGGTCTCTATTTTTGATAAGTACTCCTACTTCTGAGAGGAAGCCATATGTGTGTCCATTTAATTTTTCAGTACTATTGAAGTTGGGGATGGTATCCCTTGAAGAGTGCAAATTGGATAGAGGATCTTCACCTTTTTTTTCAAGATTTGGGTGAGTTAGTAGTAAGTGAGGGTGCTCCAAGTATACATGGTAGTACGCTACTATTAATCAAGTTAAGTCTTCACAGGTTTCTTGAGTTGACAACTTGGAAGTTCTTTCCACTATGATCAAAGAAAGAATTTAGAGGGCATCATTCACTATTGGATGCCCCTGATAAACTAGTGAGGCTTATGTTGTATCCTTGACTATTTGACTATGTCAATATATTGGTTCTCTTTTGGTGTATGATGGGTCCCTTTAGCTGACATTAAGCTGAGTGGTTAGGATCGGTTATGTTTTGAGTTGACATTAAAGAAACCTCAATATGTGTACTTGCATCTAGATCAGATATTATTTCCTCACCTTGACGTGCTACTTTTGGTTTGGTTCGTCAACTTCCAGAAGTAATCCCAGTCCTTGGGAGGGATGATGTAGAGTCTCCCTCATTTCCCTTCTATGTTGACATCCTAAAGGATGGGGAGAGCAGTTATTATTGTATTCATGTCTATGTTGAACCCATGTGAGATGGTACCCTCGGGGTGATCTCTTGTCTACTTAATTTATGTGACCCGCCTGAGACTTGAGATGTGTTGTGAGATCTTGTTATGTTATGATATGACTAGTTGAGATGATATTTTGGTACTGTTATTTTGAGATCCTACCCTGACCCATCATAGCATAGCTAACATTTGTATACTTTGATTATCTTGATGATACATTATTTTGATGCATTGACTTATTGGATATTGATTTCATATCAGTAGATACTATGTGATGATATTTTATATTTTGATAATGCTAGGATAAAATTTTATATGCTCATGATTGACTGATCTGGATGTTATGTTATAGCAAAAAGATTGAATTTTGAATCCTATGTTTTGATATTATAATTATATTTCGTGGTGAATTTTGATGACAATTTAATTTATACTAGAGGACTAAATTCTGCAAATATTCTTTTATAGTTGAATTATAAATGTTACAAGATTATATGAATTAGTGATTATAAGTGTGAACATGTATATGCTTGTGGGAGTTCTAATTTTGCAAATAATATTTTAATTCATAATGAGGCTTATGAGATACTAGTTTCCACTAGAAATGAGCTAAATGTATAAATTTTCTTACAATTGCTATATGTATGATTTTATAATGAGCCTGACTGGCTTCTTCAAAGGCCTTTACAATTTCAAATAACACTTTTCCAATTTATGAAAATAAACTCCTAATAAACCTCTACAATGCTTTGTCCCTTTTTTTGATTTCCAGTATTTGGGTTTTTGTATTTTTTCAAAGTATATATTAAGCATAACATTCATAATTACTGCCAACATTTCTAGAAGAAACAACGATTACAATTTTCCAAAAAAATAACAATCATTTCATAGCTAAGGAATTATATAAAATTTCTGTACCAACCAATTGACATAGCACATTTTCCCTTGAATATTGGTAACATTGTTGATATGAAGTGGAAGCCAACATGTAAAATGCCACCCATAGTACTTTCACATGACTGGTGAAGAAGTAGTCATTGTAAAAAACTCTACAATCCTTATGAAATCCCACGCCAACTGTCACCTCAATGCGTTCTAAAAACCACGTTCATCTTCCATGAAAGTTGATGCCAAGCCTTCAAATCGTTTGAAACCAAATGCATTTCTCTACCTCTACAACCCATAACTCCAAGCACAATTCACCAACATTGTTGGTTGGTTCAAAGTGTAGCAAATCTGAGATTATACATTCTCAGCAAGCACAAACTCTCAAACCCTCAAATTCCATCCTTCAAACCAATTTCAACAAATGACAAAGTGTATAATAATCAATGACAAAATCAATTTTAGAATTAATTGCACTCTCAGTGTGCCAATTAATTATCAACAAAATCCTCAGGTAATAAACTCCAAAATCAATTCTATTCTTAGCCACGAAATAGAGTAGAGAGATCATGCAATTGTTTACCTCAACACAATTGTAGAAGTGAAGAACTCAGAAACCCTAGCCCAAGGCTCAAGAAGAAAAATTATAAAATATTCAATAGATGATTTCCCTTTCACAAAGAATTGCTTTTATAATTATACTTAGGCACATATTGAATAATATAATTTATTGACTCATTTGGCTCCAAAAATGACCTTTTCACCAATATCATGAAATTATGACATGCAGGGTCCCTATTTTTTGTGCCCAAGATTTAAAAAATTTCATCTTGGTTCCAACGAGCTATAACACTAAGGTATCCAACATATAATACCAATAAAAATGGAAACCTTAGCAAATTTAATTAAATAATAATAATAAACAACCCGTCTTGCGAAAACAACTGAAGAAGCATCCAAAATGAAATCTGTCTGCACAGGTGTTGATCCTGATGATGGAAGATGATGAATGAACTTGAAGGGGTGACTTACTAAAAGTAAATTCTCTCTCAAATATTCTTGGAGCCCAAACCGGAAGCCCGACTAAAAACAAAGAGCATCATTCAACTCCTCTAACTCATCTAAGCTCATCGAAACTATCCATTGACTTACTATAAATAGTAATTTCATACAAATGACCCTCTAAACACCTCACTAGACCATGAGGATTGTAATAATGACCTACAACCATCAATTCAATGACCTGCTAAAAATAGGGACATTACAGTCCTCCCTCCCCAAGATTGCTTATCCCCAAGCAATCACTAGAACAAGAAACATCACAATCCACCTAGATCCCATAGAAAACTATAAGCCATGCCTTTAGCACAAAGTGTAGGCTCCTGTAGCATCCCCTGAAAAACAAACAGGATGACTCTGTAAACAGATCCATAACAACCACTCACCCACACTCTCGTACTGAATCTATCTCTTCTCGGATCCCAAGAGAAATAAATCTCAGGACCATCAAAAACCAACATGTATGGGAGACTCAGATCCCATACACACTGAACTCCTCCTACACAACCAACTAACCTATACTAAGTGTGTAGACCATCTGCACAATAGTGATGAATACCCCTGAAAAAATTTATACCAGGACCCGAATATCCACACACTGCATAATCTTTGTAGTCACCATAACTCTGCAAGTCACCTGCTACTGACTTGCAACCAAAACTCCCATCAACTACTGATGGTGAGAACCCATCCCATAATGGATGATAAGGAATAGGATCCAACCCACATCTATGTGCCATCAATTCATCAACATGTTGTTCAAAGGAAAAATAATGAGCACTCCTCATTGTGTAACGATGATAAAATGCTTCAATCTCTGTTAGAGGCTCATCATCCACCAGTCCTGAACCCAAAGATGGCTCCAATATTGAACTTTGCACAATTGGTTGGGCAGGGTCATGGGTGACCCTCTTAGCAAACCCAACCTAAAAATATCTATGAGGGAGCATCATAGTCAAGGTACCTACTATCTCTCTCACCAAACATTGAATCACGCCAGTACCCCATATGAGAACACCCTCAAAAGCTTAGTAAGATCCCTCACAAAATTCTAAACTCTCAAGAAGGTGATCCATGAATGACTTTGTGTAGTAAAATTCATAGGTGGTATCAACCATCTTCTCCCCTCTGATCCATAACTGGTCATCATGTAATTGTGACATAGCTAGTTTCCTATCATTGCCATCTATGTGATCACTAACAACCAACTCAGGTGATACAATGCCTCCCTACTAATCAATCAAAGGAGTAGTGTCATGAACAGAAAAATAGAACATTGATGGGTCCACTAAAATACCCACAATCCCCTATACTATATCAATTGATGCAATGCTACCAACTGGAGTATCCATCCCAACTATAATATACACCCCAATGTCAGGCACACTGCAACCCTCTACTGTAGTGCCTAACTCAACTGCACAAGTATCTGATAGAAGTGAACCTGTACCTCCAACACTAGAATCAAGGGTGGATGTATCCCCAACTCTATCACATCCAACAACCCCAACTATGGACATTGTCAAATCACCAGGCACCACAATATGTGACTGCACTAGATCCAGTGCTGGTGTAGATTGAAGCTACTCCAATTCTACACTCACCTCTGCTAATTGAACCTATGACTCCTAGAGAGCCAACTGAGTTCTCTCTAAAACATCAAAAGTCATTGTGAGCTCCCAAATAAGCTCACCCACCTTGTCCTCTCTATCCAAGAGTGACTCATATGTTGTATTTCCCCACTCAACTAGGTGATCTCAATCAGCTACCAACCGAAAAAAGTCATGTCTCAAAATTCTGATAGCCTCTTGTAAGGCATGAATCTCTGTTAGAGACAAGTAACAACTACCATGCTCATCATCTGTAGGAGCACCCCATCCATGAACAACTAGCAGCTTTTGAGAAGCATCAAAATGCTCGAATACGATAACAATATCATGGTCGCTGACTCTCAACTGACTAGACATGTGATGACTATGAATAATAGTCCTTCTATGCATCACCCATGTCACATTGTCTGTACTGTGAATAGAAGTGGTACCCAACATACTCCTTTCAGAAACACTATCCCCCAATGTGCTGTCATCTGAGCTCTATGAAATAACAATTGAACTCACATCCTCAAACAAAGTACTAGCATCTGACACATCTCCATCAAATTCCTCTGTACCCAAGGAAGCCGCTACAAAATCTACCTCCTCAACACTCTCAACTACCTCATCCTTTATAACCACTGAAAAATCTAGATCATGGGACCCATCTGCACTCTCTAGCAACTTAGAGTTCTCTCCCAGGGTCTGATACAGACATGACTCACCACTGATGGAGTCACCCTCAGGGGTCACATAGAAAGTATCGGTAGCAAACCAAGATGCTAAAAAAGGCTCTACCTCCTATGGTGACTCAAAATGAACCTCCTTTGACTCCCTACTAACAAATTAATCTGAGTCATGCTGGCATGAGTCCATATCTACTGTCTCTGACTCAACACTAGTATCATCACATGCAGACTCCATGCTCAAATCCTCAACATAGGAGAATACTGGCATCTCCTAGACTAACCCCATCTTGGGAGTACCACTATCCAAATCTATACTATCTACCTCCATCTCTTCAAGGCAGTCCTCAAAAGTGGTATCCTCCTCCTCTGGCGATCCAGAGTCCACCGTCATATCCTCCAATAGTACAACATTCCCACTATCAGCAACTCCCTCATCATCAACCATAGAACTATCATCATGGCAATATGAACATAATTCATTTTCTGTCTCTATAATACAATCTGGTGTGCTACATAAATCAGCTACAGGCGTCAACTCTTGCTATGTCACTGGATCATCAACTGAGTGTTGAGTCTCCATGCAACTTTCGGCCTCTATAACTGTCATGTTCTCATCCACTAAGATAGGTAATGACCCTACAATCAAAGTGCAGGGTAACTCAACTAGAGGGGCACTGACCCCTAGAAATGATGTGCTAGGCCCAAGTGTAGTTGTGAAATCATCCCATAGATCTTTCCTGACCTCCCTCACCATGTCAACCTGTCTCATATCATACATCCTACGAGAAGAAGATCTTCCTAAGAATGAAACCATGTATCTAGTCTCCTTGTCAATGGTAGCCAGATCTGACAACTGTTCACAAATCCTATTCTGAATATCCCATCTACGATCCAACTATCTAACCAAGGAATCAATTTTCTTTTTGAATTTAGAGAAACTATCTAATGGTCTCCTTTGTCTACTGCTATATGTTTTCCTGTACCTATCCATACTGGAAAATAAAGTGCTGATCACTCACACAATTTTTACAATCCCCACAGGATGGCAAGAAAACCACTTTGATACCACTGTAATGAGCCTAACTGGCTTCTTCAAAGATTTTTACAATTTCAAATAACACTTTTTCAATTTATGAAAATAAACTCCTGATAAACCTCTACAATGCTTTGTCTCTTTTTGTAATTTCCAGTATTTGGGTTTTTGTGATTTTTTCAAAGTATATATTAAACATAACATTCAGAATTACTACCAACATTTCTAGAAGAAACAACAATTACAATTTTCCAAGAAAATAACAATCGTTTCATAGCTAAGGAATTATATAAAATTTATGTACCAACCAATTGACATGGCACATTTTCCCTTGAATGCTGGTAACATTTCTGATATGAAGCAGTAGCCAACAGGTAAAATGCCACCCCACAGTACTTCCACATGACTGGTGAAGAAGTAGTCACTATAAACAATCTGAAATCCTTATGAAATCCCATGCCAACTGTCACCTCAATGCGTTCCAAAAACCACATTCCTCTTCCATGAAAATTGACGCCAAGCCTTCAAATCGTTTGAAACAAAACACATTTCTCTACCTCTGTAACCTGTAACTCCAAGCACAATTCACCAACATTGCTGGTTGGCTCAAAGCACAACAAATCTAAATTATGCGTTCTCAACAAGCACAAACTCTCAAACCCTCAAATTCCATCCTTCAAACCAATTTCAACAAATGAAAAAGTGTATAATGATCAATGACAAAATCAATTTCAAAATTATTTGCACTCTCAGTGTGCCAATTAATTATCAAGAAACTCCTCAGATAATAAACTCCAGAATAAATCCAATTCTCTCCTTAGCCACATAAATAGAGTAGAGAGTTCATGCAATTGTTTACCTCAGCACAATTGCAGAAGTGAAGAACTCCAAAACCCTAGCCCAAGGCTCAAGAAGAAAAATTATAAAATATTCAATAAATGATTTGCCTTTCACAAAGAATTTCTTTTATAATTAAAAAGTGTCTTCTCTCACACACTTTTTACTTAAAACACTTTTTATACTTAGGCACATATTGAATAATATAATTTATTAACTCATTTGGCTCCAAAAATTACCTTTTCACCAATATCATGAAATTATGACACGCAAGGTCTTTGATTTTTGTGCCCAAGATTTAAAAAATTTCCTCCTGGTTCCAATGAGCTATAACACTAAGGTATCCAACATATAATACCAACAAAAATGGCAACCTTAGCAAATTTAATTAAATAATAATAATAAACCACCCATCTTGTGAAAACAACTGAAGAAGCATTCGAATCAAAATTTGTCTACACAGTAGTGATCCTGATGATGAAAGATGATGAATGAACCTGACAGGGTGACTTACTAAAAAAAGACGCTCTCTCCAAGATCCTTGGAGCCCAAACTAGAAGCCAGAAATGAAAACCGAGAGCATCATTCAACTCCTATAACTCATCTGAGCTCATCAGAACTATCCGTTGACTTACTATAAATAGTAAGTTCAAATCAATTACCTTCTAAACACCTCGCCAGACCACGAGGATTACAATAATGACCTGGCAACACCAATTCAATGACCTGCTAAAAATGGGGGCATTACAGCTTCTTGAGCTAATGATGCTTTAATCAAGTGTGCAAGTGAATTGACCATAGACTTAAAAATGTGGAAACAAGATTGGATTTATGTGAAATTCAGTAAAGAGCCAAGGTTAAATCTATAGAGAGATATAACATCATTGTTTTTTTATTTATCTAGTAAATTTAAATATGCATGTGTGTTATTTTAATTTGTTCATTTGTGTAATTCCAACTAGGCATGTCATGTGTTATGTAAATGTGATGTGTTTTTGCGGTGTCAATTGAGACTTGTGCATGTTATTTGGCATGACCAAGAGAGTTAGTGAGATGTTACACTTACCCTTGAGTCACCTTGTAGTGCCCCCATGTAGGGATACTTTCTTGTGAAGTCAAAACTTGAGTCCCATTATGTGATTTCGTGGGTTAACTCTTAGTGGGTTTTATAGGGGTTAAAATGATCCTAGGGGGTAGTTAGGGTTAAAATTAGCTATCCTTATAGGTGTACTATGGGTTAGGATTTAATTTTTGACCATTTGGTTGTCTGAATCTCATTTATGGCCTTCCAAAATACCTTTTTTCAAGAATGGTGAAAATTGAAAAGAGACAAGACCATCATCTTCTCCACAACTTTGGTCTTCCTCTCATTTATGAGTGGGGACAAGGTGGAAGGAAAAGTGACTCAAGTAATCTCTCATTATTTTTATTAGGTTGGGAGTTTGTGAGAGAACCCTTTTAGTAGAAGGTTGGAGGAAAGTTTGGGTTGCTTGCCCACTCTCCAAACTTGGAGACTGCTAGTTGAGTTAATGAGACTTGGGAGATTGGACCAAGGGAAGGAAAAGCTTAAGGAAGAAAAATCTCATCTACAACCTCATTTACCATTTTCTTGGAGAAAGGTTTGTGCTCTCAAGCCATGAAAATACTATTTGTTCTTGCATTTTCATTTTATTTTGAATCTTGATATTGTATGTATGAGTAATTTCTTGTGGATTTCATTGCATTTTTCCTTGTTTTCTTGCCTTGTGTGTGTTGTGATGTTTGGGGTGTGAAAGGATAGACTCACCATTGGGAGGGTAGAGAGCCTTGTGGGTGAAGGGTCTTGGGAATTCCTCTTAGTGTAGAGTCTCTTCTCTTGGAGAGGAGGGATAAGGTATTGATGTATGGGCTCCATGTGTCATTGTTTTGTTCTATTATTTGGGGGTGATAAGGGGAGAAATTTTGTGAGAAGTAATGGAAGTTTTTTTTTCATTTTGAGATCCTTGTGAAGGCATATGCATATTTGGAATTCTATGTTTATGGCATCTCCTAATTGGTTCATTTCCACCTTCACCCCAGTTTATGGGTCCAAGGTGACCTATTGTGAAAACAAGCTTGGTTGGGAGTTCATTATTTTGTGCCATTGTTGTTGTTTTGTGGTGTGTTTTTCACCTAATCCTTTCTTGTTTCCCCAAGCTCGGGAGTGGTCTCATAGAGACCTAGGATGGGAGGAGAGCTCCCATGGTCTTTTCAAATTTTCTCTTTTGCAGACTTTTGCCTGATTTTGAACCCTTGGAGATTGAAGGGAAAGGCTCGAAAGAAAAAGGAAATTTGCTAATTTTACATTTTTGGTTCATGTGAAGGCCCATGTGGCTAATGCTTGTAAAATTTAAAAGAATTTAGTATTATAGTTCATACTAAAGAAAGATTAGAAATGCTTCTTGCATATGTTATAAAGAGATCCTAACACATGTATTGAAAGAGCTAGGAGAATATTGTTTCCTTGATTTTGAAATCATTCATGTTTTTTTTAAAGGAAAATAATATTAATAGAATAAAATTTATTTGGTATGCTACAATCTAAATGTGTAAGTCCATTGAAAATAAGATCTACATTTATTTGAGAATGCTCTTTAGATTTGGTTAAGGCAGTAAGATTGACTCTTAGTATTTATTTTCTTAGTGAGATATAAATGTATACATACAGGTTTATATGTAGTTATCTCTTTGACATATTTATATATTTAGATTTGTCTTTACATTCTACCTTACTTTAATTAGAATCTCTCAAGAAATAAAATCTGATATATAGTTCTTATAGAAACAGTTTTTTTTTTAAAAGGAAACATATATGAATGTATGACAATGTAAAAAGCCTTCTTTTCATATAGATGTATATGCATGTAAAATTATAATTCCATCTACTGATTTATTTAAACGAAATGCTCCACATGTGTGTGTGTGTGTGTGTGTGTGTGTGTGTGTGTGTGT
>MU223845.1:5945103-5977268 GCA_018584345.1 Thuja plicata
ATATATATATATATATATATATATATATGTCTTTACAAATAATATATAAATTAATATATATAATTATGTATTGAATAATTCTGAATAGGACTGTGATAACCTTCGAATGTTATGAGACTGAATAACTTATGTATCGCAGCATTTGAAGGTGGTGATATTTGCGATTATATATACCTGCAAACCTGACTGGGAAGGTCACATCCATAATGGACGTGACTCTTCATTGAGTCACGTCCATGGTGAGTGTGGCCTTTGTTATGCCCTTTGTGCTTGATCGACTTAAGTCAATATGTGTATAGTGTTTCGCATTATCATAATCAGTGCATTCATTAAGTTTGACTTAAGGTTATCGGCATATATTATATAATGTTTATTATATTTGAATTACTTTATATTTACATAATATATAATATATATATAATAATGTATTATTATTATTATTATTATTATTATTATTATATATATATGGATATATACATAATTATAATAATCATTATATATTTATATATTTATACCGACTGAGGCTATAACACATTAACACTCCCTCTTAGCTAGGGAGGATAAATATATATTACTTGAATGTAATATGTGAGTATAGATAATCAATTTTAAAATATATATCATTTTACTGATATCCAGAACACTGGTCTACAAGTATCAATTCCATGATACTCACCAAGTGTTCGGAGCAATGGTCTCCAAATATCAACTCTCAAGATATTCACCAAGTGCTCAAAAATGATTATCATAAGTAATGGTCTCCAAGTATAAAGTCCATGATACTCACCATGTACTCAAAGTATTGGTCTCCAAATATCAAGTCCGTGATATTCACCAAGTACTCAAGATTAATGTGAGTATAGATAATCATTCATAATTTATATCATTTTACTGATGTCCAGAACATTGGTCTACAAGTATCAAGTACATGATACTCACCAAGTGTTCGGAGCAATGGTCTCCAAATATCAACTCACAAGATATTCACCAAGTGCTCAGAATGATTATCATGAGTAATGGTCTCCAAGTATCAAGTGCATGATACTCACCATGTACTCAGAGTATTGGTCTCCAAATATCAAGTCCATGATATTCACCAAGTACTCAAGATATCTAGTATGATATGTGCACTAGTATCACAGATGTAATACTTATCATATAGACATGATATATCCAAACAAATAGAACTTGTAAGTAATTAAAATATACCTTCTAGTTCACATTGATAGGACATATAAAATAAGTTATTATAAGATCGTCACCTTATAACACCCATTACAACAATAAGTGAAAACCATTCATAAGTCGTCACTTCTTTATGATATACACAATGAACACATTAGTACTCATAACAAAGAATGATTTATTAGTATATAATGATCAAGAGTTACTGAGAAGTGCTCTCATAGATTACAATCATACCAAGTTTACCTCTAAAGTATTCTACCTTTGTCTTTGCTAGAGGCTTGGTGAGTATGTTAGCTGATTGTTCTTCTGTACTAATATACTTTAACTCAATAACATTCTTTTCCACCATATCTTGAATATAGTGATAAGGTATTTCAATATGCTTGGACCTGTTGTGAAAATTGGATTTAAGGAGAGATTTATACAACTCTGATTATCGCAATGAATAGTAGTAGGTTTTAGAGATTCTCCAAACAACCCAAAGATGAGTTTTCTCAACCAAACTGCTTCTCGTGCTCCCATAGATGCAGCAATGTATTCTGCTTCTGTGGAACTTTGAGCAACCGAGGATTTTTTTCTACTAAACCAGGATATCATTGCAAAACCCAGACTGAAACAACAACCAGAGGTACTTTTCCGATTTGTAGTGCTTCTAGCCCAATCTGAATCAGAAAACCATGTAGTTGTAAATCTACATCTTTGTATTTTAGTCCAAGATTTATTGTGCCTTGAAGATACCTTAGTATATGCTTAGCTGCTACCATGTGAATTTTTTTGGTTCACACATGAACTCACTGCGTGCATTTACTGCATAAAAAATGTCTGGTTTGGTATTTACTAAGTACATTAGGGACCCAATAATCTGCTGATTCTGAACTTGATGCTGCTTCTTTTAATTTAAGTAGATTTGTTTCCATGGGGGTGGACATGGGCTTGCAATCCATCATTCCAAATATTTTTAGAGTGTCTAAGGTATATTTTCCTTGATTTAGAAAAATCTTATTTGCATGTTGCCAAACTTCTAAGCCTAGGAAATAGTGTAGTAGCCCTAAGTCTTTCATCTCAAATTCAGCTGCAAGATCTTCTTTACACTTGATAATTAGGTGATCTTCTCCTGTTATTAGAAAATCATCTACATAAATAATTAGAATCAACATATCCCCTTGTACTACTTTGAAGTAGAGATTTGGATCTGCATCATTTTTAGAGAAGCCGAGTTTAGATAGATAGTTATCTATCCTTTCATACCATGCTCGAGGTGCCTGTTTAAGCCCATATAGTGCCTTCTTTAGTTTGCATATATGAGTTTGTTGATTGTGTATTATGAATCCTTCAGGTTTCTCTAGATATACTTCTTGTTCAATCACACCATTAAGAAAAGTTGTCTTTACATCCATTTGATGTATTTTCCAACCTTTGGCTACGACAATGGCAATAACTGTTCTTACAGAGGTATATCTTGCAACTGGAGCAAATGTCTCTTCATAATCAATGCCTTCCTTTTGAGAAAACCCTCTCGCAACAAATCTTGCCTTGTATTTATCAATATTTCCATCTGCAGTATGTTTAATCTTGAACAACCACTTGGAGGAAACTATTGATTTGTTTGTAGGTCTAGGTACAATATCCCACACGTCATTTTGTAAGATGGAGTTATATTCTTCTATCATGGCATCCTTCCAAGTTTGATGTTGAAGAGCATCTTTTGAATTTGAAGGTTCTGAATTTAGGAGTTCACTCATGAGTGCAACGTAACTAGAGAATATGTGAGGTCTTTTGTTTTCCCTGATAGCTCCGTTTGGAGCATCATATTTCTCACCTTCTTCAATAAGTTTTCTAGCCCAAAGAGGTCTTTTCTTTCCTGTTTCATATTCAAAGGATTCATTTTCTACAAATTCTTGATACTCCCTCTGAATCTCAGGAGAAGGGTCTTCTACATAGTCATTATTGTCTTCCTTGGATCTTTTGAGTGCAGTGTCTTCTTCAAATATTACATCTCTACTTAACTCAATATTTCTATGTCCTGGAATGTAAATTTTGTAGGCTTTTGAGTTTTCACTATATCCAGCAAAGACTCCTTTCTTCACTGAAGGTTCTAATTTAGTTCTTTTCTCTTTGGGAATGTGAATGTAAACAGGACACCCAAAGATTCTTAAGTGACTTATATTAGGTCTAATTCCAGTGAAAACTTCTTCAGGAGTTTTATTTTCAAGATAAGAGTGAGGACATCTATTTTGAACATATACAGCAGTGTTAGAGGCTTCAGCCCAAAGATGAGTTTCTAAGTTTTGATCATGCATCATTGCTTTAGTAGATTCTACAATTGTCCCCTTCTTTCTTTCTGCAACCCCATTTTTTTGTGGGTTATACGGAATAGTGAACTCCCTCTCGATCCCAACATGTTTATAGAAACTTTGAAATATTTCTGAGGTATACTCTTTACCATTATCTGTTCTTAGTATTTTAACACTCTTACCTGATAGATTTTCTGCTAGAGCTTTAAATTCTTTGAATTTCATAAAAAATTCTTCTGACTCTATACATTTTAGAAAATATATCCAGGTTTTCCTAGAGTAGTCATCCACAAAAATAATGTAATATAGATATCCTCCAATGGAGGGAACAGACATAGGGCCACATAGATCAGAGTGAATAAGTTCTAATACATCCTTGGTTTTACTTTCACTATGATGAAAAGTGTTTTTAGTATTCTTTCCTAAGGCACATCCTTTACAAGCTCCAATATGTTCAGATCTTAGTTTTGGTAACCTTGTAACCATTTTTTCCAAAGAGGTTAAACCATGAAAGTGATAGTGTCCTAACCTCCTATGCCATAATTCACTTTCATTTGATGTATAAATTAGGGCTTGATGAGACGAGGTACATAACTTGTAACGGGTTCCATCTCTAACTCCAATAGTATGAGCATTCTTTAGGTTTTTGTTCTTTGGCCAAGCTAGGATCTTCCCATCCATGAATGTGATTCTATATCCCTTGTCTTCTAGCACTGAAATGGAGACTAGGTTCCTTTTTATGCCTGGTACAAATAGAACACCATTGAGTTGTAGAGATATCCCGGATTCAAGATATATTGTGCAAGTTCCAATACCCAATACTGGATAATCAGTATCATCCCCAATTGTAACTTCTTGTTTAGGACATCCTTCTATAGAGTCTAGATGCTCTTTGAATCTAGTGATATGACGAGAGGCCCCACTATCAACAACCCAGGTGTTGCGATTATGTGAAACTTGACTTGATAAAGTAGAGTAGAATACAAGCTTTTCTGAATCTTTATACTCCTTTGTATCACAGACTTGGGCGAATGTGGCTTGAGCCTTGTTTCTTTCAGGACACTTTTGAGCAAGGTGTCCAAATTTTTCACATCTGTAACATTATACTTTTGATAAGTCTCTCTGCTTGAATGTTGAATTCTTATATGATTCATTTCCTCTCTTCCTTTTGAAGTTCTTCTTTTTCCTTTTGTGTGATTTTGTATTAAGTACTTGAGAGACTTCTTTTGAATTATTTGTATTAATCCCTGTAACTGCTAATCGAGACTCTTCTTGAATACAATCTAATTTTAATCGATCAAATTTAGGAATTTTGGTTCGAGCACTTATTCCTTGAATGAAGGATTCCCATGAGAAGGGAAGTCCATTAAGTGCAATCATGGTTAATTCCTTACTATCAAAGGAGTGACCAATAGTAGAGAGTTGATTTCTTAACTCTGTAATTCTCATGAAGTAGGAGGTGATGGTCTCTCCTTGTTTCATCTTTATTTGATGGAGTTGATTTTTGAGGGTAAATGCTCTGCTTGTATTGTTAATTTCATACATCTCTTTTAATGCTTTAAGAATTTCATATGTAGTCTCTAACTTTATTATTATAGGCACTATATGATCTTTAACTCCATCTACTAGTAATTTCATTGCCTTTGTGTTATCCTTATCCCATTTAATCTGCTCATCTTTTCCATTTTGTTCAGGATCGGATTTTTCCACTACTGGTGTTAGGTCATGCTCTTTTAGTGTGAGCATCATGCGTAATTTCCATGCCACATAGTTTGATGCCCCTTCAAGATGATCTTCTAATCTCAATCCAGTCACCATTCTAAATATAGTGTCTTCAAATGTATATACGAAGTTTTCTATAAATCTGATTTGGATCGTTTATTTTATGCCTGCTCTGATACCATGTTAAACTTTGATCAGATAATAGATATTAGATTCTCTTTTGTTTTTGTATATATATAATCTCAATATATATATATATATATATATATATATATATATATATAAATTAATATATATAATTATATATTGAATAATTCTGAATAGGACTGTGATAACCTTTGAATGCTATGAGACTGAATAACTTATGTATCGCGGCATTTGAAGGTGGTGATATCTGCGATTATATATACCTGCAATTATATATGGAGAAGCGTTAAGACTGAAGGGATAAGATTGTTAGATGGATTTGATCAGTTGATATGGTGCAACAAAGGCAACATTCAAAGCAGATGAGAAGAGGCAGTGTTGAGACAAGAAGAAACAAAGGTGATAACTTAAAGAAGCCTTCAAACCGGGGTGCAAAATGAAAGGAATATGTTCATCTTTGAAAAGTTCAATACAAACCTTTGAGAGAAGCATTTGATTAGATAGAATTAGTGTTTTCAACTGGAGACCGAAATCAAAATCTAAAGACTTGCGAAGCAGCATTTCAGATACAACGATATAGAAAGGAGTATGCTACATTAATAGAGATATAGTTTATAAAAAATAGAGATTCAACAACGTCTTATGAAGATAAGCCTGCAAAACAAACACAATGTAAATCTGTAGATGAAATAAATACAAATTACAATGAAACCTGGAATAAAAAACTGTGAGATATAAATATTTTATCAATACAAAAGCATAGAAATGGAGAGAATCTTGCAAAACCTTGAGGGATTAGAAGAAAAAAATGTAACCTTGCATTTTCACGATTGAAGTTAAGTTTTTTTTTAAATTTAAAAATGTAGCACACTCTCTGGTTGCAAGCCTTCCAAAGAGGGTTAGTACACAAAGATTTAAATAAATAAAAAATGTCCAACACAAATGAGTTAAGAAATGAAACTCAAGGTTCTCTCTCTTCAAAAGAGTCTCCAAAATAAGGCGTTCTCCACAAAATGGTAACCTTCAACAACTTTCACTCAAACAAGGATTAGTAACCTCAACTCTGATACCATGAAAGGAAAAAATCAAGAGAAAAGAAATGAACAAAAATTCAAGAAAGCTAATTGTAGTGAACATTGTTACCATGAGAAATGCATAAACTTGGAGCACACACCAAAGAGCCAAGATAAGGAGACAAGAAGTTTTGAAAGGGGAAAAGAAAAGAAAAACCCCTTGTGAATAATGAATGAGGAAAAGCCTGAGAGAGAGAGAGAGAGAGAGAGAGAGAGAGAGAGAGAGAGAGAGAGAGAGAGAGAGTAGCTCATTTACAATAATATNGAGAGAGAGAGAGAGAGAGAGAGAGAGAGAGAGAGAGAGAGAGAGAGAGAGAGAGAGAGTAGCTCATTTACAATAATATCATAATATTGAAATGTGAGAGAGGAGCATATCTTAAATAGAGATGAGGAGAGGAATTTTAAAGTAACTCACAAATATATGTATGCCAACATTGATAATAGGTTTGTGCAAAGTGGCAACATCCTCTTAAGGGGGATAAATTGTTTTCTTTAATAAAGGAATTACAAATAAATGACATGTCCTCCTACTTGTACTAGAAGACAAAATACATGTAGGATACCTTGGTTTATCCTAAATTAAATAAATACAACCAAGGAAAAATTAAATATTCTAACAATTATGACATTAATTCTAAACAAGGATATAATGAGCAAGGTCTTGACATTTAAGAACAAGGAATAATGGTCCATATATTCCTCAACAGTGAGGAAAAATTGCCTCAAGAAATTGAAATATTGGAACAAAATATGAAAAAGAGTGAAAAAAAATAGAAAAAGAATGTCTAAAATCCTTCGATGTCCAAGAGAAAGCCTTCCAAAAGTTGACATAGATTCTCTCATTTCAAAATTAGACATACCAAATCTTATTTCACAAGTAAACGAGGCAAACAAATTGTAAGTGACAAACACAAATTTCAATCAAATCTGAGAGAAATATTTGATTGATCAAAACCAATTCAATCGAATTCCAAATCAACCTTCATTCAACTAAACATCATTCAATCAAGTTCCAAGTCAAAACTTCCAAACAGAGCATGGAATAATTCAACTTGGGCCACCACCAAATTATGAACCTTGGATCTTTATTCCAACGCAATCAAGTGAAATTCAAGAAATCACACAACCTCCTATGCAATTTTGCACACAAGTCAATCAATACCAAGATTCTCTCAAACAAACACAAGTTTAAACTTTCCATCTTTTGGACATCAACCAAGTATAATCAATGAGCCACCTATGTTGCCACATGCTCAATCAATATTTTTTTCCAACAAGAAAATATCGATTTCATATCACCAACAAGACCACCCAAGAAATGCAAATCTAACTTTATGAAGAGATTTCTTTGAAAAGTGGCTCCTATAAGTGAAATGATTGAAGAGAAAGACAATAAAAATAATTTACCCATTTCTAGAAAAGGCCCATTCCAAAGAAATCGCATAGATGACACACCCATTCCCTATCAAAACATGGACCTTCAAGAAGCATATATGTCTCCTAGCACTCCTCCATCTCCTAAAGCCTCACAAGAGAAATTTCCTCCATGTCCATCAAGTGACACTTCCAATGATTCAACCTCCCAAGGACTATTCGTAGAAGAAATCAAAGCTAGTCATATTCATAACCCAAGTCCCTTTCATGTTTTAAAAATATTTGAGCCAATGCCACCATGCCCTCCATTTTCAAGAAAGCCCATTCAAGAGAGTATCATGCAAATTCCTTCTCCTTCATTCCAAAGCATTGAATCCTTTCCAAAATCCCCCAATCATATTCCAATTCATTCCCCATGTCCAGAGAATGATCCAAAGCATGAAGATATGGGTCCTGAAAAAAATCAAGATCAAGATCCCAACAATGACCAATTCCCTCCAATTGTTGACCAAAATTATATTTCCCTTGAGCCTCATGATGATCCCACCATACATGTCCCTCCTATACAAGATGATCCCTTTGCATATCAATAATAAATCCTCCTTCCAAATCCCTTTGACCTTCCACTTCCTAAATCAGATCATGACCTCCCGTCCATTCTTCCTAATGATTCTCATAGGGGATTCACTTAGTGAGTCTGAATCACAGCATGTGTGTTCATAGCATACTAAAGAATCCCCCTATTTTCAAAAAATATTACCCCAAAATCCTTTTTAATACCTTTTGAAATGGAGTCATGTGGTCCTCTTTTAAGTCAAAATCAAAGTATCCCTTCACCTCCATGTCCACCGCAAGATCCTACCATCCTTGTAGATCCTCCTTGAGATATTTCCATCCCTTCATTTCCTTGTCCTAATCCTCCATTTCCTAAAAAATATCTTATCCTCCCAATGATCTTGTCATTGCTTCTCTTATTCCATCATAGGACCCCATTATTCCTCCTGAGCCCCCTCATGACGAGAACCTTCGTACAAGTTTTTCATGAACCCCATACATGTCAAATGGGTTCCTCTTCTTTTGTTCAGTCTAGTCGACTTCATGATCCTATAAGTACTTTCACAACATATCCACCTCATAATGGACCCATGTCTTGTAGCGATTCTCCTGGTGGTCAAAGAAAGAATTATGAATTCACAGGGTTAAACCTCCATGAACAAGACATATTAAACCCTTCCATGCCAAAGAATATCCTAATGGTATGGCTTCAATTACAAAGCTCAATCTCAAGGCATTGGTATCCCTGCCAAATCCAAATCCAAATGTATACCTTCCCCTTCATCCCTTCCATCAATCTTAGGTCCATATATTCCTCCATACACGAGTTCACAATCCAGTTACCCATTCCCAAATGTAGGTCAGCAAAGGCACACATCTTGGAGAACCTTCCACCCATCCAAAATACCTCCATGTCGTTCTTATCCATCTATGAATCTCATTCCTTTTCCAAGCAATTTGGATGACATGCATAAAGTTTGTAATTCAAGCAATCCACATGTTTTCAAGGATCAACATGTCCAGTCTAATAGACATGTAAAAACAAATAAAAAATTATGATCCAAATAGAAAAAGAAATATCCAAAAGGCCACAAAGGCCCATTAAGAAAAATGAAAATTCAAAAGAAATATGGGTTCCTAAATCCCTTGTGCAAGAAATTCTTTCAAAAGACTAACAAAAGAATGAAAAATCAAAAACCATGTGGATTCCTAAGCAGCTTCTTGAAGCACGAAGTCCTAAAGAAAAATCAAATTCGGCATCCAAAAATTTTATCCTTCCATCTAAATGTCTCCCACCTTCCAAATCCATTTTTTAACCTTATGCCCCAAAATCCATATCCATTCCTCTGTCAAATATAAAATCTTTTTTTCCTCCATCACCTCTCAAGGTGTGTGCCAATGTTTTTCTTTCCCACATTTACATCCAGTCAACAACAAGTCTTCTTGTATTCTCTCCATTATTCAACACCTATTTTCCAACCTTTCATCCAGCCTATCCAATCCTTTGCCTAAACCTTTATCCCACTTCATCCAATCATCCATTTCATATCCCTTTGTCATTACCCTACCAATGTTTTTGAGCATACTATCATATTCATGATCCATTATTACATATCCTTCAAGAGTAACATCCAAAGAGTAAGGCACTTGAGTCCTCCATTCATGTCATATCATGCATCCATTATTTCAAAAAGGTCAAAATGTCCAAAAAGACAAAAAATAAATAAAAGAAAATGTCAACAAAAGGGGAAAAAATGCCTTGATGAAAACATGGCAAATAGGCATCTTGGTAACAAAAAAAGAACAAAATGAAATAATTTCGTCCATTAGTGAAAAGCTGGCAAACATGTGCTTTGGACAAGAACTATGATGATAACCTGGAAAACATGTGTCATGTGTAATTTATGAACTTCTTGCATTTTGTACTTGGGGGTAGGTTTCATCCATATTTTCCCATCCATTATCCTTCATTACCCCTGTCGTTTCCTTCATTATCCCTTTGTCCCTCATATCTCCTATCCTATCAGCATCCATATTCCCTTTTACCCAACTTTCATATTGACAAGGCTAGGGATCTCCCTAGGAGCATCACATGTCCTATCAACTCCACATTGTCAACATCCCTTTAGGCCATGCCCCTTTAGTCAATATCCCTTACCTTATCCATATCCCTTCGGTACATATTGCATATCTTATCATATTTATCTTGCTTATCCCATCCCTCCTATCATTCTCCTATCCAAATCCATTTCTTGGTCTTGATGTAAAATAAGGAAATAAAATACAAAACATGTTTTTTTTTAAAACCTCTTGACATGTCCATTCCTACGCATTGCATGCTATTCAGTTCACCATTTCATTACCTTATCATTGTCATATCCAATCCCCCAACTTGGTAAAAATATGTTACCCCATTATGTAGATAGTCCTTGGCACCCAAACAACAGGAATGCCATAATAAGCAACCCTCTATCCTTCATTTGTCTACCAAGCCATCCACCAGTCCACTTGTCCACTCATAATTTCCTTGCCTTACTAGACACTAGCGGAAATTTCAATACATCTTTCTCATGTAAATATTAATGTTCTCAAAAAATTCAAAAGAAAATCAAATAATGTCCTGAAAATATCTCTAAAAATCAAATATGATCTTGAAAAAAGACCATAAAAATCATATACGATGTTGAAAAAATTCAAAAAAAAACATATAATGTCATGAAAAAAATCTCTAAAAGGCAAATATGATCCTAAATTTTTTTTCCTAAAAGTCATAAAAAGCCTTGAAAATATCTTAAAATTTGTAAAAGGTCCTAAAAGATCACAAACAAAAAAAATATTTGTAAAAATTCCTAAAAATTGAAAAAATCATCAAAAAATTTATAATAAATTTATACATAATCATTATCATGTCAACAATAAATTTCCCTTGCAAATAAATGGACATCATAGCAGACGCAATCTGAAGACTTATCAAACATTGCGCTTAACGAAAACATGCATTAACAGACAAACTATTTGATCATATCAGCAACCAGTTAGATCAAACCTATCATTCAATCAATCAACATGAATTGTGTCATTTATCAATACAAGGTGTGATATACTCGAAACTAGATGATATTTGTCTTAGACGAGGTACTTCATTCCTAAAACCAAACATCATCATTATCAAACAAACAAACTATCAACTTTGTCAACAAGATCAGAATGGTTGTTGAATTGCTTGGTTTAGTGAGTCTTATCTTTTATTTATTTATCATTTGGTCATGTTCCTATGCTACTCAGGGATATCATTGAGTGATGAGAATGGTCGGGATGGTTAATGATATTTTATTTTTGTTTTTGTCTTTTGTTTGCACTGTGTTTTTTATAAAGTTATGGGGCATGTATGTCCAATGCTTCAAAATGAATGGAAATATTCCTTGTCTGCATTGTGTTTATTTTTACGGAAAGGGATTGCATATCACCCTGACTTTCTATGTCATGGTGTGATGCATCTATTATCCATAGTAAATAAAGCTCTATTGATAAAAGTGCACTTATGAAAGAAATATTTTATCATTACTAACTCTTCTCTATCTAATTTCTATTTTCTAATAACTTTTCTTCTATCAATCTTTAGCAATCATTTTCTTTTCGAAAAATTGTCATGTCAATTTCTACCCAATTTTTTGAGCGGGCATCCTACCTCCATTTTGTTGATCCACTTGGACATGATATTTTATTCTTTGAAACAATGCTCATAATCGCATTGTATCAAAGAGGGGCAAAATGTAGACGCTAAAAAGTGGTTCACGCCTCTGGACCCTTTTTTTAACATGTCTTCTATGTTGTGTGTTTGATCTTGATCATTCCGATATTGTGTCATTCCTTATTGATTAAACATTGTAAACTATTTAATTAATCACTAACAATCATCCCTTAATCTTCATCATTTTCCTAATCGATTTTATTTTTTGACCGTGTCCAATCATGTCATTTTCATCATTTGATCCCTTCAATCTTGTCATAGAAATTTTGTCAATCGATCAATTTATTCTAAGGGGTAAATAACCAATTAATTTGTCTCTTGTCCTAAGTCTCAACCTAGGGTAAATAAATTTTATTTATTTATCCCCTCTTTTCCTATCCCCTTGCAATTAATTATTTTGACATTAATTAATTGACTAACTTTTGAATTTTTGGGAATTTAATATTTTCCTAAATTCCTAATTTAGTAACATGAGTGGAATTAATTTAAAAATTAATTATCCACTCATCCCCCTTTTCTGGCCTACACCCCCTTTTCTAGCCTCCACTTCCTCATTTTTAGCCTCCACCCTCCATTTTCCTTTTGTCATAATTGTCATAATTTATGACAATTTTCTTTTTTCTCATTTGTCATAAAGTGTCATAGTTTATTACAAATTTCCCCTTTTTCACTCACTAATTTCTAATTGTGTTTCAAACTTGTCATTAATTATGACAAATTTCCTCTTTTAAATTTGTCAATTGTCATAGTCTATGACAATTTCCCTTTTGCACACTTAATTGCTAATTTGCAATTCCTCTTGCAAACTCTATAAATTGAGATCATTTCTCTATTTTTTTATGAACCGTAGTTCTAGTACTCTCGCCCTTATTCTATTGAAATTATCCATTTTGTGCACTTATCAACCTGAGCAACATCAAATTAGAGAAGAAAGAAAGAACAATGAGGCTTCATCAAAGGAATGGTTTGCTTCTTTTTTTTTTACATTTTATGCATTTCATTCTGATGGTCTTGTTGGTGTGATTAGGAATAGATTTGACATGATTTCATAGCTTTGTAGTTTGCTATTTCATATATGTTTCTTAATTCCCTATTTCCTAGTCTTACTCACACAAAAAAATTAGGTTAAACGACTCTACCAGAGCGTAGGTAGAGAATTGTATATCACTTAAGATGTAGGTGCTCCTCTCCTTCCAAGATGATCATTAAATATTAAATTCTATGACCCGCCTACAAATAAGATTACCAATACTGTAGCTCAATATTAGTCATGGAGCATGCTTTGTATTTGTATCCTAGAATTTGTTGAATTTGTATTTGGAGCAGGTGATGGATGCAAGAGCCACTCACGAGGCTTGGATAGATTTCTCTAGTAGCATGCAAGCTTTAGAGCCAATGGTGTGCAGACAATAAATGTCATTATTTACCCTTTAGCATTCTTATGGATTGAGAGGGAAAAGAAATAACAAAAGATTATTAGAAGAGTAGGAGATCAAATTAAACTATGTGGGCAACCTTCACACCTTAGGCAATTGTGATCCAAACTAAAAGGTAAAAATTATAAATTGGTGGTTATTAGGTACTGTATACACTTAAAAATGGCTTCGTTGATGAACTAATTAATTAAATATTTATTATTTAATTAATATTGACTTGATGAATTAATTAAATATTTATTATTTAATTAATGTTTATTTCTTATATTTATTAAATAAATTATTTTAATTTATTTAATACATTCACTATAGTTTATTCTTCTTATCCTAAGTCTTCTAAATTAGTCTTATTAAAAGTGATTTAATTAAATACACAATCACTAAATATGACTAAGTCCCCTAGTCCACCTCATGAACCTAGTCACCTGACACATCACCTTGGCTAAAATAATTAATTATTATTAACTAATAATTAATCATTATCCTCACCCACACATGTCCTATTCTTAAGGGCTATGTGGCCTCATAAGACTTGGTCTCATGACCACATGTCTTCCCCTACACCAAGTCAAGAAGAAATCCCTATTCCTAAGGAGCTTCTCAAGCCACCTCTAAGAGTCCAAGATGACTCATAGGACACTTGCCAAGAGTCCTCATGAGGAATAATTCCTTCCTCTTTCCTCTCCATGGTCTTTGTGGGACACTTGACATGTGTCTCTCCCTTCCACCTTCTTCTCCTCTATGCCAATGTAGGAGGAACATCCTCCCTATTCTTCCTCTCACATTCTAACTGCATCCCCCTTTCTCTCAACCCCTTCAACCAAGTCAATAGTAACCCTAGGATCTTCCACCTTTCAATCTCCACCCTAGGATCATGCCACCTAGGCTTGGGTCCTCCTAAAACCTATAAAAGGAGCCTCATTTCCCCTTTGTGATCTAATAGGTAATCAAGCAATCAAGCATTCAAGCATTCAAGAAAATCACATTCAAGCATTTCCACACCATTCCATCATCCATTTAGTTGCATTTTTGCATTACATTCACTCAAATCTCCACACTTTGTTGACATCTTGGCTAAGGAGCTTCATTGGTATTCTGAGAGCTCAAACATCAAGAAATCAAAGCTAGGAGAACAATGGAGACAAGCTGCAAAGAGTAGGTGAAGGTAAAGCTTGTTCTTTTACTTCCTTTGATTATTTGTATTCTTTATTGGGTTGCATTTAGATAGATTTACTAGCTTGTTAATAGTAGTATTTTGTTTATCATAGTTGACATCTATTTTGCATACATTTTTGGTGCCCACCATGGGGCCCAACCCCACAAATTGACATCTTTTTCTAGTTTTTCCATGTGAAAAATTCTACAGGCATACCTGCGCATCCATCCCCGATTGTTGCGTAGCCATTCATTACTGTTGTGCATTTGTTGAACCTGCGCATTTATCCAATCTCACTACACATACATCGACTGTTTCTGCGCATTTGCATATCCTGCACATTTATCCTCTGTTCCGGCGCATACATTCACTATTTCTGCGCATTCATATTTTCATCTGTAGAAATTTGTTGTTCTCTTTGTTTGGTTTTTCCTAATCAAATTAATAGGTTTTTGTTTGTTCTGGTAGCTTTCAGGCTTTTTTGCAGGTCGTTAATCTAAAGACCCCAAATTTCAAATTATTAACGGTTTTCTTGCAGGTTCCTAAGGGGTTAGCAAATAAACCATAATCTTCATTTGGGCTTTAAATTACGACATGTTTTTCAGTTTCCTATGTCTTCTTTAGTTTAGCAATTGTTTATTGTGTCTTGCTTTATAGCTCAATTGTAACCCCAGTTTATAATAACGTATCCTCTCCCCTCGCCATTTGTGGACCTTGGGTGTAAGAGAAACTATTATAATCTTTAGAGGGCGGTCTTTGGTGGGAAAAGAGGTACTCACCCCAAGGAACAACCCAACTGGTAACAGGCTAAAGCCAAGCCCATCCAAACTGGTATACAAAAAATGGCATTGTGACTAGTCTCACAGTGGACAGGTGTGAATTTGTTGTGGCAACCAAAATCTCTTCTAGTACCCTTGTGGTGCATTAAAGTCCCTACATTGTTAAGGTGAAAACCTTGCTTTGAAAGGATTGGGAGAGCCTCCTTAATTGGGAAAATGACTTGATCACAACCACCTGAATGGATGTCCTTACTACAAGCTTTTGTTTAGTGGCCAAAAATCATTCTATTTACTGGTTCAACGGGTAGCCCAACCTGTGAAGACACCCCACATTACTCACAGTTCATAGTAGAGATAGCGATTCTTTGGGAAGTAATGACCCATTGAATTTGAAACTTGGTGTGCCAGAGAAGTGAGTGCACTGTAAGGAGGAGCCCATGCCTCCAAGTTCCTAATTTTTCCTCTTTGAATTGCGTGGCTAGATTTTATTATCCAAGTGGGGATTCAGTAGATATCGTCTTTGCCAGCCTTAAGATTTGTAAGCGTGTATGTGCATTCATACTGATTTAGATTAGATCATTTCTGTCTTGTGTGCATGTGTATTCATTTTCAATTTGCCAAAAAAATCTGAGAAATACAAAAAAAAATTCAAAAAAAAAAAAAATCAAATTTTCAAAGCCAAAACTGTCGAAAAAATCCAAAAAAACAAATCCTGCACATTTATCCAGTTCTGCTGTGCATTTGTTCAAACATCCTATACATTTATTCATGTGCATTCATCACAGTGAGTACTTGCACAAATCTTCAAGATTTTAAAATTACCTTTTTAGATACCCATTTCTGTCTTCAATGTGATTCTAGAAAAACATTCGATTTTAGCAGACCTTTGATCTTCAGTTTGACCATTTTCATCCTCTTGCTTTCATCCAACATTTTCTAAAACATTCCTAAATCTTCCAAATATACATCCAAGTGTTGAAATACTACCTTGATTATCAGATTGTGGCTTTTGTGAGTTTGCATCATATCAGGATCTATCATCCTTCATCAAAACTTACCTAGGTCACTCTCTCTTGGTTCTTCTTTGTCATATCATAGTGAGATCTATACCTCTTATCGACTTAAATTATCAAAGTTACCTTATCTAGATCAACAATTTTGCATCTATTTCCTCCCATCTTGTCTATCTTCACATCTTCATCTATTTCGTCTTTCACCGTTTATGGTTCAAACTCGATCGCAGAAACTTAAACAAACCATTGATCCAGAATCCATAGATACAATGGAAGGAGGTAATACCAATGAGGAAAACCCTTGGTCCAAGAAAACCTCAATATTTTCATCAGAACATGAACCCACTGATCAAGAAATCAGAGATGCTATGCAAGATGCCAAGTTCTATAATGTCATGGAAAGAATCCTAGATATAGACAAGGAAATGTACTTCCTCATGCTTTCTCAACAAGGAGCAAAATTACCTAGTGGTTTTGATGTCTCAGATCTTGTAGAACCACCAAACACAAATGATCAAGAAAAACCTAGTGGTTCCCAAGAGACACGTACTCATGGGACAAAGGAAGACAAACAACATAGTACTTTCCAAGATACCCAAAGACCTCCATCATCTTTGGATCCTATCATGTAACAACTCCAATTGCTTCAACAACAAATGTGTGACATGCAAATGGGAACATCAACCAATAGATATTCCTTGGAGGATATATGTCCCTATTATTTTGACAAGAACTTGGCTATGATTTCATTCCCTCCTCATTTTGAGGTACCAAAATTTGATAAATATAAAGGGAATTCGGATCCACAAGACAACATTCGTGACTTTTGTGCTGCTTGTATTGAAGTCACCCACAATGATACATATCTTATGCGACTATTTTCACATAGTTTAGGAAGACAAGCCATGGAATGGTTCTCCAAACTACCCTCGGGTATCAAATCTTTCAACGAACTTATTGACAAATTTGTGACTCACTATTCCTATAACATCAAACATGAAGTCACAATCCTGGATCTTTGCAGTACACATCAAAAGAATGGAGAACCCTTCCTCACCTTTTTGCAAAGATGGCATCAACTATTTTCCAAGTATCCACGATCAATTCCTGAACAAGATAAAATGGATAACTTTGTGCATAACCTAACACAAGAGATGAGCTATAGGTTACAATTACAATGTCCTTCAAATATTAACAAGCTCATTGAAAATGGAGTGAAAATTGAGGAAGCTATGGTTAGAAAGGGTGAGATTAAGCTCTACTCCAAAGACAATGTTGGATATTCAAGTTCAAATTCCAACAACAACAACAATAATGATAAATCCAAATATTGGAACAAGAACAAGAACATTGTCAATGATGGGATTATGGATAATCGTCATGTTAAATCAACACAACCTATCTTAAATCTCATGAGAAAAACCAATGGCACCCACCTACTCATAGAAATACATGTGCCAATCACAATACCAATAATAGTTCCTCAAAATTACCCTTCATGCCACGTAGAATAACTTTTACTCCTTTGGGTGAATCTCTGGAATCTGCATTAAGGAAGTTGATAGCAAAGAAACTCATTGCGCTTCCTAAAACTAGAGATTTTCAACCTAGGGTGAAGCCTTCTTGGTGGAATAACAATGATTACTGTGAATTTCATAGAGGAAAAGGTCATAAAACCAATAGTTGTCAAAGGCTCAAGCATGCAATACAAGATTTGATTGAAAGCGACAAAATCAGTGTTGATGGACACACCTCAAACAAGTCACATACGAATTTCAAAGATACACTTCCCGAACATGAGAAAGGAAACTCTTCCAATGCTAAAGGTGATAACCAAGCTAACTACAATTCCACCTCCTATAGCTATATAAATCACATTTATGAATTTCATCCTTCTCAATCCTATGTCAATGTGATTTCCATCAAAGAAAAGAGTCAACCGGCTAATGTCACTACTCGAGCCCAATCCAAGGTTACTCTTCAAGGGGTTCCATCCAAACCTAACACCTCCCAAAATAAGTCTATCTATGTCCCAAATTCTATGCCCAATGTTTCCAATTAATACAACCTTTTGGAGCAATTGAAGAAAACACCAACCCAGATATCCATACTAGAGCTTTTGCGTCTGTCACCTTCTCATAAGGATATTCTTGAGAAATCTCTCCTCGAAACTAATGTTCCTACCAATCTAGATCAAGACCAATTCCAAGCTATGGTGGGACATTTGACAACTCCCCATTATCTATCCTTCACTGAGGATGATGATCTAGCCATTAATCAACCGCATAATGCTCCACTCCATATAGAAGGCATTGTACAAAATCATAAAATCAAAAGAGTACTAATAGATGGGGGAGCTGGTTTGAATATATGCACTTTAAAACTAGTCCTTGCATTGGGATTTTTTGAAAATGTTGTTGATCCAAAGAAGAAAATCACCATCAAAGCTTATGACAAGGAGGAAAGATCATCCAAGGGGTCTTTTGTTCTTCCTATCACATTTGGTCTTGTGGTTAAAGACGTGCCTTGTCAAGTCTTGGATATGGATTTGGCATATAATATTCTCTTAGGGCGACCTTGGATTCATTCTATGCAAGTTGTGCCATCAACGTACCATCAATGCTTAAGTTTCCATATAATGGTCAAGATATAACCATCAAAGGAGATCCGAATCCTTTTCAATATCGCAACACTATGAAGCCAACACCAGAATATTTGGTGCCCTACAATCGTATTGGATCTTCTCCACCAACATCCATTGATCCCAGTAACAAAGCATCAACTTCTAAATCCCATGGAATCAAAATAGACATAAACGAATAAGGTATGGGAGAATACACTTTGGGCCAAACTTTGTGTATCACAGAGTTACCCTTATCTCCTAAGTCATATGGGAAATCCTTGATCACCAAACAACAATCAGAAGGTCCTTCTACACTTGTTTATGGCACATTTGTAAGTGGGGGCACTATATCAAAAGAGGCAGGTGAGCGTAATGGTACTCATTTGCTAAAACATCATAAAGATCCAAAGGATGAAACACATGAGCCTATATCACCTGATGTATATGGCAAGGGATATACTTTCTTGCAAAAGATGGGATATCAAGGAAGTGGACCTATAGGATTGCAAAGGGAGGGTGTCGTAAAACCAATTCTGAAAAATCTGAATTATCAAAGAGACACCACTAGATTAGGATACAAAGGAGAAGGACCAAAGGAACCTAACAAAAAAGAAAAGGTTGCACCTTTTTACAAAATTTCTACAGCTCCTGCATTACCATTCTGGAAAAATGGCATGTATGTAGATCCAACAAAGCAAAAGATAGCGCAAGAAATCATTAACCAACTTAGAAATGATAATGATGATGATGACGATGATTCTCATACTTATGAATGGGATTCATTATCTAATTATACTGAAGATATGGAATTTGATGATGTTCATACACTAGTAAATTTTAGCCCTATTTTCGACAAGTATTTGTCAAACTTTAGACACCAATTGGTCGACAAAACGACCAACACTGTCGTTAGTCTTTTTTCATCGATATTACGTAACACTAAATCGTCGTCAAAATTTTGACACATGTTGGTCCAAATTTTGACCTTTTAGTCAATGTTGGCTTCGTCGTTTGTACAGCGGTCGCGTTGAAATGTACATCAAAATGAGTTTGTATTGGTCAAAATTTTGACGAGATGTTTTAGTTTTAAAAAAAAAATTTGACTAAGCAGGTTACAGTTATAAGAACTTAACTAAAACCCAAAATGACTGAAGTTGCAATATTTACAAAATATAAATATAAACACTAAAATTGTAACTTTATCCAACACGACTATTTGACAGGGTCATTCATATTATCATGCCTATAGGAGTTGGACCTCTATTATTAATGTCTAGTTTATTGTAGCATGCAAAACCAAATACAATACCAAAACCTCCATAAATATTAGCACCATAACCATATCTACCTTAAAGATGATAATTTTGAATAATTGTCATTTCAAAAGGATAAAAAGTAGAACTTTCTAGGTTGCTTGTCATTCATTTGGAAAATTGCAAACATACAAAAACTCCACCTCTTTAGTTGAAGAAGTTAGTTGATGGGATATTGTTTGACTTATTGAAAGAAACACCTTTTTATCATGTTCAATGTTTTTACCCAATCTGTAAGGGTTAAACAGGATACTATATTCTTTGATATGAAGATAAGTGATTTCTCAAGTGCCTATTGAACCATACCATATTCTTATTTTACAGTTATGACACATGGTTTAATTACTCAGCTTTCTTTGTCCATAGTTCCACATTTTGTATTCACTATTATTCTAACTACAATATATGAGAACTTCCCCTTTCTAAGCTTTAATGGAAGTATGCTACTACTTTACATATTTGTTCCAAACCTGCTATAAATCTACCCTAGAAGTGCACTTACATATACTCTAAAATTATCAATGATGTCTTCTTAGAACCGCACTTATGTCTGCTCCAAAATCATCAATGAAGTCTGCTCAAAACCGCACTTATGTCTGCTTATATCAGCAATAGATAGCATAGTTGTGAGTGTAACTTACTATTTTTCATATACATTCAAGCATAAACAGGTAAAATATGGTAAGAAGTAAGGTTAGAGGTAACCAGTCATTGCCTTTTTGCTTTGACTGGTTATGTGTTCATTGATGTCGCTAATTGTCCAACTCTTAGCTTCCCGAGCTCCAGTTTCTAAATCCTGTAGAAGACAGAGAAGAATGATATTAGATCCCAAAGGATCTAAGCAATGCCTGAATATCTATAACTATTTACCACTACACATATGTTGTCTATCTCTGCCCTGAACCTATCAAAAGAAAGAAAACTACATTCAATGCTTGAATAAATGGATATTTTTATCCCTAATGTGTTTGTGTTATGTGCAGATATGAATTTATCTATCACTAATACGTGGACGTAAATGAGGCTCCCACAAGGGTTTGAGCCCAACATATTAGCCATAGTTGGTTCATTTACAGAAAGATATGCACAGGAATGGAGCCGTGTTTTATTCATTTTTTAGATTTTTAGAAATGCAATGAACAACATACATTTCTTTTACAACAAGAGATGACATGGTGGATTCAAAGAACAATAGGTATTTCTAGGTAGTTCAACAACAGATGGCCATAGTTTCAACCTGAAGGTAAAACATTTCCTTCAACTAAAGCCTCATTTTCAGTCATACCCATGTTCAGATTTTTTTGGGATTACATTACAAGCATAAATCAAGTTTTTATCAAAGGTATCAATATCTTTTGATGCAAATTAAAAATAGCAAGTGTTTTCCTTCAAAAGCATGGTGAAAGTTCCAGATTTTTAGAGATGTTTCAAAACCAGTCACATTTTCTCCAAAAAACCAAGCATATTGCAAATGGAAAAAATATTACTGTCTTCTTTCAACAATGAAGCCAAAATGTGTAAAGGAAGGAACAGCTAGTTAAGTTTCAGTAGCTAATGTTATAGGCACTTTCAGATTTTTTTAACAAAGAATGCTGATTTTGAAAGAAATTCATTTTTTCTAAAGAAAATGTCAACAGATATGACTACCAAGTAATTCTGGGTTGTTTTTCTTCATACCTAGATACAATTTTTTGAAAAAAACCAGTCTTTTTCAAAGCAAAAACAGTATGAACAGTAAAGCATGGAGGTGAAAAGATATAGATTTTCAGATTGTTTTGCAAATAGTAGCCATGATTTGTTTCCAAAAATGCCAACATAAATGAAATAACAGTCATGTTTTTTCAGCAAAAGGCAAAAATGCTTAGAGATTTACAACTTCATGAAAGAAAGATACAATTTTTTTTATCAAAATTTGCAGAAAAATTACACATTTTTTCTTAAAAAACCCAATATATTTCAAAGGAGTTTCATAACAGCAAGAGGGAAATACAAACAAAATACCTTTCAGCCATGTAAAAAACAAAAAAATCCTTCCATGGCATCCACGTTTTGTACAAGAAGTCACGGTTTTTCAAAGAAAAACCAGAGGTTCTTCATTTACAGCCATAGAAAAATCAGAAATTCTTCCAAATGAAGCAACGTTTCCAGCAAAGAAGCCACAAAGAAGTCACAGAGGCAGTATCATTTCATGGCAACTACAAACTCCAGACAAATCCTTTCATAGCGGCAGATCTTTCTTCCTTCTTCCATGGTGGCTGCTAGGGTTTCCAAACCCTCTCCATAGCTCACGTTTTCTCCAAAGAAAAAATCCAAGCAAATGACCAAATGAAACACAAAACAAATAAATTTTATTTTGGATTTAACGTAAGCCTTTTAGGTTACGGTTTCTCCATTTCTTTATTTCTTTTAAAGCAAATGCCGCCTTTTTTTTTTAATTTATGCCTGTATTGGTCAAAATTTTGACCAACATAATATTGGTTGAAATCTCGACCAACGCAAGGATAGATTTTTAAAAAAAACAAAGTTTTTCTTGTACATTCTAACCAAGCAAAAATATTTTGCAAGTTGGTCAGAATTTTTGGTCAAAAAATAGGGTCAAATGTACTAGTGATACCTATGGTAACAATTATCATGAGCAGAAGAGTCCAAGGACATAACCACTAGGATTAGAATCACATGATACTACTCTTGGCAATTGTGAGGAAAGTGAGAGTTATCTTGAGATAGGCGATTCGGATGAGAGTATGGAAATAGACCTTGTCGATACAATCATAAACTTTGAGAACTTTTCTATCAATACCATCTCATCTTTTGAGACTAAACCAAATGATCCAATACCCCTTGTCCACCCTGAACTTATTGCTTGGGATTCTCCCAATTGTCCCAAACATGACATTTTCCATAATGATGATTCTATTATCGACTATCTCAGAATTAGAGATCATCTACCGCCAGGAGATCATAAATCAGGATTCCCAATAGAACTCAATGGCATGGCTTACTTTGGAGAGGGTGCCAATCCTTTCAGTCATAAAAATATGAAAATGATAAATAGATCTAACGGTGAAAACCACTCAGTGGAAGTGTTAGATCCTAAAAAGTAAAAAGAAAAGACATATCTGAGGATGAAAACCTCTCTGAGGCACCTAAAGATGGAAGGATTGACAATCTCCCCAACTATATGTATCGAGAGCAGTCTGTTATACTTATTGAACCAACGTTTCCTCTCAACATTGGAACAGAGGATTCACCACGTATTCTGAAGATAGTTGCATCCTTAACAGAGCCAGAAAAATAAGCCTTTTCACAGTTTTTCAAAGAGATACAGATCAACTTTGCTTGGTCTTATGTTGATATGTCTGGGCTAGATCCTCATCTTATTATGCATCATTTGTCCATTGCACCTGGGGTCAAGCCTGTAAAACAAAAACTCAGGAAAATGCATCCTCACATTGCACTCATGGTCAAAGCAAAATTGAAAAAATTGTTGGATGTGGGTTTCATTCGAGCTATTGATTATGTTGATTGGATCTTCAATATTGTACCAGTGTCCAAGCCAGACAAGTCCATCAGGATTTGCATAGATTTTCAAGATCTTAACAAGGCTTGTCCCAAAGATGATTTTCCCCTGCCCAACATTGATATTATAGTGGATTTAACAGCTAGGCATGAGATGTTATCCTTAATGGACGGGTTTTCTGGCTATAACTAGATCAAGATTGCACCAGAAGACCAGGAAAAGACTTCTTTTACATGTCCTTGGGGCACATATTGTTGGAATGTGATGCCTTTTGGGCTTAAAAATGTTGGTGCTACCTATCAAAGGGCTATGACCACAATCTTTCACGACATGATGCATACCATAATGGAAGATTATGTTGATGATATAGTAGCCAAATCCAAGAACAGAGAAGGTCATCTAAGAGTGTTGGATAGGATATTCACCCGAATGGAAAAATATCAGATAAGACTCAATCCAAAGAAGTGTGCATTCGGGGTTACATCAGGCAAACTGTTGGGATATATTGTCTCAACTAAGGGCATAGAAGTGGATCCAGAAAAGGTCAAGGCAATCATGGAAATGGATTCACCTATGAACATCAGTCAATTGAGATCTTTACAAGGACGCCTTCAGTCAATCAGAAGATTTGTTTCTCAATTAGCAGACAGAAGTCATCCTTTTTAGCATCTGTTGCATAAAAACATCTTATTCAAATGGGATGATAAGTGTGAAGAAGCTTTCGCTAAGATCAAGCAATACTTAGCGACTCCTCCTACTCTTGTGTCACCAATTCTGGGAAAGCCACTCTTGCTTTATATTTCAGCTACAGAAGTCTTTCTTGGTGCTCTTTTAGCCCAACAAGATCAAGAGGGAAAAGAGAAGGCTATATATTATATCAGTCGCACCCTTGTTGGATATGAGCTCAATTATTCACCAATTGAGCGTGCATGTTTAGCAATGGTCTTTGATTCACAAAAGTGGTGGCATTACATGTTGTCTCATTCCATCAAGCTTGTTGCAAAGATTGATCCTTTGAAGTATCTTTTGAGCAAGACTGCATTAACGGGATGATTGGCTAAGTGGGTCATGTTGCTTAGTGAATTTGATATTGAATATGTGGATAGGAAGGCTATCAAAGGGCAAGTAATTGTTGATCAATTGGCCAAGGAACCACTAACAGATGATCATCCTATACATACATAATTTCTAGATGCACATATCTTGACTTTATCTACACAAACCTAGAGGCTATATTTTGATGGATCCTATACTCAGCATGGTTCAGGAGTTGGAGTGTTATTTGTTACACCACAAGGATATACCATACCAAAGTCCTACAAATTACTTTTTCCTTGTACAAATAATGTAGCTGAGTATGAATTACTGATGATCGGGTTGAAGATGGCTCTGTAATGGAAAGTGACTGAGTTGAATGTCTATGGAGACTCCCAGCTAATAATCAATCAGGTTAATAAAGAATATCATACCAAGGATGAAAAGTTGTTACCATATAAACACATGGTAGATGACTTTAAGCAATATTTTTCAATTATTACCTTTGAGAAAATCCCAAGGCATGAAAATAAGGCTGCAGACGCTATGGCAACAATTGCTTCTCTATTTGATGCGGAAGATACAAAAGCCTGTTTTGAGTTCTTGGTGGAATCCTTGACTTATCCTGCATACGATGATACTGATACACGTATCATATGTCATATTATCGGACAAGATTCCCCTACCTATGGAAAAATATATTCCTGCCTGAAAGAAAATATCCTCCCCCCCGACCTATCCAGAAATCAAAAAAGAACCTTTCTACGCCAAACCTCCCGCTATCTCCTAATATCTGACACCCTGTATTGGCGAGGTCTTGATGGTACTCTCTTACGATGTCTTGAACATGATGAAGCTCAAACTGCCTTACAAGATGTACACGAGGGTATTTTTGGAACACATTCGAGTGGTCCTTCCTTGGCTAAGAAGCTCATGCGTATGGGTTACTATTGGCCTACTATGGAGATGAATTCCTTTCACTTTGCTCGGAAATGAAAGAAATGTCAAATACATGGGAATCTTATTCATGCACCGGCATGGCAACTTCATCCTGTTACAACTACATTGCCATTCAATCAGTGGAGACTCGACCTGGTGGGCGCAATTCACCCTCCATATTCCAATGGCCATAAGTTCATTATAACCACCACTAAGTATTTTTCCAAGTGGATTGAAGCTATTCCCTTGATCACTGCCACAGGCAAACAAGTTTCTATGTTTATCCTTAACTATATCATTTTTCGATATGGCATCCCTATGCACCTCATTACAGATCATGGGAAGCAGTTCCAAAATCAAGATATAGATGAACTATGCACCAAATTCCATATCACCAACCATTATTCCACTATTTATTACCCTCAGGGTAATGGCCAAGATGAGGCGTCTAATAAAACCATTTTCAAAATCCTTCAAAAGACTGTCAATGACGTTGGCTGTGACTGGCATGTCCAGTTGAAGCCTGCCCTATGGGCCTATTGTACTTCCATCTGTACTCCAATCGGTGCCATGCTGTACTCCCTTGTTTATGGATCTAAAGCTATATGCCCCTTGAGGTCGAGTTACCTTCTCTTCGAGTGTCCCTAAAAGATTTAATTCCAGATGAAGAGTATAGAGTTGCACGGCTAACTAAATTAGAATTGTTGGATGAACGCCGTCAAAAAGCCTTTGATCAATTGAAAGTCTATCAGCAAAGGATGTCTCGTCAATATAACACTAAAGTGAAACCCAGAGACTTTTAGGTGGGTGATCTATTCCTTCGAGAGAATCCCAAAAACCAGCAGCATCATGAGAAGAAGGGCAAGTTTGAGCCTAATTGGTTAGGTCCTTTTGTGATTACAGCGGCCTATGGTTCCGGCGCCTATCAGTTGTCAACATCTGAGGGAGATCCCTTGGATGAGCCTCTTAACAGCATGCACCTAAATAAGTTTTATGCATGAGATCCCAGTGCAAGGGATATGTTCAAAAAAAAAAAATCACAAGAAAATTGCAATAAAAGCATGTGGTGAAAACTTGGAAACAGGCGCCACTTGCGACAAGTTAGCTCCTCCCTCTATTAGGATTATTCTAGCGTATCGTCCCATCTGTATATACCCATAATAAAGTGGCTCACAGTCACTATTCACCTTGTACATATCATAATGAAATGGCCAATCCATGATTCTTATCCATTATATAAATCCCCAATAAAACCCCATCATAGCTTGGTCTACTGCCTTGGTCTTCACCCTAGTATAGTGTGTCTTTCTTCACCCACAATAAGTCAGTCCATCACCTAGCTGGGGGCATGTCCTCGACCTAGGTTGGGAAGTGGATCTATAATAGTCACGACTCTTAGAGGATAGAATGGAGTATTTTTCACCAGACAAGCAAACACAATCAACGGTTCTTACACAATGCTATTCTAATCATGATTCACAATCTGTGACACATCTTTTGAAATATGACTGTTTATCTATACATTTGCAACAACATCATTATCAACCAAACTAATCAACAAACCCAGCACTATCTTTTGGCAAAGAAATGTATATTCATGACAGGCATGTTAGGATGATTTGTTATAAGATTATGCATTCATTTCTGGATTTCATTTGTCATCATGTTTCCTATGCTATTCTGGGATATCTTTGACATGAGTTTAACAACTCCAAATATGTCATTGATTAGGATAGCCGAGATGGAATAGGATATTTTCTTTGATTACTGTTTGTGGGATATTTTCCAATAAAGTTGAAGATACAAATAATTGGGGTGTCTGTGCATAAGAGCCTTCATCCGTTCCATAAGCATGATCAACATTATAAATCATGTTGTTATAAAAATGCTATTGACGGTGATACGCCACACATACCTCGACTCCAAATATTTGTTCCCCGATGGAGGGGGGATATTCCTTGTTTGTTATGCAAACGAAACTCAGGTCATCTCGCTTCAATTATACCTAGATGCTTGTCAAGTTTGCTAGATTAAACTCCATGCAAGAAGTGCTCAGGTCATCCTGGTTTAATTATACCATGATGCTTGCATTTTCTTGCAACATAACGAGCTCAATGATGAAAATCAAATTCCAAAATTTATGAAGTTTTAAGATGTTTTTGAAGTTGTGGAGATAATCATTTTTGCATATCATTTTACATTGCATTTAAAATAGATCCTAGAGTGCTCCTTTTATAAGATTTTGTAGGATATCTTGTTCAGGTCACCTTGTTCACTTTGTCTATTCTTCTTGTGTCGGGTGCATGGTTGTTTAAAATTGAGGACATTTTGGATACCAAAACAATAGCATTTATCATGGTTCATTAGGTACATCTTTAGTTTTTAGGGTTGTTCATTTGCATATAACCATTCATATTTGCATGCATGCACTAAATTCATTGCATTTATCATAAGTTATCATTTCATCAAAATATAGGTCATTACATTACTACCATTATTATACATTTCATTTTATATCATTATAACATATCGTTCATTATGATTATTATCATTTGGTCTTCCATTAAGTTCATTATCATTATTCACTATTCATTTATTTAGTCGCAATACATTTGTATAACATTAATCATAATCATTTTGCATCCACATAGAAATAAAACACGATCATTACTAGTCATAAAGTAAAGCGCATAATCAAAATCATTCATCACATCCTGCATATGTCAGTATCCACACATACATAAATCATCATAAGCAATGCATCATAGAAGTAAGCATCATAGAATCATGTCATATAGAAAGTCCATCATCAAGAGTCCATAAAACAAAAATAGCATGTCAAAAATGTCCAAGGATATCTCATATAAAAACCATGTGTCCATTAAGTGTCCATCAAATCTACAATAAATGATACAATGAAGCCATATAATACAAGGTATATATCAAAAAGCTAAGAACCACTATCCCCAGACTCTGTATGTCGATGTCTGTGTGCTGCAATCGAAGGCCCTGCTCCTGATGAACCCTCGGAACCTGGTGGTGGTCTGGGTGGGTGTGCTGATGTGCCTCCACTACCCTGTGACCCATGTCTCTGATGACCTGTGGTCCTAACTCTATATGAGCTCTCTTTGAAGCTCCCTATCCACTGATCCCCTGGAACCACATGTCTGTAGGCCTCTCTCCAGTAGGTGATCTCCCTACCAGCCCTCATCATCAACCACAAGCTCTCTGCATGCGGACCCAATGACTCCGTAGACTCCAACTCATCCAGTAAGGTCTCCGCCTCCCCTAACCGCTCTATGGCAATATCCCGCTCCTTTCTGACCTCTGCGACCTCATCCTTTAACATCTCCACCCATCTCTCTAGTCCAGGGACACGATCCGCCTGTACCTGTAACATGGCTAGTCTGACTAGCACTGCATCAACATCTATCTCCTCATCTGTTGCGTCCCTCTGTAAATAGGGATCCTGCTCCCCGACATCCATCTCTGCCATCTCCTCCTGTGCCATCTGAACATCATCTTCAGCATCAAGCATAGGCTCATCCTCTTGTATCAGAGGGCCTTGTACCACTCTCCCCTGGCCCAATATCATGTCTGCCTCATCCTGTACCTGCAGCTATGTATGTGCCTATACATATGCATGTGCCTGTACCTATACCTATACATGTGGCTGTACATGTGGCTATAATGGTACCTATGCTAGTATCTATATAGGTATCTATACCTGTGCCTGTACTAGTGGTCATCTTGGTGCACCTGTTGGTCTCTGTGCCAGAGGTGGCATCAAACCCCATGGTCGTACACCTCTACCTCTCATCCTGGGACCTCTTCTACCCCTCCCTCTGTCGGGAGCATCACCACCATCATCTCCCTCATCATCATCATCACCTCTACCTCCCCCTCGGCCTCATCCCTGACCTCGGCCTCCATCCCCTAGGTCTCTATGTGGTGGCCTCTCCAAGGATATGTCAATCTAGGGACTGGGTGATCCCTCAAATACCTCTCATACTCAGCTGTCATACCTGGGTCTACGACCCCCTGTCTCATCGACCATGCCTGGAATGGCATGTCCAAAACTCCTGCCTAGCAATCTTAAATGACACCATAGTTCCCCAGTCTCGCCTCTCCTGGTGTGTTCGTGCAAACTCTGTCATGCCATGGGGCATCCCCTGAATTCGGCTGAACTGTCAAAAACCTGGCTCACCATCTGTCTCTCTATGATATAGGGAGTCCTCCCTATCAACCATCGTGACTCAAAAAAATATCCAAGCTGACACTCATCCTCCCAAGGCTCACAATCCACGTAGGGTGTCCATATCACCGCATCAACAGTATCAAAGATGTATCTCCAAAACTCTAAATGTCCTAGCTTATGCTGAGACTGGATCGATGCATAAAGAAATATGTAGGGCTGCCCAGCGCCCTAAAATTTGAGAGTTGTGGGCCGTGTGATGGCAATATGCTCCCATGCCCATACATGGAGCAGTGTAACCCCAGCTGATAAAGATGCACCCCCATGGTACACCACCTGATGAAGATCATGATATAAATGGGCTAATAAACAGACTCCCCAAGAAAAATGGGTCCCCTCATCCATCATCCTCTGTAGCGTCCGCCCCCATCCAACTACGAAACCATGTGATCGCCGATTGGGACAGACGTATCCGCTCCAACTAATACAACCGGCAGAGGCTCATACAATGCTACCATGTCCTCCCAACTGATCTCAGCCTCATCTATGTCCTCATCGTCAAATACTCCTCTGCACTCCATCAACCCACCGTGCTGGTCATATTGCACTAGCTCTCCGGTTATGGGTAGTCGAAGGATGTGATACACATCCTCCAAAGTCACGGTTATCTCGCCTGTCGGCAAATGAAATGTACTCGTTTCTGAGTGTCATCTCTCCGCCAGCGTCATCAGCATACCTAAATTCACCCGAATCTCAGGCGTGTAGATGATATGATATAAGCCGATGGCTCCGATCAATACCCTATCAATCTCTGATAGAGCTGATCTTAGACTCTGTGTAATGGGATATCTCTCCCGTGACATCAGGACGTCTGTAATATCCTCCTATTATCAACAACCAACAAATCAAACTATCAGATTCTGATCTAGCTGATCTATCTATCCTATCTATCTATCAATCAAAAACATGTTTATCACATGTATCAACAGATAATTTTTATCAATTATCTACCAATCAAGACAAGTTTACTAGCGACCATGCAACAATGTTGCCTATCTTGACATCAAATCGATCAACATCCAACGCCAGATCCTATTGGCTTATTGCTATCAAGTTTGACCTAATTTGACTTATCCAAATTTAATCTTTCCATCAATGCACAGCACAGACAAATGCTTGCGTGGTTTTAACATATGTGCAGCACATAGACATGCTTGCGCAGGACCCCCTAATGTTTGCGCAGTTTAAACTGATGCATAGATTTTCTAAACACATGTGCAGCGTCAGATATCTCATCTGATGTATGCGCCAGATCCCCAAATGGATGCGCAGCTATTTCGCATACATCCTTTGTCGCTACGCATTAATGTGTTGCAATTGCGCATCCATTTCTGGAATAAAAACATCAAAATTTCTAATCTAAACCTATGGTTCAATCTATCCTAAACACGCTACAAATCCTATCTAACATGCATAGTTCAATCAAATTGACAAGGCTGGATAGATCACCTACCGGCTCTCCAGAATCCGGCAGCCTCTGGAAGCATCTAACCCTCTCGAAGCAATGGTCTACAAGTGGGAACGACATCTTCTCAGCTCTCCTCTTCTATCTCTCCAAGCTCCAATCTCCAAATGACAAGTGTGCATAATGAGCTTATTGTGGACCCTTTGACCCTATATATAGCCTGTGGACCCATTTTGCTTGCCATGTGGACCCTGCCTACCGATATCATTCCATTTCACCTTGTTTCTTTCCCAATTTCTTCTGATTCTTTTCGTGAGATTGATTGAACATTCCGAAAATAAATAAAAAATCATAATAGTAAAAAAAAAATGGGAAAAATCATCAAGTTTGTCAATCAATCTCTCAAGGGGGCATATGACATCTATTTCACGACATTGTCTAAGGCAGAAAGCTAAATTTCTCTTTGAAACAATGTGACCAGCACATTATTTCAAAGAGGGGCAAAATGTATACACTTAAAAATGGCTTCGTTGATTAACTAATTAATTAAATATTTATTATTTAATTAATATTGACTTGATGAATTA
>MU223845.1:5978142-5992196 GCA_018584345.1 Thuja plicata
AACATCAAGAAATCAAAGCTAGGAGAACAATGGAGACAAGCTGCAAAGAGTAGGTGAAGGTAAAGCTTGTTCTTTTACTTCATTTGATTATTTGTATTCTTCATTGGGTTGCATTTAGATAGATTTATTGGCCTGTTAATAGTAGTATTTCATTTATCATAGTTGACATCTATTTTGCATATAGGTACTACCTTGTGCACTAAATGATCAGGAAAATTAACTTTCTCAACAAGCCATGAATCCACTTGGATGGGAAGTTTAGGGTCTTCTATACATGTGCTTGAAATCACATTGTACCCTAGCTCGAACCATTGGCAAAGCAAAGGTTGAGGAACTAGACTATCTATAAGTAGACAACCATAGGTATGATTTATTTTATTATTGACGTTTGTTTATAGAAACTCAAAGTGATCAAGAATGTTTATCTAGCATAATATTATATTCTTACAAAGTTTATGTACTAAAGAAAATACAAATTGTATAATCCATGCAATTAAATTGGATACTTTGGGAATAGACCCAATTTTAGTAGATCTCTCAACTTGCTAATTTATTATGTAAGATTAGGCCTAATATGGTGATATGGTTGTTCTTCTAAGAATGTTTTTTAACCTCCCCACTCCTCATTAACTTTTATTTAAGGAAATAGTTATGTCAAAAATTTAACTATAATAACCAGTGAAGGCTATTAAACATATTAGTACTTTTTTATATTTTAGTCAACTTGTTAGCATATGTTCTACAATTGATGATGATGATGATGATAAACTATTTTTATTAAATAGTATGCCTTTAAACTTTAAAAAATTTGTATTGGCTAGACATTTCTCTATTTTTGTTGTGCTTCTCACTCAAGCATGGTATTTCGCATAATAAGCACCAATTTTTTTTGTCCATTTATCGAGCAAAGTTGGCAGTTTTATGGTTCGTGGAAAGTTGAATATGTCTGGATCCACAAAAAGAGGAATGTTACTATGAATAGTTGAGTCTTGATTCATAGTTGGTGTTTTCACCTTGAGGATAATTGTGTTTCAATTCACAAAGACAGTGTACTTGTCAATAGCTGAGCATGTCTCAATTCTTAGGTTTCATTGGATAATTAGGACATTTGCATAGGCAGTTTGGATTGTTCTAAAGAAATTTGGTGTTAGCCAAGGCATTCACTTGTACATGAGTAGTTAGATGTGGTCTAGATGAGCAAAGCAATTTGGCAAAGACGCTTTTACAGACTTTCAAATGGACTGTTGCAGTCAATCCATATCCATGTTGCAGTGTTTCTGCTCTTTCCTTCTTTTTTGTCTTTTAGGAACGTAAACCCGTAAGTGGGGGTGATAGAAAATTAAGGTTTGCATATTCTAAGGAAGTCATTTAATGTTGGATTATATCATAATTAGTTGTGAGATAGCTTCACAAAAGGTAGTTTAGCAAGTTTTCGGGAAATTGTAAAGGAATGCAATGCATTTGCACAATACACTGTAAAACTCCCAGAAATATTAGTAATATATTTACATTTTTCTGTTCAACGTGCAATACTGTCTTGATTTTGAAATAATTATGCCCGCAGTCCTTTTTCAACAATTGTTGTTCGTGTACAGGAGACTCTAATCTACCTTTAAAGAAAACATGCTTCATAGTTTTACAGTAAAATATATTGATAAATTAAAGTTCTGCTTCCAATTACAAGGCAAATAAAGCCAATATCAACATGTTTTGTGACTTTGATCCAGGTATGACAGTGTCTACTGCTATAAATTAGGTATCAATTCAGAGGTTCCTCGTCACTTGACGTAGCAGACAATATCAAAAAGAAAATCAACAGGGATACATTCAAAAATACGACATTAATACAAGAGTTCGAGGATTCATACTACCTTAAAATTCTAAAGACGATGAAAGTCGATATTTCAGTTGGTGTCACTTTACTGGGCTCCTTGTGGTCAGGGTTTGAGAAATTTGCGAACTGAATCAAGTATACACAATCTGTTCAACAATATGCTTAACAAAATAACTCAATCTGTCAGACATGTTCAAGTCTATAAAATTACCAATGATATATTCAAGTATAATTGAGAAACTCTATGAGTATACGACCTTTGCATTTAAAAACTTCTAACAATTAGGCTATTAGCCCATTTGATTTGAAACTATTGAATTCAATGTGTAGAACTAGTGTATACATTAGTCATACCATTCACTGAATATGAGACCAACAAATAAATCTCTCTAGAGACACAGGTATTTAAGCTAGAAAGCAAACTTTGAGCACATTATACTGGGTCTCGACTCTCAACATGGGCAATTTAACTTAAACTTCTCTTTATTCATCATTCTTAAACGCACTTCACTCAACAAATCTTGAACACATGAAAACTGGGTCTAAACTCAGTTGTTTGACTGGATTTTTCCTTGCCATTTAATCTCATTTGCATAATGTACTAGAGTATCTGTCAAGTCAGATTTTCATATTACTTAGCTAGAAATACAGTCAAAACTTAGTTTTAGCCCAATGATAGAGTCGGTTTGATAAACGTGTATTCAACGCACATATATTAAGCACATACAGAGAGCTCGTTTGATAGTGTATTCAACACACATGTATTAAGCACAAATAAATATAGAGTTGGATTGATAAATGTATTCAACAAACATGTATTAAGAATAATATACATTTGGTTTGATAAATATCTACACATGTATTTAGCACAAATATAGAGTTGGATTTATTCAACCAACACATGTATTAAGCACAGAGACAAAAATACTCCAGAACAACCTATTTGATAGTTCCATACAATTCAAATTTAAAACAAACAGCACAGTTACATTCTATAATTATATCGTCAGTATATGAGATGTGGAAGAAAGATCGTGTAACTGTTGTATTTTCCTTTCAGTTGCATGTTAAAAATTACTAGATCAATGAGATATGAAGTTGCTTGTATAAATGACAGATAACTAATGTAAAAACAACAAAATTGTAAAGTCTATATGTAGTCTCTAATGCTGAAGTGAACAATAGCTTTTAGGCCTCAAAAAAGACAGGCGAAATTTCATTAAAAATGTATAAAAGACCATGAAAATAAGCCGATTTCATCAAAAGAGATTATTAACATTTGTGAAACTGTAGAATTGAAAGCAGCTTTCAAATGAAGAATACACTCATTTCCCAAATCATTTTGTTGTTTTTGGATTTGTGCAATACACCAGAATTCTGGTTAAATATTCTATCATCCCAATTTTGACCTTGTAATCTCATAAGCAAGGAAACATGCAGCATTGGCAGGAACACTTCTAGCCATGGCAGGCCCAAAGCCTTTGTACAAACCTTTAATCCCTTCAGAAGCAACGATTTTCTTGAATGCGTCAATTGAGCCAGAGTACTTTGGCTGATGGTAATTATCAACCTGGATAACACTCTTCACAACATCAGTTGGATATACAGCCAGCCAGAAAGCAGCACCAGCAAGCCCACCTGAAGTAAGAAGAGCACTTTGGCTCAATCCAGAAGTATCCCGTCCTCCAGCCAAATACTGCTTTAGTCCCTCATAGACACCAAACATAACTGCATTTCCAGGCACTTCTCGTGCCAGAGTAGGGGTGAGACCCTTAAACAGTCCTATAATGCCTCCCTCAGACTTTAAAACATGTTTGGCCACACTGATTGGTCCATTGTATTTGATGGTGCCTGCTACTGCTGTGGATGCACCTGTTTTATAGGAATTTGGAAGGACTCAATATAAATATTATACGCTAATCTTTAAGGGAAAACAACTGATTTACCAATAATATATTATTGAGTGCATCAGCAGGGCTAAAATGATGTACAAATGAATTGCACTGAACTATTGAGGTTTAATCCATGATTCCATGCAATGAGGTTCATTCCAATGTGTTTGAACTTTGAAATAAATCTCAAGATTTCTATGCACCATGCTGAATGCTTAACAGTGTACATTTATTTCCCATTGTATAAAGCAAACCTCAACAGTTCAATTCAATGCTTGAGGCCTGCTGATGTACTCCATAATTTATTATCAAGAATGGTGAAGTTTACTCCAAACATATCACAATGCAATTACCAGTCCCTGTGATGTATGAATGTTGATTCTACAAATGCAGCCGAATGAGCTACAGTTACTTAGGAGTTGGCAAACTTAGAAGCATACAAAGAAATTACTAAATGAACCAAACGGAAAAAGTCCTTGACCTGTTGTTGTCCCAGCAGTGGCAACTGCAGCAGTTTCTCCAGTGGCAAGAGCGCTTTGAGCTTGCAATCTACACTTCACTAGCTCAGTTGGGCATGCTAGCATTGACACAGCAACGCCCGCCCCTGCTCCACAAATTACCTGCTGTTCCACAGAAAGGGGAATCCCAGGCGCTGTTCTAACCAAGGCTTCCATCTGCCCTCTTGCAGTAAAGAGAACTGCATTTAGTGCTGCCACTGTAGCTAATGGAGCTCCCATTCCTTTGTACAGGCCTCGAGGGCCCTCTGCTGTAATTGTCTGTCTGACAGCATCCATGGCCCCAGCATAGCGTGGGGGTTGGCCTGGAGGAGGTACTGGCTGACTCTGCAACTTTACCTTGATTGTGTCAAATGGATGCCCACATAACAATTGCGCTACTCCTCCAACAGTGCCAGAAAGCAGATCCTTGCTTGCATTATTTGCCATTATGCCCTTCAAAACCAGTAGCTATCTGCACCAAAAAGCACTAGCAAAATAAAACAAGTTCAGGAAACAAAGAATGGGAGCCCATAATAAATAATAGAACTAGAACGTTATCTTCAAAATTACTGATGGAGAGTTTTCCTGTTTATCTTACTTAGTCAAAAATCATAAATACAATATTTTTACTAGATGGCCATCAAAATCAGCATAAACCTTCACAGAAGTCTTCCAACTGTTTCCTTTTCAACTTAACATAAATATATTGGGTCAGCTGTTTTCTTTCAGTACAAAGAAATTTCACTTAGTAGTGAAGCTGCAGCTCTAGCCTAAAAGAGTGGTCATGCATCAGGGCACTAAGCCCTTAGGATAGCCAGTCTCTTAGCTAGGCATTGGGGTTCAATAGAGTTAAAAAGTATTAAGTTTGAATAAGAGTCATGCATAGAAAATGTGTGTACAACTAGGGGGCAACAACACAATTTGGAGCATGCTGCCCAAGAATAGTGGTAATTTATGAATTCAGTTCAGCTACAGGGCCCAAGCAAGACAGAGAACTGTGTGTGTAGAGGGATGTTCCAGGCTCAGTCTGTGCAGTCCCAGCAATATGTGGTTTATTTTTGGTTAGTGGTATGTTTTCCAGTGTTCTCCTAATAAATCAATAATCGATTGAATGTGAACCATCACAAACGTGGTGTTTAAGAAATGGTGTGACAATTCATTTGCAAACATTAGCAGTAGAAAAATTACATCATGTCAGGAGATAGGAACAATGTCAAATTTTACAAGAGGCTTTACATGATTTTCTGTGATACTTTTGAATAGATTACAGAGAAGTGACATGAACAAGTATTATTGGTATGGGCTGCTTATCATTTGAATGTACTGCTGCAAGTTCCATTTTTAAGGAAGCACTTCAATATGCTTTTTCAGAAACATCAAAAAGAACAGACATCTATTAAATTTAATAGTTTTATCAGAAACAGACTGAATCAAGTTAGGGGCCAGGTGTAAAGCCAAACTCATTTTCCTTTGACCAATTAAATCTAATCTCTTTTCAGTACAGATCACATTATGTGTCAAAGACAAACCATGAAACTACTAACTCGTGGTGACTGCAGGTTCCTTTGTAGAAGATTAAAAATCAAAACTATTTCCACACATTTTCTTTTTAATAAGGGAAATTAACCTTTGTTTGACAGGTCTTAGTTAGTTTAGATTTTTGTGTGTTCATGTCTAAGTGTGTATATGCTCTCCTCTCATGCCACAAGGTGAACTTGAGGATAAAAAACATCCTTTCCCACTTACATCACGCCAGGAGCACTTGTGTATGCTCTCCTCACTGCTTAGGACAATCTTGGAGATCAAAAACAAGCGTCGCTTTTTATTTCTCTTTTTAGTGGTCATTGCTTGGATTTCCTCACCAAGTGGTAACCTGAACCCTTGTGTTTCAAAGGGGTACAAAAATTTGGGAGAGAATCAAAAGACTCGCCCATTGAGGCACATTTGTCATTTTTACTAAGCTTGCAAAGAACTTTATACCTTGCAAAATGAAAGTGGATTGTGTTACCCTCTTGCACCAAGCAATTAGACATGCTCCTCATTTCACAAACTTGGGCCTTACATACCTTTGGGCATGTTGAGGACTCCCCTTAGCAAACCTTGTGCAAGCCTAGTTAGAGAACTTTGGCTGTCCGCACTTATGATACACCAATAAGTGATTAGCCCCAAAAAGTTACTTACCACATACCCCTGGAAAGGGGATTGTAGGCCCATATGCTCTCCTCTCAAACTATAGCATGATCTTGAGGATCAAAAGTGGTTAGTGTCTCCTCATGGATCTTTCTTTCCACACCTAGACAAGGTATTCTCAACAGGCTCACAAGTGGGTACATATTTACTTGAAAAATATAAGGTGTGTCTACTTTGTCTCCCCCCTTTGCACAAACCCATGTTTAACCTAAAATACCAAAAAAAAAAATTAAAAAAAAAAAGCCATAAACAAAATCAACTCATCCTAAAAATTGTCTTTTCAGGTCAAACCAAATCAAATGCTTTGTATTTCACCAATTGTCACTAGGAGCAGACCTAAAATCAACACCAATATGGACATTGAAAAAGAAAATCCATTCTCACAAAGTCCATTTAGGAAGAATCTCATGCAACCAATCTACCCACAATGATGACAATGAAATCTTGCATAACCAAAGCAAACACACATATGACCAAGACAACTTTTGAAATCTGATTCAAGAAGGGCTATGTTTAATGGATCCTTCCTCCAAAACAAGAACAAATTTACTAGACATCTCATAGAATCAAGGGCTAGGCTTCCTGTAAAATTTTGACCTTACTACCATTATAGACCAAAGTTTCCCTTCCCATACACCCTCATGGTGATCATGGCTCATACCAATGCCCATGACTATAATGACATCCTAAACACCAACAATCTCGGTGGAAGAGAAACCAATGAAGCCACAAACAACATAGACCATACCCTACACGAAAATTGTCACAAATCACTCAGACAAAAACCTTTCTCCTCACTTTGAAATTCCTAAATTAAATAAATACAAGGGAAAGTAGACTTGTGTAACCACATCAAGGAATTTTATATGGCATGCCAAGAAGTGGCATATGATGATGACTTCTTAATCCACCTTTCCCTAGGGGCCTAGGTGGGCCAAGCCCTCAAGTGATTTCTTCACCTACTAAATGGTACCATTTTCCTATTTTATGATATAATGAAGGAATTTGTAAAACACTTCTACAACATTGAGCACAACTTGACCATGATAACCTTATGTAACACCAAGCTAAAAGTGGCGATAGTTTCTCTTCCTTAATGCAATTATGGTGAAGCCTTCCAAGCAGGTTCTCATTGCTTAAACCAGAAAAACAACCCAGTCCACATCTTCATCACCAATCTCAACCCTAAAATGGATTTTCATTTACAATCTCATTGTGTCACCTCCTTTGATGAAATAATTGAAAAAGGGATGCACATCCAAAGAACCCTAAACAACAGCGAGCTTATGAAAATTTTCTCCAAAGATCAAAACACCAATAAAAAGCCTAAGTTTTTCATGAAAACAAGAAGTAAATGTGATACAGCCATAGATGCACTGAATGTCTAGGCTATGCAAAACCATTCAAGTGCAACTATATGTAACGTCCCCTATTAGGACTTAATTTGCCCTAGATTTCTTAAATGAGGTCTGGATTAATGCCTTGATTTAGAGCCTGCAACTAGGTTAGTTATCAATAGAGAAATATATATATATACATATATATATATACACACACACACAAACACACACACTCAACAATGTTCCAAGGAGAATTCTAATCATTATTATAATAGAGAGCAAATATATATAATTCCACAAAGTTATTAAGAGAATCCTAAACACCACTACAATTAATATAATATACAAGTAAGATTCTCTTAAGATTTTCCCCAATAACCCATTTGCATCATTAAGTACCCTAGGGAATCACACAAGGTCCTTGAGCTTGTCCATCAAGCCTAGGAGCACAAAATGACACTTGTCATTCAGCCTCCCGGTCCCTCTCAGGTTACCACTACTTCAATGTACCTTATGCTACTTGCATTCCTTGCACATACCCTATCCCCGTTCCATAATGAAAGGGCTTAATTGTGGTAGGTCGTAAAGGAATTTTTATCATCATTCTACATGCCTACTATATTAATAATTATGCATAGATTTTTGGCAATGGAATATTTGCATTTATCAAATGAAGACATTTAACAGGTTAACCAAATTATCATGCAATGCACTATGCTTCGTACCAAAATATCAAAGTAAAATATATATATATATATATATTACTGATTACTATTTGTATATGTTGAGTTTGCAGATTATGTTGAGATGGAGTGCTGATAGATCTTCTGATTTCTCCGATGCTTCTCATCTGCATTACATTTCCCTCCCTTGGTATTGGAGAGACACATCCTATCTACTAGCCATGCCCTCCTTTCAAATAGACATGACTTATCCTTCAAAACTAATCACTGTTTGTCTCCAAGCACTGCCCTCTCTTCCTTAATTGCTTTCTTGTTACTATATTGGCCCATGTATAGATAGTAGGGCAGGTTGGTCAACATCTGCAGGATCTTCTGCTCTAGGTACCTATGCTACCTTTGCTTCTGCTCCTACCTTTATCTCTGGTCTAGCCTCCTACCCTCAAAGGTGCTTTCACAACTTCATATAAATAATGCAACTGGCCATTGGTCATGACCTTGGAATGCCTTTATAAGCTCAAGCGCTGCCTTAACACAAAAGAAACCAATCTCTGCCTTGACAATAATCAATGCCTTTGGCATCCTTAATCATCACCCCCTTCCTTCTTAAACTAGGTTGATTCATATCATATTTATATATGCACTTTCCCTTCCTTACATGAAATCGGCATCTTATATAGTGAACCTTCACAAAAGTAACTAAACTTTATTTTAATTTGTTTCTATTTTGGCCTTAATCATGAAGAAGTCGATATCTTGAACACTTGTTAATCAACCCTCGATCGGCTTCTTAATCTTTTAGCCTTTCATTTTTTGTGTTGCCATTTGTTTGTAACTTTAGGTGCGGCATGACACTATACCTTGAGGGCAACCCAATCAAGAAAGTAAAAAACACTAATAACCCCCCTAGGAGAGCCCATGGACAAAGTGTTTTACAAATTACTAAAAGAAAGCACAATTATCTTGCCCCTCACCAAAACATTTGATGAAAGAAAACCTAAATTGGCTTGGTACAAAGAAAACGATTGTTGTGAGTATCACAAAGTCAAAGGTCGTGCCACCAACAAATGAATGAAGCTTAAAAATTATAACAAAGATATAATCAACAAAGGAGACATTGAAGTGAAAGGGAGACCATCACCTTTGTCAAACACCCACTTGGGAATCTATCAATTACTCTTTCGAAAGCACAATCAATCGCACTCCTCATCAAAGTCAAGCCAAAGTTATGACACCCACACACATAATATCCATTTATCATATTAACCCCTCACGACTATGATTACATTGTTGGCAACAATGAGCAAGCTACTAGCCACATCAATAACATCAAAATCCAAACATTTAATTGTGTCATAGCTATGCAACAAGGTAGGTTTATTATTCAAGGGCCTCCAACTACTCTTAATGAGCAATACAACCTTATTAAACAACATGAGAGGACTCTAGCACACATATCAATCTTGGATCTCAAAACATCAGGTATTCATAGGGAAGTGTTAGACAAGGTCCTACAAGATTCAAGGGTCCCTCGCAACATCAATCCCTCCCACTTCCAAGGACATACTAGTCATCTCTTATCACCACATAATTTCACCTTTAGTGAGTAAGATATGTTATCTTTGGATCCATTTGGAATTCCAAGATCATATTCCCTAAGGAGATTACAAGAAAAGTTTCCATATATACCTTAAATGTTGGCATACTTTGGAGAAGCGAAGAATTGTCTCGATCATAAACATCCAAAAGATCCAAAATTTTCAAGAAGGCTACTAAGAAAAATTCCCCACCACCCCCTTGTGAAAGAATTGAGAAGAGATATCTATAAATGTAGAATTCAATTAAACGATGGGTCAACTTTGCTAGTACAGGATGTTATTGACATCAACTTGGGAACAAATGATAAAGCAAAATCACTCAAATAGCCACTAACATGGATCCTGAGAAGGAAATACATGTTTCCATACTCTGAATTTTCTAATGTATTTGTATTGGCCTATGCAGTCATGCCAAGGCTAGATCCTTTAATTGTCATGCATCAATCACCTTATGCAACCAGATGCAAAACTTGTGAAACAAAAGCTATGCAAGATGCACCCCTGGATAGCTCTCGTAATTGTCAAGGAAGATTTACATAAACTACTAGAGGTAGGCTTCAATCAGCCTCTCAACTACTCTAACTGGATTATTAATATTGTACTTGTCAACAAAGAGACCAAAGGAATGTGGATTTGCATAAACTTCCATGACAACAACGAAGCATACCCTAAAGAAGACTTTCCTTTACCCGACTCCCTAACAGGACATGAGATGCTCTCCCTTTTGAATGGATTTTCCAAATATAATAAAATTCAAGTAACACCTAAGGATTAGAGCAAAATAGCTTTCATAAAATCGTAGGGAACAATTTTCCCATCAATTCATGCTCTTTGGGTGAAAATGCAAGAGCTACCTATCAAAGAGCTGTGATTGTCATCTTCCATGGCATGCTCGATCATGATGTTGAGGACTACATAGATGACATTTTGGGCAAAGCAAAAACTAGTGCTGATCACCCTGAAATTTTATGGAAAATTCTATGACTCAAATTATACTATAGGACTGGGAAAATTAAGCATCAGAACATAAGCATAAAAAGCTCAACCACAAAACCTAAACTTCATGCAAACTAAACTCCCTAATCTAACTTTAAAGTCATTCAAGTAGAGTGCATAAAAACATAAATATTAAACTAAAAACACCCCCTCAATGCAGCTCCAATGTTTTCCTTCTCTACTATGAAATGTTGCTCTTAAATTGACAAAATGCACTCATATAATGAAAGCAAATGGATGGAGTAATGGCGAGAATACTAGGAATGTGGATAGCAAATGAAGAGAAAGTGATCTCAATTTACAAAGGTTTGAATCCAAATCTCCAATTTAGCAAATGAATGTGCAAATAGGAATTTTTAATATTTATGACAAATTATGACATGATTTAATGCATAAATCAATGCGCAAATTAAGGGAAAAATGGAAGGGAAAGGTAAAGCTAAATTAGTGGAAAAGTGGAAGGGCAGGTGGAAGCAAATAGGAAGCTAAATTTTAGGGATTGGAAGCACAGTTAGAGGAATTTGATCCCATATGGAAAAAGTAGAGAATTTTGAATTTGAAAAATCACTTATTCCCACAAATTAGCAAAGTGAATTATGAAATTATGAAAATTCCATAAATCAAGAATTAGCCAATTAATTAATGTCAAATTAATTAATTGTGAAGAGTAGGGAAAAGGGATAAATAAACTATATTTACTTATCGAGGCATAGGGTTCAGGGCAAATTAAGGACAAATTAGTGAACTTTGATCGATTTGATGATATTGAGGCGACATTGAATTGATTTTGATGGTTTTGATGAGGAATTGGTCTGATGTTGAAGGTTTTGATATTACTTTGAAAGAGGTTTGATAACGTTGAAAAGGATTTGAATCCATTTCGATGATTTCGAATCGATTTTGATGACATTGAAAAGGTGTTGAAATGATTTTGATAGGTTTGATAAGGTTTTGAATCAATTTTGAGGACATTGATAAGGATTTGAATTGATTTGATAGGTTTTGATAATGATTTTGAACATGATCGAATCGGTCAAAGCAATTAGGGTTATGATGCAAATTAGGGATGAAAATTAGTGATGATGACACAATATCAGTGAATGATCAAGATCAAAGGGGACATGTTAAAAAAAGGGGGGGCCATAGGCATGAACCATTTTTTAGCGTCTACAAATACATGTCCATCTCAATCTAAAGAAATGTGTGTTTGGGGTAATTGTGAGTAAATTGCTTGATTACATTATTTCTAGTCGAGACAAAGAACTTGATCCTACAAAGTCAAAGTTGTTACAAAAGTGCCTCCACCTTGCAACTGTCAACAATTTCATAGCCTATGGGTAAAATTACAAGCAGTCAAAAGATTCATTGCTCAATTCATAAACAAATGTTAACCATATCTCTTGAAGAAGAATATAGCTTTTCACTACAATCAAACATGTTAACAGGCTTTTAATCAAAATAAAATAACATCTTGCTAATCCACCAATTCTTGTCGCACCTAGTAATAAATTGTCATTGTTGTACATTGTGATATTGCTATCAGGATTCAACTGTGTAGTTTTTTGAGTTTGACTCAAAAAACTACATAGTTGAATCCTGATAGCAATATCACAATTTGACTTGTGGAAAATATCTCCTAATTATCAATTGTTGTACATTTCAACTACACAGCATGCTTTGGGTGCCCTACTTGCTTAGCATGATAGCCAAGGTTGAGAGAGAAATGTATGTTAAGTAGATCGTTGGTTGGATATGAAGCTAATTATACGCTCATATAAATGGTTTGTTTAGCTATGATATTTGATTCACAAAAGCTACAACATTACATGTTGTCACACAAAACAAAGCTCATAGCCAAGATCGACCTGCTCAGGTACATTCTCTCAAAAACTACTTAAACAAGGCTAATAGCTAAATGGATCATGCTCCTCAGTGAATTTAATATTTAGTATATGGATGCAAAGGCAATTAAGTAATAGATAATTACAAATCAATTAGCAAAAAAATTGTTGGGAGATATTAACCTTGCTCTTATGGATATTCCCAATGAGTCTATCCACAGTCTTACAGAATCACAAGAATAGAAGATCTACTTTGACAGTTCCTTCACTATTCAAGATTTGGGAGCCGACATCCTATTTGTCAAACCACAAGGTGACCTCATCCCTAAATACTTCAAAATTGGCTTCCCATGTACCAACAATGATGCAGAGTATGAGACATTGATTTAGGACTCAGCGAGCAATATAACAGAACATCCAACATTTACTAATCTTTAGCGATTCCCAACCAGTTATGAAGTCAATTATAGATATAACACTAAGGATAATAAGCCTATCCCATACAAACATTTGGTAGATAGCTTCAGAGGATATTTCAATCACATATATTTTGAGCAAATACCACAAGTAAATAACAAGGTTGTAAATGCCATAGTTATGAGCGGGTCTCTTCTTCACATGTCAAAGGATACATCAGAAAGCCAAATTTAAATGGAGCAACTATTTAACCTAGCATATGATGTCCCAAATCTATAATGATATACGACATTGTCAGTTCTAATAATCTCTCGTGCCATGACATCCAAGCATGCTTAACACGTCAAGCCCTTCCACTTTTTTAAGAAATGTAGATCTGAAGATAATGTATAAACTAATATGTAGTAGAATGCAATTGCCTTGGTGATTGATTGATTCTACAAAAATATATTTGTATTTATACATAGAATCTATAATGAATAGTTGTGACTATTCATTATAGAGAGATGTGGCTGTTGATACTAAATGAAGTGACTGTTCATTATACATATCATTTATTAATAACTAATATATATATATGAGTTCGTTCCAATATATATTTATCAGAGAAATACATATATATTAAAACAATTATTATTAATGTTATATATATACATATATATATAATATATGCATAGTTAAACACGAATGAACAATATGTTAACACTCCCTCTTGAGAGAGAGTTTAATAGATTTGTAGAATTTTCATATCATGATATATGGCCCAATC
>MU223845.1:5992296-6020457 GCA_018584345.1 Thuja plicata
CAAGTGTTTGATAGGGATCTATATACTAGGCCACTAGCATCCTAGCGGCTTGTTAGGAAGCCTTGTGTGGTACTCTAGTCTCGTTTCCCTTGAATCATTGCATCTATGGAGGTAGTGCCGCTGGCAAGCTTTCATTAGGTTTGATCCCCGTCCAGTTGCTAATTTCTTCATCCATAGGAGTAGTAGCAAAGCAGTGAATAGCTTAGTAGTGAGAGTTTGATGAGTGAAGTTGGAAGTGATATAAATTAAGGAGGAGGAATCAATTGATATTACATTGAACAGCTAAGTCCCATCACCATCATAGCAAGAATCTGATATCTTTGAAGGAACAACGTAAGCCCGCCGACGTGATCACCAGCAAATCACATCATTATAACTGAGTTAGGATCCACAGGTGTAAGGAACCTTGGAGTTTTTCTCATGTCTTCGTGAGTAATTACTTTTCAAGAGAGGGTTGAGTGTTTGATATCCTGTATCAAGTGTTTAATCCTATATGTTATGTAGTGGTACAAAACTCACATTAACATGAGTATTTACTGAGATTTGTCGAGTAAAAACATTGAACTTGTTGAGTACTCTCTGAGTGTGAGTCTATGAAACATGATTAAATCCATCTAGATTTTCTCTTTTTCTGCATTTCTTTTCTTGTTATGATTTTAGTTCTTCTATTTTTAGTTAAAAGTGCAAAAAAGGTAACAAAAAAACCCCAATCATACAATTGAGCAACCCCTCTCAAATGCACAAGTCACATTGTTGCATTGTTACACAAGGAGCCATTACCCCCAAACATCCTAGCATATTTGAGGCGAGCACGTCCCTAAGACACGGGGATGAGGACAAAACATCTCCCCGCCGTCCTCCCACTATCGCTTAAAGGGGAGATGTCCCCAAGATTTCCTGCAGATCAGAGAACATTTCCCACTACAAGGGACAATGTGGGGGCTCCTAGCCATCCTCAAGTCAGCTATGTGACACCTTTGCGTCCTCACCTGTCCCGGGGATGGTTGGAACCCCCCAGCGCCAACAACCCAATAAGTCATTTTTAAAACGATTCAATAAAAAGCAATCATTTTTTGGTTTATTTTTCTTCTGCACCTCAGCGGATATGTTTATCACTTATATATGGTTCTTGGCATCTATAATTTCCCCATTTTTGGCCTCTCCGACATTGTACTTAGCTTTGGCTTTCTCAATGAGCATCAGCCTTATCAGAGAGGATGTTTGTTTTTGGCAATGAGCTCAATTAAATATTGAGAACTCCTATGACACTTTTAGAAGTGAATTCCAGCTAATGGTGTATTCTCCAAGATTGTTGGAGAGATTGTCTATTTCTAGAAAATCACCCAATCAACCCAGATTTTCATTATTCATCATCAATATCATTCCAGCATTATCAAATTTCGATTCCAATGATCTTCGACAGTTTATGCAATTCGGGTGAATTATTGATAATTATTTTGCTACAGTTGTTTAATTTCATGAAATAATTTTAAAAGCGCCTTAGCACAATAGCTTGTTGGAAAGGGAATTAAAATGCTTTAAATCTTGAATGCTTAAAAAAGGGACCTTAAATATCAAATATAATTATTATTTTGTAAATAAGATGTTTTGAAGCAAACGGGACTTACTTATTCAAAGAGACTAAAATATGCCTTCTAGAAAGTTTGACTGGAAAAGAATAAATGGAGGTTTGGAGAGCTCATTTGCATTAGGTGGATTATTTCATTCTCTCTTGTGAAACCCTTGCGGTTTTGTGGGATTAAACTTGGTTCACCTCAACCTTCTTGAGCACAAAAACTCTCTCAAAGAAGATTAATCACAACGATGAAAGATCCTCCCTGGTTAATAAGGTGTAACTCATTTAGACTTACAGGTTGTGCGAAAAGGAGATTTTACACATTTGATTGATGATTGGATTTGCAATTTTGGTGAGTCTCCCCAGGCAAGAAAAATTGTTAAAGTTTGCAGGCTCATCAGTGAAACAAACTGGTAGGAATTTGTGAAAGATTTCTTGGAAAAGGTTGTGGATGCCATGTATGAGACTTTGAAATTATTTTGCTGAGCAATTGATAACATTTCTGGCCGCTAAAAGCATATTCTATCTTGGCATGATTCGTATATGAACTGGGCGTGTGGTTGAAAAACCATTGTTGCTGGTCGATTTGATTTTCTTAATGCTATTAAAGGTTTTGCTGGGCAATTAAGAGTTGCTGTTTGGGACACCAAGACAAGGCGGACTTGAGAGTTGCAGAGGCATAAAGGCACCGGTATCTTGCAGGGTGTTAGTTGATCAAACAGATTTGCAGCATGTCTGTAACCTCCCTCTTGGCCATCTTAATCTCCTAAGTTGGGAATAATCATTTCCTGCAACAGGTGGCAAAGTGTGATCAGATTTAAGGCGCGGAACCAATCTATTTTGAGGGTCAACTTCCTTAGGAGCTGGCATGACTGTTTAGGGCAGGATGAATATCATATGGACAGAAAAATCTATTCAAAGGAGGTGTTAATGCCCATATTTATGGTCACCTTAGCAATATAACTGCTGGGTGATAATTTTAGTATTGCTGAATGATTAATGTGGGATTTTGGCAATGAGATTGAGTTAACTGGTGTTGGAAGAGCAGAGCCAGTCATCTGGATTGCTAGGCAAACTTTTTCTAGACCTGGAGTGGACTTGGAGCTGTTGGGAAGACATTAGAGCTGATTTTTGGAGTCCACACAAATCAGAGTATTATTGCTGCTAATACAGTTGGGTTATGCCATCTACTTGAGGTCAGTTTTCAAATATTTATCTTGTTGGTGCTCAGAGCTGCATACTGTCACGTTGATTGCTGATCTTAAACTTGCGCAAAAGAATGACAATGTTCATTATAATTTTTCCAGTCTTCTGAAAACATGTTATGCATGAATTATTTATGTACGCGTATTGTTTTCAACATTCATTCTCAAAGTCATTCCAAACAACGAAACTCAGAAAATTTGCAATTGTGAACTTCTTGTTAAATGTTTGGTAAATTTATAAAGCCAAGAAGTCGGAAATTTTTAACAAAGGACAGACCCAGGATCTTACACTCTCGCAATGCATCATCACTTCCTTGACACTCAACTTCTTTATGATCAAGGACTTAAATTTTCCTTATGCTACCATGTCATATTTATATTTTTAACAAAGGACAGACCCAGGATCTTACACTCTCGCAATGCATCATCACTTCCTCGACACTCAACTTCTATATGATCAAGGACTTAAATTTTCCTTATGCTACCATGTCAGATTCATCAATACTGACTTACATTCAGAAATGTATTTTTCGACAGTTATGGAGAGAAGTATGACAAATCTGCAACAAATATAACAGCACAGATCAAACAACAATAAACACAAATAACAGCAATAGGCAACAATTGAATGATAATTCAATACTTCAAATAGGTGTGACTTTTGAGGAATTATATTTTCCAAAATTAAATATTAATAATCAACAATGAACATAATTAAAATATGTTCAGCATCTAAATGAACCTTAGTTTACTTGGTGCACAATTATAAGCTAAGAGCACCTAAGTAACTTCTAAGCTTCCTTTAAATGATGTCAATGGATGTTCCTATTTTAATTGCAATTTCTAATACATTTTTTCAGACTAATTTTTGAAGTACGATATTGTATTTGCACTACTGTTCCCAAATTTTGATCCATAATGCCCTCATCCCCAAAATCCCCCATCCCAAAACTTCATGGAACGTGTAGCATTGCTGCAAGTGATTTGTCACTGTCCATGGAACAATTCGCATATATGTTGCAAAGGATTGAAAAAACAATTTCAAAAGTCAACACTTCTTGAATGGAAGGATTTGGAACAAATTGTAATGAACCAGCTGTCACTCTAAGTTAGCCTACATTGAATCAGTTTCGTTTACATAAACCCAAGGACAGTTTGTACTGAGTTGGAAATTCTGTTAGATACGTGCACATAGTTAAATAAACAGATTGACTTCCTAAAATAAAGGGGCGGTCAGCTCATAGTTAGGAGTTCCTATAATAAATAACAGTTAGCATCTAGTTAGAATGAGGATGATTGATCAGTCAGTCATAGAATGAGAATGATTGCTCAGAAAGCGAAGATTATTGCCAGTAGATTTCCTTTTCTATCTCCTACCCTTCCCAATTATAAGAAATTTTTTAGTCATTTTAAAGGATCTTTCAGAATGAAGAAAGTTTCCCATTGAATTATAAGAGAGGAGTTGGTAGCTTCTCCACATGAGGCTGGCTCACTAAAGAGCTTGCGTTGTTTCATGTGTTGTTGACACTATAACAGATTTAGTTTCCATTGTTTTTTAAAGTACATTCATAAAGAATAAATATTTGCATATTTATATTTCAGTTCTATATTTTGGTCCATTTTTGTGTACTAACTGTAGTTAACATTTTCAAGTTGAAAGTGAACTTGCAATCAAACAGCAGTCAGCCAAAGTCAGTCTACACTGATTTAGTTTCATTTCCCTAAAATCCAAGAAAGTTTATACTGAATTAGGAGTTCAGTTAGTATCTTTGCACATAGTTAAACAAATTGTATTCCTAAAATAAATGGACCGTTAGCACATATTTAGGAGTTTTTAAAATAAAGGAAACTAAGCACCCAGCACCTCTTTAGAAGTACAATTCACATTTGTTGTATAGCATTAACTAAATAGATTGAGGACAATTGATCAGTCAGTCTCAGACTGAAAGCCATTGCACAGTTAGGGAAGATTACTGCCAACAAACTTTCTTTCCTATTTCCTACCCTTTCCCATTATAAGAAGCTGTCTAATCATTCTAAAGTTCTTCAGGAATCAAAAATGTTTCCCCTCCAATCAAACAGGAAACATCAGAGGGGCCAAATTCCAGGGGGAAATCTGATGAAGAAGGGAGTGATTCTCAGTCCTAACAGCAAGATCAGAAGGGCCAATGATAGATGTTACCACGTGTGCTTGCACAAGCCTACTAGGACCTCCACTATTCCTAGCCTTCTCAAGACCGTATGCTTCCTCTTAGGGCCTCTTTAGTCCTTACTCCACTAGTCTAGGACTAATCCAATACCACTCTGAGAGTAGGTAACAATTGTGCTTCACAAGGAGACAACTATCACTAATTTGTACTACACTCTTTCACTCCTTCTTGGATGGTTCCAAGTACATTTTCCACTTCTCAACTCCACAAGTGTCTGCAAGGATATTTCTCATGCTCAACATTTTCCTAGGCTCCATATGATCCCATTGGTGACTTGGTAACATAGCTTTTCCAAACGATCTCCCAATTCATCTTCAGTCTTGGCTTTTAGGCCTAATGCTTCTACTAGCCCTATCTGACAGGTTTTTCCCAATTCTTGCAAAATAATCCCCAAACAACCCCAAAAACAAAGTGGGGATTTTGATACCCTTTTCCAAGACTCAAAGGATTTTGTAGGTCTTCGGGTCCTAGGGTGTCCGTACAATAGATTCCTAGAATTAAGGACAACTAGGGCTAATTGGGCTAAATTAGTGCAGTCAGATGATTTATGCTTGGAAATGTATCTAGATGGATTGGTAGAGCCTTCTCCTTCCAAGGAGGAGTCTGTATGACCTTTAAGTTCACAAAACCTTGCTTGGTTTCTTTCTCCCAATTGTATCCCTGCAATCAAACACCATTAATCACTAGCAATCTCCTAGCCGGGTACTCCAATCTCGCCTAGGGCTTGCCATGAAAATTAGCTAAACAACTTTCCTGATCCTCTTCTTCCATATATACACTATACAGAGGCTCCCCTTCCATATTCCCCCATTCCATGATGAAATGCACAATGGAGATTTATGGGGGAGCCATTTTCCTCAAAACTTCCTGAACAACACTAGCAGACTGTACACTAGCAAAATATTTTTCAAACCTATGCAAATGAACACCTAGAACCTTCACACCAAAGCAAAACGTACTGAAACTAACCTAACTACAATAATCCAACACAAAACTTGTTGATTCAATCCATTAACTAGTACATGAAAGCAAAAACATTCACAGTATACAGAACACAGAGTTGCAGAGCAAAATCAGACAAATTCAATTCTTCTTCATACCACCTAGCCTCGGGAAATGGGCCTCCTCGTGGTTTACTATGTCTTTTCCATGTTTTTACGCCAGTTACAATAACTAACTTGTCCACTCATCGAATGGAATCAAACTTGACAATGTTGTCAAGCAACATTGCAAAGTTGCAAAATGTTGTCAAGCAACATTTTAGCAACTTTTACATCTTTGCCTAAAACTTAGTTTAATGACTTCTAATCATTATGACATGATGTAAAAACATCATAAAGGCCTTCTTAGGCACAAATCTAAGCCATGTTAAGCCTTCTAGGCTTCTTGACCCCAAATTCCCATTTTAGGCTAAATTACACTAAACACAGTCAAAACATTAAACATCTAGTTGGATTGATCCTAGTCTAATCCAACTAGGTACAAACTTGCAAGACTTTCTAAGGTCAAAAAGAAAACAACTGACTTGGCTAGGGTCAGTACAAGCCACAACAAAACATAGGGATAGGATTTAGCCTAGGTGCTCCTACACCATCCTCCCCAAATGGAAAGATTTCAATCCACCCTTGGATTGAGCAAGTTGGAATCAATGCCCAACTTCTTAAACTCTGTCTCCCTGATCCATGTAGCCTCTACATCAGCTTGTCCATGTCACTTCACCAGATGTTCTTTGTAATCCTTCTTTCTAGTATGTTTGTAGACTCTTGAATCCAGTATTCGCTCTGCTTTTTTGGATGGTGTAGAGGGTAAGTTCAGTCCCTCCACTTCTTGTATCACCTCAGTTAAAATCTGATCTGGATCTGGCATAGGTCCTTTGTATGAAACCAAATCTGCCACATTGAACACAGGAGATAAACCAACATCCTCTGGAAGTTCCACTTTATATGCATTGGTGCCATATTTGGCCAGGATGGTACATGGGCCATTTCTTCTCATCTGTAGCTTATTAAGCACTCATTTCTGCAATCTTGCCTTGTTCGGATGGACCATTACAAGATCCCCTACTTGGAATTGGACATCCCTTTTCCTTTCATCCACTTTGTGCTTTATCTTCTCTGTATTCTCAATCAAAGCCTTCCTTACTATCTCATGCACTTCCTTCATAGATTGTACAAAATCTTCTGCATAGCCACTTCCTTTAGCGCCATCTTTCAACTCCCTGAGTTCAAATATCCCTCTAGGGTGTAATCCATAAACGATTTCAAAGGGGCTTCTTCCTGTGGTTCTGTTGACAATGTCATTATATGCATACTCTGCATGTCTAATGAGTTGGTCCCAAGCTTGACCATACTCCTTAGTTAAGCACCTTAGGAGGTTACCTAGACTCCTATTAACTACCTCAGTTTGACCATCTATCTGAGGGTGATATGCAGACCCAAAGGACAGATTGGTCCCTAGCTTTTGCCAAAGTGTCTTCCAAAAATGGCTCATAAACTTTGTATCTCTGTCTGACACTATGCTCATTGGTAACCCATGAATTCTTACAACCTCCTTGAAGAATAGGTGAGCTATTTGACAAGCATCATGGATTGTCTTTCAAGGAACAAAATGGGCCATCTTGCTAAACCTGTCTACTATGACATATATACTATCAAATCCCTGTTTGGTCCTTGGTAACCCTACAACAAAATCCATACTTAAGCATTCCCATGGTCTACTTGGGATGGGAAGGGGTTAGTAAAGACCTGCATTGGAGGATGTGCCTTTGGCTTTCTGACACACTACACAACACTCCACATACCTCCTGATATCTAAGTTCATCCTTGGCCAAAAGTAAAACCTTTGCACTAACTCTTGGGTCTTATTGACTCCAAAATAACCACTAAGTGCACCATTATGCTTCTCTTGAATCAGATTTTCCCTAATTGATCCCCTAGGGACACATAACTGACTCCCTTTAAACAACAATTCACTTTGCAAAGTGTAATCAGAAAACTCACCATGGAAGTGGTTCTTATGCTCCTTACATACCTTGTATATCTCTGCAAAGTCTTCATCCTCAGCATATAGGTCCTTAAAACTTTCAATACCCGTGATCTACAACTGTACTTCTTGTACTGTCAGTAGTCTTCTACTTAAAGCATCTGCTACTTTGTTTTGCAGTCCTTTCTTGTGCTTGATATTGAAGATGTAAGCATGCAAGTAGTCCACCCATTTCATGTGTTTGTGACTAAGCTTGTCTTGGGAGTTTAAGAAACTAAGAGCCTGATTGTCTGAATACACCACAAACTCCTTAGGAAGCAAGTAGTGCCTTCATTTCCTTAGTGCTTGGACTAGAGCATACATCTCTAAGTCATAAGAAGAGTACTTCTTAGCATCACTGAGCTTCTCACTGTGAAAAGCCACTGGTCTTCCTTCCTGGCTCAAAACAGCTCCAATGGCAACATTACTAGCATCACACTCAACTGTGAATAACTTCTCAAAACTTGGTAGTGTTAGAATTGGTTGAGTGGCAATCTTCTTCTTCAGCAATTCAAATCCATGGTTAGCTTGCTCATTCCAAACAAATTTGGTTTTCATCCCTCCTTTAATAGTATCTAACATAGGAGCACAAATAGCACTGAATTGCTTAAGGAATTTCCTATAGTATTGAGCTAAACCATGAAAACTTCTCACCTCTGTTGCAGTCCTTGGAGTAGACCAGTTAAGAATGGCTTCTACCTTGCTTGGATCCATTTTGAGATTGCCTTGAGACAATACGAACCCAAGGTACACCAGCTCCTACTTCATGAATTCACACTTTTCCAAATTTATCATCAACTCCTCCTCATGCAACTTCTTGAAAACAATTTGCAGATGTCTGAGATGCTCCTCTTTAGTCTTGCTATAGATTAGTATATCATCTAGATACACTACCACAAATTTGCCAATGTAGTCTTTTAGGACTTCGTTCATAAGTCTCATGAATGTAGATGGGGCATTAGATAGCCCAAATGGCATCACAAGCCATTCATATAAACCTTATGTAGTTTTGAAGGCTGTCTTCCATTCATCCCCTTCATTGACCCTAATTTGATGATAACCACTCTTTAGGTCAATCTTTGTAAAATACTTTGCTTCTCCTAGACAATCCATTAGGTCTTCTATCCTAGGGATAGGGAACCTATACCTAATGGTAATTCGGTTTATTGCCCTTGAATTAGTGCAGAGCCTCCAAGTTCCTCCCTTTTTTGGTGCTAAGACAATGGGGACTACACAAGGACAAATGCTTTTCCTAATGAAACCTTGGTTTAGAAGTTCTTGGATTTGCTTGGCAATTTCCTCATTTTGTTGTGGGGTCATCTTATAGGTTGCCTTATTTGGAGGGGTAGCTCCTGGGATAAAGTCAATTTGATGACTAACAGCTCTCTTAGGGGGTAGGGTAGATGGTTGTCCATCACTTACTATGCTCTTGTACTTTTGCAACAACTCTTGTACTTCCTTTGGTACTTCTGTCTGCTTCAGTATTTTGTCTGCATCTTTTTCTTTAGGTTTCAACACCAGTGCTAAACCCACTCTATCTCCTTCTAAGGCTTCTATGAACTCCTTTTCATTGACCATAAGGACATTGGGGCCTGAGGACTTCATTTCTCCTTCCTCTAACAGTGACTGTATTTTGAAAGTCACACCATCCTTCCTGAAAGAATATGCGTTCTTTGCTCCATCATGCATGGCCTATCTATCAAAATGCCATGGTCTACCAAGTAGAAGATGACATGCATCCATAGGTAGGACGTCACACAACACCTTATCTTTGTATCTTCCAATAGAGAAGTCCACCCATGCTTGTTCATTCACAAGGACATGTTGCCCTTTGTTCAACCAAGTAACCTTGTATGGGTTACTATGTGGAATCCTCTTCATCTTTAACTTGCTAACTGCCTCCTCTGACACTATGTTGTCAGCAGACCCTGAGCCTATGATGACTCTACACACCTTGCCCATCATCTTACATTTCACTCTAAACAGTGACCTCCTTTAACTCGGTTCCTCCTTCATTGGTTCTTTTATCAGTGTCCTCATCATTAAGTTCTCTCCCTCTTCTGACTCTAAGGGTACCTCAGGGTGTTTGCTTCCACCACTAGACTCCTCTTGAACCATGTTGACTCTCTTGTCATTTCCTTGGGAAGTAGAACCTTTCTCTAGACACCTATATGCAGGGTGTCCCATTTGGTTGCAGTGATAGCATTTCATGTTTGTAAAGTAGGAACCTCTCCCTTGACTATTGTTCCTTCCTCTCCAATTGTTATTAGAGTCTCTTCCTCTATTGGAGTTTCATTTGCTTGGGCTCCCTTCTTGTTGTTCACTTAATTTGGTCTCTCCTTGGTTCTTGGACTCTGAACTTCTACCACCATATCCACTTCATTGTCCTCAGTTATCTCTTCCTCTGCCTCTGCCTCTTGTATTGCTTGAGTCTTGTTTCTTTCACAATTTCTCTTCCACCTTTATGGCAAGTTGGTGGCATCTCTGGACAGTGGTAGGAGTAAGCAAACTTAGTTCATCTTGTATAGTCCACTTTAGACCATTAAGGTATCTAGCTACCTTCACACTTTCCTCTTCTGCAATCCTTGATCTCATACATAGCCTTTGAAACTCTTCAGTATAAGAGTTAACATCCAAGTCTTTTTGCCTAAGACTTTGTCTCCTTTTATGCAACTGAATCTCATAGTCTTCAAGTACATATGCTTCTCTGATGATGGCTACCATAGCTTTCCAAGTAGCTATGGGTTCTTTCCTTCCTTCTCTCTCTCATCTTGGATAAATTTCCACCAAGTGAGTGCAGACCCTCATAGTCTAGCCTTTGCCACTTCACTTTCTGTGTTTTTGTTATACCATCACATTCAAAGTGATTTTCTAATCCTTCAATCCAGTCTAGGACTATCTTTGGTTCCATCTTTCCAGTGAAGATAGGAACTCCTTCCAATGCCTTACCACTCAATGCTTTTAGTGCTTTGAGGAATGGTTCTTCAGTGAGAACAGGGTCAGCTTCAGGGACCTCATCATCTAAGGCAATCTCCTTACTCTTTCCTTCAACTTTATCTTTCACTTCCTCAGTCTTTTCCTCTACTTGGTCCACTTTGTATTCCAATTGTGCCAATCTTTCTCTGAGCAGTCTATTCTCTTCTTCTTGCTCATCCACTTTCTTTGCCAACTCTGCATTTGTCACCATTGTAGACTCTCCTACTGACTCTGCAGGTTGGAACATTCACCACAAGCCAAATCTTATTGGCTCTGATACCAATCTGATAGACGTTACCAAGTGTGCTTGCACAAGCCTACTAGGACCTCCACTATTCCTAGCCTTCTCAAGACCCTATGCTTCCTTCCTCTTAGGGCCTCTTCAGTCCTTACTCCACTAGTCTAGGACTAATCCAATACCACTCTAAGAGTAGGTAACTATTGTGCTTCACAAGGAGACAACTATCACTAATTTGTACTACACTCTTTCACTCCTTCTTGGATGGTTCCAAGTACATTTTCCACTTCTCAACTCCACAAGTGTCTGCAAGGATATTTCTCATGCTCAACATTTTCCTAGGCTCCATATGATCCCATTGGTGACTTGGTAACATAGCTTTTCCAAACGATCTCCCAATTCATCTTCAGTCTTGGCTTTTAGGCCTAATGCTTCTACTAGCCCTATCTGACAGGTTTTTCCCAATTCTTGCAAAATAATCCCCAAACAACCCCAAAAACAAAGTGGGGATTTTGATACCCTTTTCCAAGACTCAAAGGATTTTGTAGGTCTTCGGGTCCTAGGGTGTCCGTACAATAGATTCCTAGAATTAAGGACAACTAGGGCTAATTGGGCTAAATTAGTGCAGTCAGATGATTTATGCTTGGAAATGTATCTAGATGGATTGGTAGAGCCTTCTCCTTCCAAGGAGGGATCTGTATGACCTCTAAGTTCACAAAACCTTGCTTGGTTTCTTTCTCCCAATTGTATCCCTGCAATCAAACACCATTAATCACTAGCAATCTCCTAGCCGGGTACTCCAATCTCACCTAGGGCTTGCCATAAAAATTAGCTAAACAACTTTCCTGATCCTCTCCTTCCATATATACACTATACAGAGGCTCCCCTTCCATATTCCCCCATTCCATGATGAAATGCACGGTGGAGATTTATGGGGGAGCCATTTTCCTCAAAACTGCCTGAACAACACCAGCAGACTGTACACTAACAAAATATTTTTCAAACCTATGCAAATGAACACCTAGAACCTTCACACCAAAGCAAAACGTACTGAAACTAACCTAACTCCAATAATCCAACACAAAACTTGTTGATTCAATCCATTAACTAGTACATGAAAGCAAAAACATTCACAGTATACAGAACACGGAGTTGCAGAGCAAAATCAGACATATTCAATTCTTCTTCATACCACCTAGCCTCGGGAAATGGGCCTCCTCATGGTTTAATATGCCTTTTCTATGTTTTTAGGCCAGTTACAATAACTAACTTGTCCACTCGTCGAATGGAATCAAACTTGACAATGTTATCAAGCAACATTGCAAAGTTGCAAAATGTAGCAACTTTTACATCTTTGCCTAAAACTTAGTTTAATGACTTCTAATCATTATGACATGATGTTAAAACATCATAAAGGCCTTCTTAGGCACAAATCTAAGCCATGTTAAGCCTTCTAGGCTTCTTGACCCCAAATTTCCATTTTAGGCTAAATTATACTAAACACAATCAAAACATTAAACATCTAGTTGGATTGATCCTAGTCTAATCCAACTAGGGACAAACTTGCAAGACCTTCTAAGGTCAAAAAGAAAACAACTGACTTGGCTAGGGTTAGTACAAGCCACAACAAAACATAGGGATAGGATTTAGCCAAGGTGCTCCTGCACCAGCCAACAAATGTTATTGAGGGGGCACTGTATAGATGTATTTATGCTGATCACATTCCCAGGCAAGATTATCTTTTGTGCTTCCTTGCATACAGCAGTCAAGCAGACTCCATGCTCACCTTTTTCACTGCCAAAAACCTTCAAAACGGCAGCACCGCTTTTTCTATGCCTTTTCTGACTCTGCTTCTAAAGCAATAGCACTTATGATACTGCTGCACTTTGCCATATCTTTCTTTTCCTCTTGCGAGGCACTTCTCTTCACACCAACCTCAGGCTGACCAGAAAGAACTTCATGTAAAGTTTCAGCAAGCATCCAGGATCCCACGACATTGTCCTTACACCATATTAAATTGTTCACACAAGTCATGAGCACTACATTTTAGAGTGGTTGATTATATAAACCCAAAGAATGACAATACAATGCTAAACATCAGGAACAACCTCATAACAAAAAGACAACCTTTGTTCAACAATGTGCTAACGATAGCAAAATCAAAACTATGCCTAACAAAGACAACATGACTTTATTGGATTCTACTAAAACCATTTAGTTAATCTAACAATTGTAGAGGAGATGGTAGCTTTTATACACATTGGTGGCTCACCAAAGCGCTTGGGCTGTTCTATATATTGATTTGATTTTGTTTTATTTTCAAGTACTCTCACTGAGAAAAAGTTTAAAAATTGATTTGCAGATTTATGCTCCAGTTCCATATTTCTCTCTGTATTTGTCTTGTGGATGTAATTAACATTTCCAAGTTCAGGTTCACAACAGGAGTATAGAGATACACCAAATAATCACAAACAAATCTTATTTGATGGTACAGTTGCAGCATATATAATTGACTCTCAAATATGACCGCATATAGAAGTTTATGATAAACATGTCTTATTGTCAAATGTGGCGGTATAGAGGAGGTAAACAAACAGCTTGACAAAATGCAGGAAAGTCTAACCTGATCAGTTTACGTTAGGTGCAGCAATTCCCAGTATTCCCCAGAAGGAACCAGTGCCTAAAGTTTCAAACAGGGTATCTAAAAACAAAAATCTCGAATCTAAATTTTAAGGATTGTGCAGTTGTGACAGCTCTGATTGCCTGGCCAGCAGCGGTTTTGCTGAAAATGCAGTGAAGCCTTATGCTGAACATGCACATAACAGATTTACAAATTAATTCTGTGAATGATTGATTGTAAGCCCAAACTGGTTGCTAAGAAGAACGTAAACCGAAAGTAACTAACAAGGATAAAAGACGATTTTGAGGAGCTTTGCAATTTCCTGGGATTTATCTCAGACTGTCTTGTGCTCATTGTTCTATTTTGTTATTTAGTAAAGGGTTCTAACCAATCGGCAACCGAATCTTCATTTATGAAGCCCAGAAGAAGTATTTAATTTTAAACAAGAGGACGAAAAAAACAAATTTCAATCATCTGTGAGATAGGAAGCTGAAAACAACTGCACAACATTTAAATTCTTCTTGAAAGGTAAAGCGGTGATAGATAAATAAATAAATAGAGATTTTAAATATGTATATGAGATCAAGATTCAAAATAGATTATGAGATTACAAGAATAAAAATCATGATTAAAGGAGTGAGACACCGCTGGAAAAAAAAAATAGTGCAGTTAAGCATTAATTTAAATCTCTGTGTTTTTCTTCTTCTGAAGATTCATTGTGTTGCTGTGGGTGGTTATTCTGAAATTTACAGCTTTTTTCAACATCTTCTTCTTATAATATAATTGACATGTACGTCTCCTTTCAACGTTTACTTCTCCGAACATGGTAGACATAGACATCTCCTTCAAGCCGTCCAAATCACTAGTTTGGATTTGAGTCAAACATTCAGTGAAGCTTGTATTTTGCTGTACAAAGCATTGGTAGAAAGGGTAAAAAGGAACCTACCCCAAAGCTCCTTAGGTTTGTCTCTACCTCCTGTACCACATTTACACTTAAAAACCAAAAATAAAATGCCTTGACAGACCGCATTTTCGGATCTAATATGTAAGTGTTGACAGGGTTTTGATTCCCAAAATAGACCATTTGTGTAGCAAAACTCTCCAAAAGATAGCGACAGCTCTTCAGTCGTAAGAAATATTTAATTTAACTGTCTCTGTACATTTCCCATTTCCAGCAAACAAAATGTATCAAGTAATGCGCAGTTTTAGGAATTGGTGTTCGCTGTTCAGACCAGAATTGAGGGCCCATTTTTTCCCCCAACTCGGATAAGAATCCCGAGGCACCAAAAAAGCTAAACAAAAGAAGCAATTAAATTGAGGCTTTATCCGATTTGACATTAAATTAGAAAACAGCATTTTTTCTCTACTTCGTAACAAGTTTACAGCGTTGTTTAATTTCTCCTTTTAAAAATTTTGTAGCCATGCATTGTTATACTGGTTCTGTTAAGCTTCAGAATTATTTCAAAACTCAAACTTTGGTATTTGATTCTATTGAAAATTCTCCAGGCAATGAACAAAATGAGAAAAGTTCAGGATCGAGAAGCCTACCGGTGAAGGGCTCAAATCACCTTAATGTAAATTTCCCATTACGCCAACCAGAGATGGATGAAGCAGGGGAATAACCAGCAGCAAGCGTAGTTCACCGAAGGATTTCAAAAGCACATTATATGCAATTCCCACTTATTGGAGAGAAGATCTACCGTTGGATTGGAATCTAGAATCTAGGGCGGACCAGTATTCTGGTTCGGCAAATCACATCCTACCCACTTTCTGGTTCACCCGTTTTGTAGGTCCCACCATGTTGGCTTAGCCATGCGCCCTTTTCCCAGACGGATGCAAAAAAAATGCACCTGTGGAGTTCTTTAAAAATAAATAAATAAACAAACCTTTTAAAACGTGAAAAGTTGATGCAATATGAAAACAAACTATTTTTTTTACTAATAAATTATTTTAGGATAAGATAATGATATAAATATTTGTGAGGTTAACATCTTAGTATGTACAAAATGGAAAGCACAAGGAAAAGGAAAAAGAAGTGAAAGTATAAGTTTAATAAATTTGGAAGAGAAAAAATCTAAGTGTTTCATGAAGGAAAAGGGATGGTTAGGATGGTTAGTTGAACACTCCTAATTTTTATAATAAAGCATCACATTAGTTTTAAAATATTAATAATTCAATAATATAATATATTTTTCAAATATATTTATATTTTTGGTAAGTTGAAATATATTTATATTAAAAAAAGTTTAGGTGGTCAATATTTGAATTTAGTTTGCATAAATATCATTTAAGAAATTGTAAGTATACCAAAAATAAATGTATTTCTTTATAGACTATCATTCACAATCACAATTTTTTTCCACAAAAGTAAGATAAGACATCATTATCAATAGTCTGTCTTAAAAATAATCAATAGTATACTCAAGTAGTACTTACATGCACCACTATAAGAACCACGTTGCTCCACTAATTTTCTTCCAAAATATCAAATCAACTTTTTCATAATGACGAGTCAATCAAAACCATTAATGGAGCATAGGGAACTCAATTCATTTCAATGTAAGGGTAACCCTTATATGGGAAGCTCCTTCAAATATCGTTTTGAAAATTAATTTTAGGGAGTGGCTTGGGGTAAGTTGGGGCTTTCGTGAGTAGGTTGCCTCACTAGGGCTTTGAACAAATCTCTAATTCATATTTATTCCAAGAAACTCTCCCTTGGAAATGAAATTGAAAAGAGGCAAGCCTTAGGCTTCGATCTCACAATAGCAATCAAATGCTGAATTTTGCATCTATCATAGAAGGGGGCTCTATATTATTGAGTAAAGCCATTGGAAATAATGTTACTACTAAATGAATTTATTAAAGGATTAAGAAGTTGTAAGCATTTAGAAAGAAGACAATGTTGGAAAATTCTAGGGGCGACTATCAAATTGAACTTTGATGGTGCATCAAGAGGTAATCTCAACCTAATGGAAACAAGGTACTATGTAAAAGGAGATCTCATTATCTTGGATCCAAAGTCATTAATAAAATTCAATAGGAGTCATATATTTAAGGTTTAAACAATGCTTGTAAGGTGGGCTACTAGGAAAGGAGACAAGACAAAAATTCAATATTATCTCAACATTTGATATAACATACTTGATAATAAAAAATGACATGGTTTATAGATGTTTGTAACATGCTAGTTATGATTATTATAATTCTATCCATTATTAAAAGTGCACAAAATCACCTCATTGCTAGATTTCTATCCATAATAGAATAGCAACCCAAAACATAGCTTGACTAAATCCCTCTATCCTCTACACTTTCATGGAGACATACTAGGGAGGACTTTCAAATAGTAGGTTACTATATAACCAAGTCTTTTCCTAATTAATGAATATTATTTGATTAGTATTAAGCCACATAGGAGCAAAATCTAATTGGGAATCAAAATAGAAGTTAGCCTTCTTAGTCAAAACATATACATAATGAAAAAAATTCTAATTCAAAACCCTTTATAAGTTGTAAGGAATACAAACAATCAAGCAGATGCGATGTAGCGACCACTTCCACCCACTTCTGGCCCTAGGGTTTCTTTGCAGGGGGGGAAGATAACCACAGGTAGACACCATGGTCGTGGGTTGAAGTCGTGCACAAAAGATTGTGTGTGGGTGGCACTCAACATTCACATAAACACACAAACTTCCCTAGTGAATGGTGTTGGCAAAAGATAGAAGCATGGGGTTATCAATATGGTCGAGGCCATCCATTCTGGTATGGGTTATTGTGACCTCCCTATGGCTAATGATGGTAATGTTTCTTTGATTCAGCAGATGTTGGAGCCTAGCTTCAAGGATTTTGATATAGGAGAGACCTTGTCCCATGTTGGAGAGCCCTCAAACATGCACTCTAATGACATGGGAAAGATGGTTTCCAAAAAAAGGGCAAGTGGGTAGATCATGGAGGAGGCTCCCACAGTTAGCAGATGGGGAAAGTGGGGTTCTAACCGATATAAGCAGATGGTTAAGGTGGGAGTTTCTTTGCCAAGAACTGATTCAAAATGCCAAATTAGATTTGTCTCAGTGGATTTGGATGGAGAGATTGATAATGAAATGAGCCATAATGTGAAATTGTATTCAAATCTTGGCTTAATTGGACATTTTAGAGGTCTTTGGCCAGACCTTTGTGATCTTCACTAGTGGATTTTTAAAAATTGGGACCCTCTATTAGAGGGTTGTGTTCAAATCTACCAAAATGATCATGGATTTTTTGTTGGTATTTGATGCAGGAGCATCCAGGGTGTAAGAGCAATCTTGCATCAACCAAAAAATATTCTCTAGTTTCAATAAAGGTTATCTTTGGACAAGGTTAATATTTTTGGAAAGTTTACTATGTTTAGTAAGTTGTTTATGTGAGCAAAAATTATTCCATTTGCTTCCCTGCAGGTTCATTCTGGATATATAATTTTGTCGATAAAGTTTTGTGGCAAGATCTAGTCTGGTTTTGAAGATATTGCATTTTTCTGTTTTGGCGGGATGATACAAAAACTTTGAGCACAATTTTGAAGGTCTTAGAGGCTTCGAAAAGGGGGTCAAACTTTGATTAGTTGGCACTTTGCTAGTTAAGGGCATAGAGCATTTCGTTACATTTCTGAAATGGGGTCATAATAGCTAATCGCCTCAACAGTTCACAAGCTATTATTTTCAAAAGTTGGCCCTCTAGGACTCAAGTTTCAATACAAAAGGAATAGCGAGAAAAATACTTAAGGCGGGAAATCAAACCGTTGGGTGCCAAAATGGGAAAATTCCACTTTATAGAATATTCTAGGGTGATTAATTATGTTATTTATATAGGGTTGAAGGGGGGTTTAGGGTTCACTTCCCGAAAGTAGATGGTGGCTCTGTCTTGCAAATTATTGTAATGAAAATGCCAATGTGGCAGTAACATGTTACTTTTCTAAATATTGTAATGTCATTTCATTGAAAATAATAGAAAGCAAGTGTTTCTATTCTTTCCATTGTTATGATCTTGCAAAAGTTATTTTTATTTTCTTGTTGTGTTGTGTGTGTTTAATTGAATAAGGGGAACACCCTTCATCAAGTGGTCTCAAAGTAGAAGTTCCTGAGTGTGTAGACAGATCATCAAACATGAGGCAATTTGCACCAGGAATGTGGTTATGGGTACGAGAGATAAGTGCGTAAAAATGACTCCCTTAAGGAACCGTGGTGGAAGAGTTGCGGGTGTGACAGAAGAGGGTTTTAGAGCCCTCCAGAGGAAAGTGAAAGCACTGCAAGAGAAACTAATATTCGGGAAAGATATGTAAGTGAGGATGACTCTAAAGAAGAAGGGGAGTTTGAAGAAGTGGAGGAAACAATTAGGGATCCAGATGAAGCTAGGATTTTTTTGGTCATTTCCAAGGTTTGAAAGAGACCAAAGATTGAAGTTTCTACATTTTTTAGAGATACTAATCCATAAGAGTTGATCAATTGGATCAATGATATGGAGGAATACTTTGAGTTTGAAGAAATAGAAGATCCCGAGAGGGTCAGATTTGCAAAGCCCAAGTTAAAAGTTCATCCTAAATTTTGGTGGAAAAAGATTTAGTTGGAGAGAAATAGAAGAGGGAAGGAGAAGATAACAAAATGGGATTGAATGGTGGAAAAATTCAAGAAACAATTCATTCATGTTGACTATGAGTTTGATTTGCTAAAGAAAATACAAGGGTTGAAATAAGCAGGGAGATCTATCCAAGAATATACAGAAGAGTTCTATCGATTCCTTATCACAATGGGTCAATCTAAAGCTAACAAGGATAAGGTTTCCCATTACATAAATGGGTTAAGGCCAAGTATTAAAGAAGATTTTATCATGGTAAGAATGTCTACCATTGAAGATGCATGACAATTTTCTTTGAAGATAGAAGAAAAAAGGAATAAAAAGTTTGAGAAGCAAATTGGAAGAGGTCGTGGTGGAAAGCCTAGTGGATGGTCTTATGGAGGAAAAAATGAAGCTCAGAAAAAGAATGGTGACTCTAGTAGTAGTCATAATAAAATTGGAAACAGTCTTATAACCCTCACAATCAAAATAACATAGATCAAAGAGGAAGAGGAAGAGGGAAAGGACCAGGAAGAGGAGGTTTTTGTGGGACATTTTTCCATTGCATAGAAGAAGGGAATAGAGCTTATGAGTTTCCCCAACATCAAGGGAGAACAAATAGAAAACTGGACAATAATCTACAAGTTGCACATATATATGAAGATTTCAAGTCATCACATTTTGAAGATGATGAAAGAGGAGAGGTGTTTGTTACCAGGAGAGCCTTGATAAATGATGAGAATGAACCTGAGAAAAGGAAGAATTTGTTTTGTACAAGGTGTAAGTGTAATGATAAAGTATGCAATGCCATTATTGATAGTGGTAGTACTGATAACCTTATTTTAAAGGAAATGGTTGATAAATTGAAGTTAGAGAGAAGAAAGCATCTGAATCCCTATCGGATTGCTTGGTTGCAGAAGGATTGGAAGGTTTTGGTCAATGAACAGTATTTTGTAAAGTTCAAAATTGGAAAATATCATGATGAGGTATTATGTGATATTATGCCTATGGATGCTTCTCATCTATTGTTAGGGAGACCATGGAAGTTTGATCGTCATACAATACATGATGGATATGCAAATACCTATTCATTGACAAAGGACAAAATCTGACACAAGCTGAAGTCATTAAAGGAAATAGAGGAAAATGTATGTAGTAATGCAAGAATCTGTTTAGTTAGTGGAAGGAAGTTTTGAGAAGGCGTGAAGCATGAGCATATGTGTTTTTCTTTAATTCCAAAATTTGATAAAGAGGAAGTAGAATATGTTGGAAATACAATATGGGAAAGCAAGATACTGAGAGGGGAGGGGTGAATTAGATCTTAAAAATTTTATCTTTCAAAACAAAACTGATCCACAACCATGCATAAATGTAATTGAACTATCAACTAGTAGCATCCATGACAGTAAAGAAATAAATCAAGACACAGAATTTTGGTAACCTAGAAACCCAATAAGGTAAAACTGGGGCGGGGATGATACCCACAAAAATCTTCACTACTGCAGCAATAAAGTGTGCTTGTTAGGGCTACAAAGTTTGATCACAATATGTAATCTACCTGGTTAAAGGTATGCTCGACTAAGAGCTACAAATTATTACAATCTACCTTGTAAAAGGATTTAAAACTTACAACAAAGTAAGCTCTCGGCTAAGAGATTTAGAAAGGTCTGTTAGAACCACTCTGTTAAGAGATTTCACCTGATACACTGGTTAGAATGTATCAAGAACTGATCCTTTGCTATGCACTCTGATGCTGATAACAGATCTTCTCTTTCCAATACCTTCTCTGATCTAATAATCTGATATGTCTTTACTCTGTTGTTCACTACTTTTTCACTTTGCTAGATATATGCTTTTTCTCTCAAAATAACCCTTGTACATCTCTCATGTACGCATACACCTCTGTCACATGTGCAACACTTCTCTATTCTCACCCTTTAGGGTTTAAGAAGCAATCTTAATATACTTCACAAATCTGGCATCTAGATCTAGATCAATGATCAGGATCAAATGCTTATGCTGCATAGGCATTCCAGTTTTCTGATTGGCTCCATGCCACGCATTGGGATCAAATAATTAATGCGTAATTAACTTCATTGAAATCATTAAATGCATGAACATGTCGGCCCAAAATGGTTTACCTTCAATTTTGTGCCATTCCAAACATATATGTGAAAACTGTCTTGCTCGACACATTAATATTCTGGCACTCGGCATGGACATGATCAACTTTTGCTTTATTGTCGAGTCACTCGGCAACCGCTATCTTCTCGGCAACCACTATACCGGATAGCTTGGCCTATACTAGATAGGTCGGCCGCAGTAATGACTGGCTAACCTGCCTAGATAAATGACTAAGTGTGGGACACTAATGATCAACAAAACTTAGAGATCAACAATCTCCCCCTTTGATATTAGTGGCAAAAACATACTTAACATTTCTTGACATCCACAAAATTTTGCCTTAGTACACAATGTACTCCCCCTAAGATTATACTTCATACTTACATAATATACATGCCTTACAAAATATTATGCCTGATTCTGCACATCTTTATCTATTTCCTTGTCTGATTCCCCCTTGTTTTTGTCACTGATAGCTGCAAGGGTTAAGTCATACTTATCCAAAAATGAATTATGAAGTTGTAATGTTAGTGCAAACATTGTATCCCAACTGTCCTTTACAAACTTCATGACTTGTAACTTAATCTCTAGCTCAGCAGCTAGACTTACCAAACTATCTATTGTAGAGAGATGAGAATCCTTCTTGATTAATTCATTTGCAGCTTTAAGTTCTTTCTGTATAACCTCCAGATGAGGTATTAAGGTAGTCTAAATAGTTATTAACTTTTCTCTTATTCTTCCATCTTCAGCCATAAGCTCGGCTAATCTTCTCTGTGGATGAGTCAACTTGTCAAAATGTAAGGAGCTAGAACTAGCATCCATACTCAATGTACTTCCTGCTGACTTCAAAGCTAGTTGCAATTGCTCAATAAGCTGTTGGTTATCCTTGGTGAAGAATTCTACATCACATAGCTTTTTATACAAGGAATAGACATTATTTGCAACCTCCTCAAGAATACTAATAAGAGAAGAAAGTTCAACCTGTTTGATAGCAATCTCTGCTAATATCTTTTCCAAAACTTTGTTCTCAAATTTTCTCTCAGACCATTGTAGCAACTTTTCATTTGCCTCAATATTTTCATGATTTACTTTCTGCACAATATGGACTAACTATTCCAAAATTGATGATTGTTCAATATCAAAAGCATTAACAAAAATATCTTTCATTTCATTTAAGACTTGCTTTTGTTGGTGTTCCCTCTTCAATTCCTCTTGTTTCTTCGTCCTCTTCAAAAGGTCTTGCAGAGTCTGAATCTGCTCATATGTCAAGTTATTTGTATCCCATTTAGGAATCACAATCACTTCATCCAAAGTGACACTTGGACTTGGTGACTTCCTCTTATGTGACTTCTTCCTTTTGAGTTATGAAGAGCTGATACTCGGCTCAATTACAGTGATATCTTTACCTTTGTCAGTATTAAATTCACTTGTTGCCTTTATTTGAGTCAAGATTACATGTTGATCAGGTCCACTTCCTATTTTAGGTGCAGTGGGAGTAGATGATGCAAAGTGTGGTAGATCTACCAACACTTGTATATCCTCTTGTTTTGTAGGCTTATTTGCAATCACTTCCATCTTATTTCCACTCTCTAAAACTGTTTGTACAACCTCTAAAATAGGTGGATTTGTATTGATTACCTCCTTTTCTCCTTCTTTCTCTGACTCAAACTGAGTTGCCCAAATAGGCAATTGGATACTTGTGTCTGTCGGCTCATTCTGATCCTCGGCATCCACATTGTTGTCTTCTCCAAGTGTAGTGTCAATGGGACTGTCCATTGTCAAATCTATAATTTGTTCATCACATGTTTCCTTTTGGGGTTCAATTTCAGTTTCTACCTACTCAGTTGCAGTTTCTTTCTCCATTTCCTTCAGCTCTGAGTTGTCTCCATCTTTCTCATTAGTCTTCTTCATAATTAACCCAAAGATTTCCTTCCATATTCTGGTGCTTTTTTGAACTACACCTTCAACATCATTTCTCAAAATAGCATAGGCTCTCTGTTTAGGAATAAACTTCCCTTTATATTTATCAATGAATTTAGCTATTCATTTCCTTGTTAAGTCAGGAATGACCTTGGCTAAAGTTCCTTCCCTTATCTTTCTTTCAGTCATTAAAGCATATTGCCATTTCTGAGATAAAATGTCATACAGTTCTATAGGGACACTATCTCCTATCTCTACAGGTGTCATTTTGAATGTTCCCATCATATCTATTAATGCTTCCTAAATTTTATGCTTGTTTACTACACTCTATTTTTCATACCTTATAAATTTGAATCCTCCTATACCAGAATTACTTCTTAGGTTCTTACATACCTCATCAATATTAGCCATTTGTTTATATGATGTTTTAGGTATGTTTCTAGGTACATCCTTATCTGTCTCCTCATCATCTTCAGATTCCAAGTATAGCTTCCTCCTTGGTCTTTTCTTAGCAGGTTGGCTCGACACAACCTTGGTTTCAACTTGTTTTCTCTTCCCTGAGCTGCTCTCCCCAGCATTCTTCTTTGTATATACTTTTGTTGTCTAGGCAAGAGATGATGCCCTGGTCCTTGGCTAGTTAGCAATAGGAGGGGTAGCCTTAGGTTTATCTTTGCTTTGTTTGGTTGCCTCAGCAACCACTGGCTGCTTCCCTTTACCTTTCACAGTGACCTCTTCTTCAGGTTCACTTTCCTCTTCTTATTCACTAGACATATCTTCTCCATGTCCTGTTGACAACCCCAAAGGTGCATCCTCTACTTCTTCATCACTTTGAATTCCAACCATCTTCTTCAGATTTTTGACAATTTTCTTCCTCTTTCTCTCCAAAGTGCCAGCCTTCAAATCCATAGTGATTCTGGACTTAGCTTATTCATAGTTTCCAAAATGTTTCACAGTACTGTCAATTTCTTCTACCAATAAATTTGTTATTGCTGTAGATGTCTCATCAATGTTAACTTCATAAGGTAATGGCCTTAGCCATGATACCTTCGGCACTATTGCCTACACATAGGTGTAATCTATGTCTACTAGGAAACAAACATCCTCATAATGTTTTTCAACTAGTGAATTGGGATTTCTACTCCTTAACCTCATCTTTTTCTTGAATTCCACAAAATATGTTCCCATAACATTGTCAAAATTATCACCTAATTGTTGAATAAATGCATTGATTTCTAGAGTGAATGGTCTGTTTGTTTTCCACACTATGTTTCCAAAAGTTGGAAAGGTATTCTGTATGCAAAAAAATATACAAACGACCAGAGATCCAAACCTACATATTGAGTTCTTTTCCCTTCTAATTGAAGAAAGGTTCTTGGCCAGTTGCATTAGTTGAAGCTCGACAAGGTCATAAGTATGATCCTTCTTCACAATTTTCTAAGCCTGGTCGACTGCAATGCAGGGGACACTGTCTAGTCGGCTTGACTGATAGAACTTATGTGCAATAACCCTCATTGCAAAATCAAGCTCCAAATTTGTAATTGTGGATATATTCATCCCTCATTTGTTCCAAATGGCTCCAGTGAGTTCTTCAATGATTTCTTTACTCTGACATTTCATAGTTTGTTCCCGTTTAGAATTGGATAACCTGTTACTCGATGGATCATCTATCTTGTTATCTTGACTAGTCCATTCTCTAGCCATGTGTTCATGTTGTGTATTCAACTCAGAATAATCTTGACCCATTCCATTCTGAATTCTCTCAGAAATTCTAGGGCACGAATTAACCCTCTCTCAGCTAAGTGTTTATGTTCATATTTTAGGGTTCCATCTGTGCACAATCTATTGTAAGATGCCCTAAGCTCATGATCTCTGACTTCACTTATCTTACACATATAGCATGACCTTATATCATGGATCATAAGTACCTTTGATAGAATTGATGATAGGGCTCCAATCAGATCACCTTTGATGGCACTTTCAGGGACTGTCCAGAAATTAGGAGGCGCACAAGTGCCGCTCCTTACCAATTGAACATTTAGCAATTCCTTCTCCAGTCTCTTAGCTGGTGCAGAAGAACTAGTGGCCATTTTCTCCTAAAAATAGGGTTTCAAGAATCACGAATAGAGTACGTCGGCAAGTAACAAAATCCACACTTTTCCACTAAAAGATTACCGACGACACATTGTAGAAATCCTCAAAAATATTTGTTGAGTTCAAGTTCACAAATGCACAATCGCTCTTCCGAAATTCTAAATCACATGGTGAGAAGAAATGAAATAGCTCTTTCCTTTATATAGACTCCAATGGTCAAAATTTAGGTCAGCATTAAATGTTCTTTCTGTTGAGTGAGTGCCAAACAGCTGTCCTCGACCGACTCACAAAATTCACTTGTCACTCGGTCATCAAGCAAAACTTACTCGGCATACCTTAGAAATATAATGTTGCTTGACACCTATAGTGCATTTCAACTTTGCTCGCTACATAACTCAAAATATTTCCTGATGCATCTTATCATATGTAGATATGGACTATTGTACTATTATGTGTTAGGAACTGATAAAAGATATGAAATATAAACACAGTTCCTTACATACCTTCCTTAGCTTAATTAGTGATGGTGGGATCACCTGATCCATTGAATTGGGTGACCTCGGCTTCAATAACTTCACTGCTACAAGGTTCTACTTTCCTTATCCATGTCTGGTTCATCTATGCTATAATCTGCTCAACAGTGGGAGCAGGTACCCTTATTTTTCAATCTCTCCTAGTATGACCATTTTTCAAATAGTTATGGAAAACTAGGCTTCCATTCATCCAACTCTTAGATTTACCTCTGAAATGTGTCTTTACGCAGTTTTCTGGAACATTTCCATACTCACCACAGTAATGACAACTATGCCATGTGTTATAATCCCAATTGTAAGTGTTACCCTTCCTTGGTGCTTTTGCTTGTGTCTATGATGTCCATTTTTGTTTAGCATTAGATCTGCAATCTTGTGCTCTATGTCCAAATTTTTGACAATTGTAACAATACCCATTGAATCTAGGTGTGGGAGGTGCATTGTTTGCCTTTGCCCAACATTCATGTGCTTGATGTCCAAACTTCTTACATTTAAAGCAATAACCTTTGAACTTAGGTTTAGGATTGGACTTACCATTCCTGCTTCGACAGATGTTTGTTGTGTGTCCTGATTTACCACAGTGATGGAAAACAAGCTTGTTATTCTTTGAATTTGCATTCCTCTTTTCACCAATCTTCAATGATTCTCCTTTCTCAGTAGATGTCTTTTGTTCAGTGTGACCTAATCCAAAAGTGTCTTTAGATCTGCTTGATGCTTCCATCAGATTCTCAAAATGAGTCAAAGCTTCTGTTGGTGCTCAAATCAACAGATTGGATTTCCTATAGATTTTTCCTTATCCAATGATGAGAAACCCAAGTGATTTTCCAATAAACAAGGTTTCAACTTATTCCAAGTATCAACCTTTTGCAATTTTGGCTCTGCAAAACCAAGGATGGTAGGCCTATACCCTAAACTTATCTTCCAAATTCTTTAATGTCTTTTTAGAGCAGATAACTTATGATTCAAACTTTTCTATCCCAGAGTATGGAAAAGTACTATGAGATCCTTTAAACTAAGAGTAATGTATTATTAAAATGTTCCAATGTAATGTTGCAAGAATTTAAAGAATGTTTGATGGATTTAAGATATGAACTGAATAGAGCACATGGATATAGTATCTCAAAACTTTAAATAATGAAACTATGACTATAATCCAATAAACAAGAAAGACCAGTGCCTTAATCAACTATGGGCAATAGAGTCAATATCATTCCAATCCTATGTTCAACCTCAGAGATAGTTTTACAATAAAACTTATCACTTCAAAGGTGTTATGGAATGTACATGCAACCTAAAACAAATTTAGAGATATATCAAAAGGGTAATACTTCTTAGATGACAGACCAATTGACTGAGGCCCCAATCAACAAAATTTAACCATGCAAAATGAGAAAACCAATTGAAAATCTAAACTAAGAAGAAAATCATGAAGCATGCACATCAAACTGTCACTTTGAAGAAGTTCTATTGGTTTATCCAAGGGACTAATTGTAAAATGATAATGAAACAATTGCATACATGAAGAAAATGGACTTATCTTTATTGATTATGAAAATAGTATAATAGAGTTCACATTTGTAGTTGTTGATCCATCTAATCCATCTATCAAAATTGTATTATTGTTGTATTGTCTTTATATTTTACATTATATGTGTGTGTGTGTGTGTGTGTGTGTTTATGTGTGTGGATTTCACACCTCTTTAAGGTGAAAAGACACAACTCTTATTACAAATTATTTTGAAAAAAAAATAACTAACTAAAAAATAACTACCTAACTTTCGGATTTGGCTTTGGTCGAAAATCCAAAACTTATCATGAAAATCTAATATTTCTGTTGGAGATAGGAAATTTGATTTCCCGAACTGGGTCATTTTTAGATTTGTAAAATTAGACAATCGTAAACCTCTGTTGGCATCATCTTTGTATCAAGTTGAAATTCCAGCATTTTCTGAAGGCTTCGATTAGTTAGTTCTATTTATTTGTGTCATAAAGCTTCCTTCCTTTGATTTTTTTAGTATGGAGAAACTTTCTTCTTGATAATGGATTGGGACTTCTAAATTCTCAAAA
>MU223845.1:6020507-6039963 GCA_018584345.1 Thuja plicata
TATTTATTTGTGTCATAAAGCTTCCTTCCTTTGATTTTTTTAGTATGGAGAAACTTTCTTCTTGATAATGGATTGGGACTTCTAAATTCTCAAAATTTAGGGTACCACCAGTGGCTCTTTCTGGGGAGGTATGCTCCCTGTGAGCATAGAGAGATTCCAGTTATCTCTGGAGAAGCAGACCAAGTATCCACACTTAATCTATTGTAATGTGAAATTGGGTGGCCCCAGGCCCCAAAAAAAAAGTGAACACTTCTTCTTTCCTCTATCGAACACATAATTCTGATCATGTAATACTTTAGATCTCTCAAATAATATGCCATCATTCTCATGGACAATATTCATTGCTTTATTAACATAATTTGACTTTTGTTTACCCTTAGAAAAGTCAGCAAGTGCACTGTAGTTCTTGCTAAATAGAAGATCCCCATGCATTTGATCAACCCTACAAGTAACTAGATTAATCTCTTCTGCTTGGATGCCTTTATGTACACAATCTTCCCTATACTCAAGATGTTGTTTCTCTTCACAAAAAGGATTTGGAGATAACTCACATTCAAGAACTTCGTTCTTATCAATAATTTGATCAGATAGGATACTCGGATAATTTTTAGAACTAATCTTCAACACATTCTCTTGATTATGTTTGTTTGATTCCATCTCATCTTCACATGTTTGATACAACTTCTGCTCATAGGATGAAATAATGCATGTCTCACTTTCTGAATACACTTCCCCATACATACTTTGAGTTCCATCATCTTCAAAATGATCACTAGGCCCACTGTCTTTATCATGATGTTGATGGACTTGATTGCATATAAAATATTCTTCAAATAATGGATTCAAGGATATAGAGAACTCGAGCATATCTCCATGAGATCTTTCATCTAAAACTTCTTTGTGCTCATATGTTTTATGTTGTTCTATTTCATCTTTGTTATTTGATTCCTGAAATTTATCATCTTCTTCAACTAGTACCCCCTGAGTATGTACTGATCCATCAACTTGCTTATCATGGTGCATTGAGAAAAAAATTTGACCACTCTTCTCAACATGTTTTTGATATTACATGTCTAGTAAATATGAGATTTCTTCTGTACTGATAAGATCTTCTTCCTCATCATCATGGTCATTGATACCTGTTTCCATACACATCTCATCATGTACAGATTCTTCTTCAACCTTATCCAAATTTTCTTCCTCTATGTCATCATTCTTTTCTTCCCTCAATACCTCACATATACACAGGAAGGGCCATACCTATTGGCTGTGACTCCCTCTACAACGGCGAAGGCGACTCCCTCTACAATGATGACACCCTCTGCATGCACCCATAATTATGCCCTAAAACCTAAAAACAATGGACATATCATCTTCTCATGGACCCAAAAGCATATTCAAAATAGTCTATAAAAAGTGGAATTGGAATTTGAAATTCCAATTCCACCTATTTAGGTGGAAGATGATATTCCCATTTTGGAGGCAAAATGAGAATTTTGGAATACTAATTCTATTTTTTCCATGGACCCAAACATGGAATTTGGCATTATCTAGAATTAGATAATGCCAATTCTAGTCCAATTCCTTCTGCCAAACGGGCCCTTATATGATTCACACGACTACCTCTAGAAATACCTGTTTAAATTTTAATAAATTCAATTTCAAAACTTGTGCTCAACACCTCAATTAACATGCATGATTCCTTCCTAAAATGAAATGCACAATTGTCAAAAGGGTATGACACACAACTCCCTTCATAATGTCTTACACATCAAACCTTTTATGTTTTTCATGCTACTTTGATTATGTAGTTTACGGTTAGTTGTAGTGAGAGAGAGGTTACAAGAAATTGCATAAGCCAGTGATATTAAACTAGCACTTGAAAAACATAAATAAAGATTTAAATAATAAAAGGAAGTGTATAAAAGTGACGGTCTACAAACATGTAACATTGTAGAATGAAGTCTTGTACATAGTAGCATGCATTTTGGATGAATTAAAGTTATAGTAGTGTCCTATTCTATTTTTTGTAGATCATCCTAATAAAAGATAGCATTGAAATGCATGGAAATACATTAAAAATATATCGTATTTGTAAATATAAATCTTCTTTGTTTCCTCTTTTTTACTAGCAAGTGTGAACCTATAGAAGAGAAAATTCTATAATTGATAATAAACAAAAAATGTAGACCATGTATAAACATTTAACCATGAGAATGTACCAATTTCTACGCATTATTTCCACAACATTCACATCTCCAATAATTCATATAGAATTAACATCATGAACTTTCAGTAAGAAATTAAATATGTATTTACCAAAAGCATTTACATATTATACCTAAGAGCATTTACATATCATACCTTGGATACTAAAACTATTATCATTGTCTTTCTTTGCACTTTTCATAGAACACATAAATTGATATTATAAATGTCGAAGCATTTGTAAGCGAAGTACACTACGGTTGTTGCTCTGAAGACACCCTTTATGTCATAGGGAAAGAAGGGGCTGAGATTTGAGGGGTTGGCATTGATAAAGATGGTCATGTTGATGAAGATGATGATGACAGTATTGACGACGGAGGCAATCTAGTTGACATAGGGCACAAGTCATGTGCTAAAAATGGTGGCTAAGGAGGCCAACAGGAGGACTATGACTGCAATGGGATCGAGTAGGTTAAAACCAGAGATGACGTTTATGTGGATACGGAAGTCGTCGGGGGAGTGATTACAAAGAATGGTGAAATAAGAGGTCACCATGTTAGGATTTGAAACTCTAACCCCTGCCTCTTCGCAAAGAACACTGTGCATTTTCGTCTAGTGTTTGTACTTCTAAGAAGATGGACTTCTCTTCCTTGAGCATTGCTAACATACAATCCAAGCAAAGCGATGTCAGTACAATAGAGCTCCTATTATAAGAATCAAATGAATCATGTGGATGATATACAATCTATATTTCAAGAGCCAACATCAATCAATGCAAAATTAGCAATCTAAAACTAAATCTAGGAGAAACTAGTACTTAAAAAAAAAATCACATACAACCAGTGAAGATGGGCTGACCTCATCAAGATATTGTTAGATTTTTTTTAACAAATTCCAATTTAAACTTCATTTATTTTGCCAAATTGTAACCTATTTATTTTAACCAATTTCAACCTTCACCTTGTGCGAATATTATGTAAATCATAAAATTTAAGAGCTAAAGCATGGAGACCATTTTACCACCTTAAAATTCTATGAAGCCTCTTGAAAAGGCTCATACAACAACCCTTAAAATTTTCATCAAAAAGTCAATATTTTAACAAAATCGTGAGAATACCCACCATCAAGAGAATCCATCTTTCTAAATGTAGAGAATACCCACCAGTTCACAAATTTTTAAATGTCTACTGTAAATTCGCAAAACCCAAGTATTGTATAGGTAAAACATTATACATATCGTCCACATGAATCATAACTAGTATGTACTTTTCAAATATCCTTATTGAGTTAAAACATTGTAGGGTTATTTGGCTATAGGAATTCCAAGACAGTATGCCAAAATTCACATTAAAGCTTCAAAAACTTGTATAAGCTTATAGAGTTTCAAGAAACATGTAGAAAAACACCTTTCATACAAGGTCAAGCAGAATGACCACCCTAACATAATGATAACAACATAATCCCACAAGATGAGATTCAGTGTTTCCATTCTAAATATCAACTAATGTCATTTAATATAACTTATGTGTTGGAAATATGTTGAGTCAAGGTGACTGAGACGGGGGGGGGGGGGGGGGGATNGGGGGGGGGGGGGGGGGGGGGGGTGAATCAAGAACCAATAAAACTTAATCCTTTTAATCCAATATTAGATTGTCTAATTTGATTGCATACATGCAATGAAAAGTAATAAAACATCCACAATATTTGACACAATATTTGGTTACCCAGAAACCTTCCAAATAGAAAGTAAAACTGGGGTGGGGATGGTACCCACAAGATTTATTATTGTAGTATAAATTTAGCTTGTTAAAGCTTATAATTGACCACTTCTGATGGCCAACCCTATTAGGAGCAATAAGGATTGTTAGGTCCACCTTGTGAAAAGATTTGGTACAATACAATCAAGTAATGCAACTCTGTTAGGAGATTTATAAAGGATTGTTAGGTCCACCTTGTTAGAGGATTTTTCTAATGCACCTATTAGGATGAACCAGTAGATGATCTTCAATGCAACTATGAATTGTTGAATAAGATCCAATGATATAAACTAATCACATGACTATGATGAATGAGTCTTTGTTGTTCCTTATACAGTTGTAGCCTCTTAAACAATCTGCCACTTCATATTCACATACATACTTCTACACATATATTCACTCTTATTTGGATAAAAAAAATACTTTATATTTATACCTTATCCAAATCAAATGCAACTGTAAGTCGGCTTCCATAAGATAAATTAATATCTAACAATATAAGCTAAGTCGGCCCAAAACTGTTACTCGGGTCCAGTGATCCACTCGGGCAATATACTGGCACTCGGGCATTATGATGTCACTCGGGAAACATACTAAACTCTGGCACTCGAGCTACTCTGTGTACTCGGGCTACATTGATCACTCGGGTAATATTGATTACCATTGTCTGCTCAGTCGACACTGCCACTGCTTGGGTTACATTATAACTAATCGGGTTGCACTGTTGGCTCGGTCAACACTGTGATGAATAAGTGTTTTGGCATTAATTAACAATATGTCTTTCCATAAGGTTATCAATCTCCCCCTTTGGCATTTGCGACCAAAAACACTTATCATGTTCAAAAAACTGCTCAACCTTCTGAGTCAAAACTCCCCCTTACCATATGCTTGGGTACTTGCTCAGGTTTTGACAATATCTCTGTGATTCGGTTACAACTAACTCTCTTTTTTTATTTTTCAAAATTATTTTTGTAACACTTATATATATATTTTCTCTACTTTTCTTCTATACATGTGTATTTCCTTATATATATCTTATATATCTTTCCTATATACATTTCCCCCTTGTTTTTGACACAAATGCCAAAATACATCTATATGGTAATACCACAATAGGATAGGAAATCACTATGTACCTTTAAAATCTGAGACAAAGTATTGTCCCAATTATCCTACAACACATTCAGGATGTGTAACTCTATCTGTATCTCTTCTAATAGCTCCATCATAAGCTCTACAGTTGAAAGTTGTTGTCATGAATAAGAGTATTTGCATGAGCTATATGCTTGTGCATTACATCCATGTGTGGAAGGAGTTGGCTCTACATAGCTGTGAGACATTCTCTTGTCCTTTCTTCTTCCCTTAGTAATTCAGCCTGCATGTTTGTCAAATACTTAATTTTCACAAAATGTGTTGAGCTTGAGCTCGGGTTAAGTACCAAATGATTTGCACTTTCCTTCAGATCTGTATCTAACCTTTTCATCTTTTTCTTGATTTCCATTGTGAAGTTTGAAGTATCACTTACCTTTACAAATAATGAAGCAACATTATTTATTATAGTTTCTAGAGAGCTAATGAGAGAGTTTAGCTTTACTTGATCAATTGCAATCTTGCTTGCAACATTCTCTTGAACTTTGTTCTCAAACTTTCTTTCTATCTTCTGCAGTAGTTTTTCTTGACCACTTAAATCTTTATTGAACTTGTGCACTATGTCTACAAGTTGATCCATAATAGAATCACTCTCATTTACTTCTACTTCTAGTGCATCTAGGAATATACCTTTTATGTCCTCCAGCACTCTGTTTCTCTTCTTTTCTGCTCAGAGCTTTTGTTGTGTAGCTCTTTTCTTCCATAGCTCCCCTAGTGTATCCATCTACTCTGTTGTTAGATTGGATAGATACCAATTTGGAATCACAATGTCTTTCTCAAGATCAATATCATGAGTGTTTATTTCTTTTCATTTTCCATTGTCCTTAGGATTGGGTGAAGGAACAATTTCCTTACCTTTTCCACTATCATCCATATTATTTCCTTCCTCAGTTTTATCCTCAGTATTCAGTTGGAATAGGTTATTGACATTTTCTACACCAACAGTAGGGTTTGAATCAACTGTAGCATCAATCCTCACTGAAGGAATATTCATAGTTGCCTTCTATGACTCGGTTAGGCTTGGCCCAGTAGTAGGTGGAGCCTAGTGCTTGCTCCCTACTAGTCCAGATGTAGATTCAATATACTTGTCTTTGCTTGGAGATAGGATGATATGTATAGGTGATTGGGGCAGGAATGTCATTACCTCTACTACTATATATTCTGCATTGGATGCTTCAATAGATTCTACCTCAGGTAAATCTACATCATCAATCTTTTCTGTGTGGTCTATACTCGGTACTTCTATCTTATCTTCTTCTTTGATTCCCAAGACTATCTTCCATATCTTTGTAGCAGCCTGCACCACATCCTCTATCCTCTTTTTCAATACCTGAAAGGTCCTGAACCTTGGAGTGTGATTGCTTTCATATTTGGTCATGGCCTCTTTTACCTCTTTGTTTTTCATAGTAGGCATGACTTTCCTCAAGGTCTGTTCTCTAATATATTTTTATGTTCAGACAAGATTGCTCCTAGGAATAGATATTTCCTTGAATAGGTCTTCTAGCATGTGACTCTTCAATTCAGATGGATCATACTTCCATCTAGTTATCTTCTCTACAATTGCTTCCTCAATTTGCTTATGTTCATCCTTCATTTTGGAAGCATAATTCAGTGATTTTAGAGAACTCATACCACTATCTTCTCTTAGGGATTCAATTTTCTTCTCAAAGGTAGGTGGTGGCTTCTTGAATTTGATTTCATTTTCTTCATCTTCCTTAGGCAATAAGAGTTTCCTTTTAGATCTTCTAGGTTTTCTGGTAGTGAGGATAGGGGTAGGGGCCTTAGGTGTTTTCTTGAGAACTAGCCTCTTTTTCTTCTTAGGAGGCTCTGCTTCTACCTCTTCCTCTTCCTTTTTAGATATATCATCTTCTATATTAATTTCATCTTCTTTTCTTACTGAGATAGAAGGAGGAGAGTCTGAAGTCTTTCCATACTTCTTTCCAAACTGCTCTAACCTCTTCTTTCCTCTTTTTAGAATCTTAGGAATCTCAATCTCTATTGAAATTATGCTCTTGGCTTCTTCATATGTACCAAAGTATTGTGCTTTGGGGTCAATAGGCTCATTCAAAAGAGCTTCAATGATGTTCTTGGTCTCATCTATGTTAACCTCATATGCAAGAGGTTTGACCCATGCAACCCTAGGTCTGACTGCCTGAACATATACTTTGTCACATTCAACTAGGAAAAAACATCATCCTTGTGGTCTTCTACCAATTGTTTAGGAATTCTATACCTATTTTGTATCTTTTGTCTGAATTCCTCAAAATATGCATCCATGATGCTCTCAAAATTGTCTCATAATTCAGCTATGAACTCATTTATCTGATATATTATGGGTATTTCCTTCTTCCAAACAACTGTGCATTTGGAAGGGAATAACTTCTGAATGTAAAAGAATATGCAGACCAGAAGTGAACCAAACTTACATGGATAAGTCTTTGATGCCTGGATGCTTTCCATGTTCTTTCTTAATTGGATGAGCTACAAATCGGCAAGGTTGAATGAGATGTTTTTCTTGACCACCTTGTATGCCAAGTCCACAGCCTCACATGGTACACTGTTAGGTCAGCTAGAACTATAGAATTTGTGAGCAATAACATGAGTCCCAAAATCCAATTCCATGTCAGTTACTCCATTTAGTCTCATGCCTATGTCATCCCACTCAACAAGAGTCTTCTTTGCTAGGTCATCCCGAGGTAGGGTTTTGGTGGCTTTAGACTTGTCCAACATAGGATACCCTGTAACACGGTGTACCATTGTCTTGGTAATCTTCACTGGTTGCTCCAGTCATAGCTGCATGTTGTGAACATGGCTCAGAATGAACCTAATCCACTCAACTTGGAAATTATGTGGCATATGCATGATATGATTCAAACCCTTGACTTCTAGGTGTTTATATCTGGCTTCAAATTTCTGGCTTCACAGAGTTTATCATATGCATTCTTCATTTCTAATGTCCCTAGTTGTTGAATTGTGCAATGATAAAAGGCTCAGATGTCGATGATCAACAATACCATTGGAGGAATTAAGGAATGATCTCCCATCAGGTCTATCTCCTCTACAACCACTGGATGAAGCTTAAACTTAGGAGGCTCACAAATAGCATTCCTAACCAAAATTTCAGATCCTTTCTTAACCTTACTGCTGGATGTAGATGTCATTGTGCTTGGAGGTTTGATAAAACTTTGCAACTTAAAACTTTCGAATACAATTTCACTCGGAAACACTTAAGGCACTTCAAATCACTTTGCAAACTGAAAGCTTTGTAAATAATAACACTTGAAATTCATTTTTTATAAGAGATTTTACCATTGTGTTTTCATTAAATGCTTTGTACATGATAGCTAGCATAGCTCAGAATGAAGCTCGGCGAACACTAACTTCTGCATCCTCAAAACTATACAACCTAACTTCACTCAGTTAAGCTTGTGTAACTCGAGTGTTACTGAGATCTTGACTTGATTAAAACTATAATGTGTCCTAGTGCATCAATATGTTGATTTGGACTTACTATCATGTCTGGAACTGATGTAGGATGACTTGTATGCACACTTCCAGTAGTCTCCTTGTATGTTTATTCGGATATGGTAGATCCACCATATTCACTACCTTGGGTGCCATTCGATCCTTCATTGTTTTGATCTAAACTCTCAGGATATTTCCTTACCCACTGCTGATTCATCTGAGTTTTGATTTTAGAAAATTTTGATTTTCCTTTCTCAAAACAAGTATCCACTTTTTCTATGTTCATGCAATTCTTGCTTAGATGACCGAGTTGTTTACATATATAACATCTCTTAGTATGATTCCTTTTTCTGAGGTGAGTCTTTACACAATTTGCACCAATATGCCCATATTCACCACAATGACAACATTTTCTCCATGTGTTGTAATTTGAACCCAAAATTGCTTTAGCTAGTTGTTTAGTAGGGTTCCATTTCTTAGTTCTGCACTCGGAGGATTTTTGACCTTGTTTGTTACTGTTATACACTAAATTTTACACCCTATTCAAGCTCTCATATTCTTGATAATCTACTATAACATGGGAATCATTTCCAGGTGTGGGACCTTTGCTAACTAAAATGAAACCTCCAGGTTCTAGGTTGGTTCCTCTTGGATAATCACCCAAATTTTCTTCTTGTGTTTGAAAGTAAACTCTTGAGGGAAAAGGGATAGAAGGAGATGTTGAAAGGAAAATAACAAAAAAATAAAACTATCCTACTAGGTGATACACCGAAGGTAACTTGAATCATAATACATTAACTAATCTCAGCATGAAACCTTGGATCTAATAGAACACAACTTTCTAGATAGGCTTTCATAAGTATTTCATAGAGAGGTCTGAGATAAACAGAGGCTATTCAGGGAAGTAATTTCACAAACAATAGCATATTCACTATGAGCTAGACATGGACTATGAGCTGCAAACAAACATCCTCTTCTACAATGAGGCACAGGAATGAGACAAGATGATAGGGAATTGAAGAATATCCACAAATTCACCTAAATTAGATCACCCATAGTAATACACAATATTGCAGAAAGAAAGAGGGCTCAGGAACTCCAATATTTCTCTAAAAATCATTCAATATATTCTAATTCAGTAAGAGAAATTCAAACAAAAAGGCCCAGGGACAAAGAAAATGTCACAAAAATCCTTTGTGATGTCTGAATATCAATGAAATATTACAAACCTTAAAGTCAAAGGGCAAAAACAATGCCACGGATAACTTATAAGCAAGGAAAACTTTGAGCTCTGAAAAGCTCCAAAAACTAATATATACACTCCCCAACACATAGGCTTGGAGTCCATCCAATCAGATTAGGGTTACAATTGATTTGTAATAGAATAATTGGAAAACCCTAACACTATCAAGTCTACTCATAAATGCATCAGAAATATCTCAGAATATCAGATATAGGCCTAAAATCTTTCCCATCGCCATAACTCTGCCTTGTGAAGTCAGTTTGATCCATCTACTTCTCTGCAAGTCAATTTCTGTCATTACTTCTGGGATCAGACATTTGAATTGTTTAAATATTTGCATGACAACGATCACAACTAGCATGGATATCTGCATCGACGGTTGAGATTCAAAATCTGATTTCATTTTAAAACGTAGCCACTGATTCTTTTATTTACCTAGGAATTGCATCATAACCTCAGGTCACCCTTTTCCTCCTTGTCACTGAGTCTCTCAATCTTTTTACTTAACCTTGGTTCCTTCTGAGATTATGTGACAAGCGTTAGATCTCTTCTAAATCAGATGATAATTGCCAAGTCTCTAAACCCCGAGAGAATAGTCCTTTTGATTTTGAGACCACCCAACTAAAGTAAGTCTCATTATCGCTTAATGAATATGGAATATTCTATCTGCATCATGTGATCCCCTGACTGAATGTATTGAATTTGGGTCTACTCACTTCCACGTGTCACTTTGTTATTGCTGACCTCTGCAAATCTACCACATGTCACACTGTGATTTTTTGTTCACTTTAACCCTGAGAAGACTTCGGGTTACCACTTCCTTCGTAGTCTCAGAGTCACTGAAACATTTTCTTAACCATGATCTAATTACAAGACCCAGCGACTACCACTGGATCTTCATCCGAATCTATAGCTATCGCTAATTCTCCAAATAATTTGAGAATATTCCTTTTATTCTTGAGACTTAGCGACCATAGTATAATACCTGGGACCCACTTGTTGTCAAGTGTCAATCTACCATTCCTTGCGATCACCAGCTGTAAAATATTTTGACCGTTTAACCAAACAGTCCTTTAACCATGATTTTATCTAGCAATTTGGCGACTGTGCAACCTCGAAGTCTCATAAAGATTTGTCAACCTTAGGGTTTATTATGAGACTTAGAGACTGAAAGAACTTACTTAACCTTACCTTGCCTGAACTTAAGTTACACCCATGGTTAGAAAAAAATTTAGTCATGGGATCTCATGACATTTTATTAACCTTAGGTTACATTGGAAGACTACATGACTAAAGGAAGTCTCGCGGTTGCTGGATAAAATAGAATATGCTTTTTTCATTACATGACTAGGAGACATAAAGAGATGTATAATGCGCATATGGAATTTTAAGGAACTTAAGTAACCTCAAAAGGTAATGAGAAAATAGAATGAGTATTGGCCGAGCTAGGGTTTACACCATGAAATGCATAGGGTTTTTTACACTTAGGTTATCTTTCATGGACAAGGCAGACCAGAGGGAAAAAAGGTTGCAGAAGACACAACCAAGACCAAAAAATTAAGGTCTCTCTTGTAGGCTGGGCTCTACCCTTGTGGGAGCCACATTTTACTCCACCAGTAACCAAAATTTGTATGGCAAGGAAAATTTGGGTAACATTTTGGCGATTCCTGCTAGATATTGAAAACCAATGGCCTAAACACATTCATTGGGCATGGAGCCATATTCTTGAGCACAAAAATTCTCCAAGAAGGAAAGAGATCGAACCAGGAGGAACACAATTTGTGCAGAAGCACTTCAAGGAAAGCAGGAAGCTAACCTAGAAAGCAGGAAGAAAACAAGGAAACCTAACTACTAATATTCACAGGGAAGGACTAACCTCAAAACAAGGCTTCAAATGGAATCAATTCACAAAAATAGGCAAGGGATCTCGTCCAAGAGTTGCTAACTGAAAAGCATTATGCTCCTTGCATTCTGTGATTACAAATGGTCCACCCCAGAAGGAATCAAATTTAGAATGTCTCCCTGGCTTTGATTTGAATTCATCCCACTTGAGGACTATATCCCCAACTTTGAAGCCTCTGAATCTGGCCCTTTTATCAAAGCTCTTCTTTGTTTGCATCTGATGGAATTCCATATCTTTCATGGATTTATCTCTGAGTTCTTCTAATTCCATGATTTGAGCATATCTGATCTGCAAGGGATCCTTTTCTTCAAGTAGGACATATTGAGTAGCTAAGTCCAAGGCTGGAAATTCAGTCAAAATGGACAACTTAGCTTCTTTTCCATAGACTAACATGTAGGGGGAATTCCCAATGATCCTTTTTGGGGTAATTATGTCTAACCATAAGGCATATTTCAATTTGGTGTGCCAATTTATTTGGTTATCTTTTAATGTCTTCTTGATTATCCTAATCAATTTCTTATTAGTTGATTCTGCCAAACCATTCCCCTGAGGGTAATAGTTTGAACTTGTGTTCAAATAAACACCATGTCTAATTGCCCATTCTGAAACTTTGAGGCCTGTGAAAGCTAGTGCATTGTCTGAAATAATGGAATCAGGGACACCAAATCTGTGAATAATATCATCATATAAGCTTAGGAAAACATTCTCATTTGCTTCCTTCAATGCAACTGCCTCTGTCCATCTACTGAAATAATTTGTTGTAGTAATTATCCATTTATGGCCTACACTAGATGGATGATCAATCATGCCAATGAAATCTATGCCCCATCTCATGAAGGGTTTCTCTATTCTGATGGGCTGAAGGGGCAAGACTGCAAGCTTTTCTTTTCATGCAAAACATGGCACACTTGATGCATTTTCTTACATAATCATGACTATCCTTGAAGATAGATGGCTAATAGTATCCAGCTCTTATGATCTTAAAAGCAGTAGTCCTAGGAGAGAAATGACCTCCAGAAGGTCCATCATGAAATTCAAATAGGAGCTCTGCTATCTCTTCTGAATCAATGCATCTCAAAAGGACACCATTGTGATCTTTTCTAAAAATAATCTCATCTATCAGCACAAAGGGAATGGATTGTAATCTATAGTATCTTCTTTTTTTTGAACCTAGATCTACTAGACATTGTCCTGTCTTTAGGTAATGAATCATGTTAGGCAACCAACCTGTTGCCTTGGCATGTTTCTCTGTTGAGTGTGTAACTAGAGATACATCCATTTGCTATGGTTTTCTTAAGGTATCATCTTTTGTTAGTTGCTCACATAAGCCTCTGCCTCTGACTAGCTTAGTGATTTGGATATCAATGTCATATTCCATTACCTTAGTAATCCAACCAGCTCTTTTTACATTCAGGTCACTAGACAATAAGAATTCTTTGACACTTGGATGAGTAACTTTTAGTTGCACTTTGTTATGGGTTAGCAGATGTCTGAACTTCTTTAGGATTTTGACCACAACAAGCACATGTTTTTCTACAAAGGAATACCTTTGTTCATATTCTTCTAAACCTTTTCCAAAGAAAGCAATAGGTTGCTCCAATCCTTCAGAATTTTCTTGGGTCAATATTGCAGAAATAGCATCTGACCCTCCATAAGCATAAAGGATAAAATCCTTACTGAAATTTGGGTTTAATTGGGTAGGAGCTTCTGTCAGAGACTCTTTGATGGCTTGGAAACTGGTTTTCCCCTCTTTTCTCCAACAGAAAGATGTATTCTTCTTCAACATGGCTGTCAAAGGCTTTAATAGATCTACAATATTGGGCAATAAATGCCTGACAAATTTAATCCTTCCTATGAAAGATTGAAGGCTCTTGTTGTGATGTGGTAGGGGTAGCTCTAGAATAGATGCAATCCTTTCAGGGTCAACTGTAATTCCTTTCTTGGATACTATATATCCTAACAATTTACCTTCATGGACTGCAAACACACATTTCTTGGGATTTAGAGATATCCCAAATTCTCTACACCTTTCAAATATCTTCCTCAGATGTTTGATATGGTCTGTTGCATGTTTAGAATAAATAGTTATGTCATCTAAGTAGACCAGTACAAATTTGTACATGAGTCTTTTAAAGGCCATATCCATTGCCTTTTGAAAAGTAGCACCTGCATTAGACAAACCAAAGGGAATCTTTTGATAAGCCATGGTTCCCCACTTGGTTGTAAATGCAGTCTTATATTGATCTTCTTCATGAACCAGGGTCTATTTGTATCTTGAATAGCCATCCAATAATGAAAATCTCTCAAATCCAGAGACACATTGTAGAATTTGCTCCATAGAGGGTAATGGATGGTGGTCTTTTATGGATGCCCTATTAAGGTCCGTGGAGTCAACACATAGCCTCAACTCCCCATTATTCTTCCTAACAGGAACAAGGTTGGAAACCCAACTAGTGTGCTTAATGGGGTAGATGATACCATTCTCTATTAATTTGAGTATTTCTTAATGCAAAAGTGGTTCTAACTTAGGGTTTACAGGCCTTTGTTTCTGCCTGACCAGTTTGGCATTAGGCTCCAATTCAATGGTATGCTAAGCAAGGGCTGGGTTAAAACCTTTGAGGTCTTCGTATTTCCATGCAAATACATCACTAAACTCTTTGAATAACTGAGTATAGGCCTGCCTTTCTGGATTACTATTTACCTTCCCAAATTGTAGGCTTTTGCCTGGCTCCAACTTTAGTTCAGTACAATGTTCTTGTTGGACTATTAGGCTAGCTTTACTACTTTTAACTTGATCATCTTTGTTAAAGATAGCTTCTCAGGTGACAAGACCTTTGGGCATTTTATTTTATCTGAGTTGCACCACTTGGTCACCATAGTTCTGCATTAGTCTACCCTAATTATGCTCTGAGAAAACATCTTCTTCAAATAAGAACTGCAGAATTTGTTCATCATTGTCAAACACTTTCCAATTGACATCATTATCAAGAATAGAAGGTCTGACAATCACTTTGATATGCTGTTGATCCTTTTCTTTTGAAACACTTTTAGGAATGTCATAATGAGATCCAACAACAACTAATCTATCTGCATTCTGATTTAATTTCCTAGGTACTGCAACAATATTGAAAGCATGGAAATCTTCAATTGCATCCCAAACTCGATGCTTGTATGCCCTCATTGTATCACTTTTGGTTGCACTTATTCCTCTTACTTGGGTGACAACCAACTCGTTGTCACCATAAACTTTTAGGGCTCTAATACCTCTCTTTCTTGCCCATTCCAATCCATTTACTAAGCTTTCATATTTAGCAGTGTTGCTAGTGCAAGAGAAACTGAATCTAAAAGTTGTATAATACTTCTCTCCCTTAGGAGAAACTAGCATTGCACCACCACCAGCACCATGTCTTCTTCTAGCACCATCGAAGTATAGCTCCCAAACTTGGTTGCACTGATCTTCTAACTCGGTGTTTGCCTTGGAAATATTTGGCTCTATGCAACCTTCTTCTTGAATCAAATAAGTCCCCAAACTGGCATCCCAAATAACATTGGCTTGGGCCTCAGAGGCTCTCTGAGATTCTAATTCATCTAGATAGATATCTGGGATACCTTCTATTTTGGTGTTTGTTTCTCTAATGATTGGGAAGTTATCACCATCAAGTGCAAGGTAGCTTGTATTGACTACGTTGGACATGTAAGGTTCTATATGGTGTGCTGCCAATGATTTGGGCTTGATAGTGGCCTTAGTTCCATACCTTTTATGGAAAAGAATGTGAGACCAGTCAGAAGAAAGATAGCCTTCTATCTTGGCCATAAACTCCCTTGATAAGCATATGGAAAATAAGGCAGGAAGGTCTATGATGTATATGTCAAGTAGGATAGAGAAATTGGGGCTTGCATGGAGGACTAGGCTGGTATCCTTAGCTACACCTATTTTGTTTACTGAGGAACCATCAAGCTGGGTAACCCTCTTTTGGAAAGGTTCATATTTCAGTCCCAATTGGTCAGCCACTTTCTTAGGCATGACAATGTTAGTAGCCCCACTATCTACCATGCAATTATGTACTAAAGATTTTCCAACAATTAAAAATAGATAAAAGGGAGGTGGTTTCAAATTCCTACCTTGTATGGCATTAGCTTTGGAGTTGCTGCTTGGAGCCTCCTTTTCTTGATCGGTGTTAACCAACACTAGATTCGTTGTATCTTTTGCAGGTTGAGGGGCTAACACTTCGCCCATAGCCTTCCTCGAGATCTCAGGCTGCCCTGGAATAGCCAAAGAGTCCCACATAGACATGGTAACATTTTCTTTCTTCGTATTGTCCACAATGTTGAAAGGCATTGTTGTGTGTACTCTTTGGTGTGCTTTCACTATGATAGGCTCAAATTCCTTGGAAGGTTGATTTTATTTGATTGGAATGGTGGGGGCCTTCTTTAGTATGATAAGAGTAAAAGGTTGTGAAGATTCTGTAGATGTAGAAGCCTTAGCCCTATCTCCCATTTGCTCCATGTCTTGAGCTCTTCTTTTAGACCTAGTGTTGGCAGCAATGGTGGATTCACTATTAACTCCATTGAAATCTTGTTGCTCCCAATTGAAAATAGAAGTCTCATCATGTTGTGCCTCTTGCTAAGGAGGTGGCTCACTAGAAGAAGCCTCTGATTGAGTAAGTGAGGCATTTTGAACCATCAGTGCTTGGTGTGCCCTCCCATTTAAGCATGTTGTTTGGTCATGGGACTGATTGCAAGAGTAACACCACTCCATCTCTGCAGCAAGATTATTTGACTTGGGACCACATCCCTAACTAGATTTTTAGAATTAAGGGGCATTGGATTATAAGGTTGGAATGACTTTTGATTGTAGTTTTGCCTCTGTCCCTGATAACCTCCTTGATATGGTGGCCTATTCTGTTGGTAAGATTGTCCTTGATTTTGATATTTTTGGTTGGGACTTGGATTTTGCGGCTAAAAGGGTTGTCTACTCCCCTGGTTTTGCTTCTTTAAATTGGTCAACTCTTTGGTTAGGGTCTGCAGTAAGTTAGTCATTTCTTGCTGATTATTTTGCATTTCTTGTTGACTGATTCTCAAATCAAGCAACTCTTGAGAATGGGCTGCTTTGGATTCCCCATAGCTTGTACTTACTTGAGGGGCTACTATAGTGGGTATGGGAGTGTATGGGGTAATATTCAAGGGCATACTGGGCTGAACACTAGGAAAAATAGGCATGGGTGGCTTTGGGGCTATCATGCTTGCTTAGATTAAATAATTTGCAGCCTTGACTGCTATGTCAAAAGTCTGAGGTAATGAGGTACCTCCCATAGATTGGATCATGACAGAGATATTTCTATTTAAGATTTTCAAAAAATATAGGAAAGCATGGTCTGTAGAAGGTCTTACAGAGATAGGGATCCTATTCCATGTTTTAAGGAATCTACTATTAAAATTTGTCATCTTCTCTTCAGGAGCCCTCTTAATGGTTGTTAGCTGCTCAATCTGATTTCATTTTAAAACATAGCCACAAATTCTTTTATTTACCTAGGAATTACATCATAACCTCAGGTCACCCTTTTCCTCCTTGTCACCGAGTCTCTCAATCTTTTTACTAAACCTTGGTTCCTTCCGAGATTATACGACAAGTGTTAGATCTCTTCTAAATCAGATGGTAATCGCCAAGTCTCTGAACCCTGAGAGAGTATTCCTTTTGATTACGAGACCACCCGACTAAAGTAAGTCTCATTTTCACTTAATGAATATGGAATATTTTGTCTGCATCATGCGATCCCCCGACTGAATGTATTGAATTTGGCTCTACTCATTGCCACGTGTCACTTTGTTATTGCTGACCTCTGCAAATCTACCACATGTCACATTGTGATTTGTTGTTCACTTTAACCCTAAGAAGACTTCAGGTTACAACTTCCTTCATAGTCTCAGAGTCGCCGAAACATTTTCTTAACCATGATCTAATTACGAGACCCAATGACTACCATTGGATCTTCATTCGAATCTACGGCTATCGCTAAGTCTGCAAATGATTTGAGAATATTCCTTTTATTCTCAAGACTTAGTGACCATAGTATAATACATGGGACCCGCTTGCTGCCAAGTGTCAATCTGCCATTCCTTGTGATCACCAATTGTAAAATATTTTGACCCTTTGACCAAACTGTCCTTTAACCATGATTTCATCTAGTGACTTGGTGACTGTGCAACCTCAAAGTCTCATAAAGATTTGTCAACCTTAGGGTTTATTAGGAGACTCAGAGACTGAAAGAACTTACTTAACCTTACCTTGCCTGAACTTAAGTTACACCTGTGGTTAGAAAACACTTTAGTCATGCAATCTCATGAAATTTTATTAACCTTAGGTTACGTTGGAAGACAACATGACTAAAGGAAGTCTCGGGGTTGCTAGATAAAATAGAATATGTTTTTTTCATTATACGACTAGGAGACATAAAGAGATGTATAATGCACATATGGAATTTTAAGGAACTTAAGTAACCTCAAAAGGTAATGAGAAAATAAAATGAGTATTTGCTGAGCTAGGGTTTACACCATGAAATGCATAGGTTTTTTTACACTTAGGTTATCTTTCATGGACAAGGCAGACCAGATGGAAAAAAGGTTGCAGAAGACACAACCAAGACCAGAAAATTAAGGTCTCTCTCATAGGCTGGGCTCTACCCTTGTGGGAGCCACATTTTATTCCACCTGTAGCCAAAATTTGTATGGCAAGGAAAATTTGGGTAACAGTTGCAATTGAAATATTTTCCTTCAAACTTAGGTTTCTCAGTGCATTCACTTTCTCTATGTCCATGTTTGTTGCATCTGTAGCATTTACCATTAAACTTTGATTTTCCATTGCTCCAACACTTGTTTTTTGTGTGCCCTAACTTGCCACAATGATTACAAGTAGGTTTTCTATTCTTTTGAGTTCCTTGCTATGAGGATTCACATGTTTTAGTATAACCTAACATAGTCTTTCCATGATGTATGAGTTGAGTTTGCTCTATCAACTGATCCATGCTTCCCTGTGATTTCATCATACTCTCATTGGTTTTTTTTTTAGTATTGAGATCATTCTGCAGTATTTCATTTTCTGCCCTTAGATTGGTAACTTCTTGATTTACATTATTGAGTTGATTAATCATATCTTCTTGCTAAAGTGACAAATAATGGATTTCATTTTCTTTTTCTTCTAATCTTGTACTCAACAATATTTTATCTTCTTGTGCCATTTCTGTGTCATTTTATGCTTGACACTTTTGTTCTATGACTTCACATATTCTGACTGAATAAATTTCTTGTTCTCTTTTCAATTTTCTGACTTCTTCATGTAAATTGAGATTCTTTGCAAGTAGGTCTTCGATTGCTACATCTGCTTCTTCAGAACTTCTTTCTTTGCATAAGTCATCAATTCTTTCTTCTATGTAACTTTTGTCATTCATCTGTACTGCTAAATATTTTCTTCTTTTCAGGGAAAGAGAGAGATGCTCCTTGATTTTCTTGATCTGATCCATGGCCACTTGTAGATCTATCTTTTCATTTTCAATGGCTTTCTCCAGTCTGTATATTTCCATTGCCTTTGATCTTTGCTCAAGTTGTTAAACTTCTCTAAAGAGAACCTCTAGCTTTGATACCAATTGTTGGAAATATGTTGAGTCAAGGTGACTGAGAGGGGGGGAGGGGGGGGCGGGTGACTCAAGAACCAATAAAAATTAATCCTTTTAATCC